>VWZU01000032.1:296480-341514 GCA_013397095.1 Sterrhoptilus dennistouni | reverse complement strand
GGGGGCTGGGAGAAGCCTTTGTTCGGCTGGGGCGGGCCGGGGAAGCGGCGCGGGGCTCGGCGAAGCTGGTGGCCGGCGCCGGGCCTGAGCAGCTGCAGTCGCCTCTGAGGCAGCGGGGGCTGTGGGGAGCTGCCCCTCAGAGCGCCGGGCTGACGCGTCTGGAGCCAGGTATCCTTTCAGCGGGGAAAGTCTGAACTCGGGCAGACAGGCAGCACCCCGGCTGAGTAATCCGAGAGCCGTACCAAGCATCGTCCTCCTGCCACGGCCTCATAAGTGCCGAGGAGTTGCGAAGGGTGAGGCAGCGCGTAGGTGCTAATCAAAATGTAAAGCGAGCGCAGTACGGCCAGAGTTTGTGTCGGTTACTGAATTTAATTGTTCATGTGAAGCTTGCGAATTAAAAAGTCGCATTTAATTTATGTAGATATCCTACTGTGCCCAGCCGTTGAGTTTTTCTTTTCGGAGTGCTAGCTCTAAGTAGAAAATCAGCCTTGTGCTTCCAACAGATTAATAATTTTAGTGCATGTAGCGTGTTGGATTGGGCATACTGATGGATGGAAAGAACTCGTGCCTCCTGTAGAATGAAAGTTGCTAAAAGTTATTGAACGATAAACATTGGAACAGGCTGCCAGGGAGGCCATGCAGTCTCCCTCTGTGGGGACATGCAGAACCCACCTGAAGGCATTCCTGTGTCACCTGCTCCGGGTGACACCGCTTGGCGAGCGGGGAGGGGGCTGGGCGGGGCAGGCGGAATTGGATTTAGTCGCGCCCAGGGGTCCCTTTCGACCCTGACAATTCAGTGATTCTGTTATAAAGGCGGATTCTAAAAGGAAAACCTAGACTTTAAGAGATGTTTTGGTTTTATTATAAATAAACATAAGATTTTTGCCTGCTCTTTAAATTGTTTTAAGTCTGCTTATTTAAATATCAAGGGCAGTGGGGATTTCGTTTCCACTTTCAAAAAGTGAAGCTCTCTCAAATGATCTCATTATTGAAGTACTACCCATTTTCCTTTTGCTGGTTTTCTACAGAAGTCAGTGATACTTTCTAGACCTTGCTGTTAACTTCTTCCTTCAAATACAGATTGCTGTAGGCAAGGTTGTGCCCCTGAACAAAGTTTATGGTGTGAACCAAGCTTATAAATGTTGAGCATCAGAAGCACATGTCAGACCATAACATGATAACTTTTGGTTGCATTCCAATATACTGAAAGTTCATGTACCTTCTAGGCAACCTAGTCAAATTTGAGATGAAGGATTTTTTGTGAACAGTAACAAAAAGACCAACAGTGCTTGGTTTCCTTTAACTGAATTACATCAGTATTCTTTAACTCTACATGTAGCTAAAACGTAATCTTCCTGTTGCTATAGGGATGAGAATTTTATAGGGGTATTATAGAACAGTCAGGCTGCTTCACTGGCTGAATGGTGGCTGAAAAACAGCAGTTAATTTTTTAAATATGTTTCACGGTTTTTGTTATTACTATTTTTTATAAAGCTAAGCTTCAGGCTGTAGTCCTGCACACATGTTCTTGGCAGCAGTCACCTTAGGCCATTTGTTCTGGCCACCTCTTGGCTCCTGCACAGTTGTTTATCAAGTGCTGTGACTGGTCAGTGAACTGATGTGACTGAAGTAGTAGCCCAATGGAAAAAGTTGTTTTTCAGCCAGATTAGTTTCTGCATCTGCCTCATCGTGTAGGTGCCCAGAAAGTTATGCCTCCAGATTGGAGGAGGCAGGGGTACAAATGCAGTTGACCAGGAGCCTGGGATTACATGAACCAGTCTGTACCTGTCCCTGTGATTATTCACTGACTTGGCAAACTACCGAGATCCAGTGCTAACAGGGAGGTGGTGGAAAGGCTGACAGTGAAGCCTCACCCTTCCAGCAGTGCAGGGTAATACATGGCAGCATCTGTTCTGCACTCAGTAGTATAATTTTACCTGCTGGTCTCAATGCAGTTTAGTGAGGAATCTGAGTCCATCTTGAGGGCTTTTGTTGTTGGGGAAAGGACTGGTCCTGCTCATCCTTCTTTTCCTTTCTTCTAGCCATGAAATTGTGTCATCCATATGATGCTTCTGTCAGCCTCCTCATAATGTAGTTGAGTTGTTCCATTTGTAAACCCAGGAGAGAAGTAACCTGGCTTTTCTATTTCCCTCAATTTAGCATAAGAAGGGGAGAGGGTACAAATTATTTTTTATGTGCAATGATCTGTTATCTCATGACACTGTCTTGAACTATAGTTCCTTATAAGTTTTAAGCAAGTTTGACAGTCAAGTGCTGGAACAGGCTGCTGAGAGAGATGGTCAGTGCTCCCTGCCTGTCGGTGTTTAAGAGGCATTTGGGAAATGCACATAACATGCTTTAGCTTTTGATCAGCCCTGAAGTGGGGTGGGGGCAGCAGGACTAGGTGATCATTACAGGTCCTTTCCAACTGAAATAGACTATCCCGTGTCTTGTGGCCACCCATCTTTTGTATCCTGTGTGACACTGCCCGACTATTTGCTCATTTTCATTTTCTAATTTTGAGTGCAAGTGTGTGTGTGTGGCTGCTGTGTGGTGCATTGCATTGAGACTAGGATTCAGGATAAATCTCACTTTGGGAGGGCGGAAGCAGGATAAATTGAGCAGGGGAAAGAAAGCTGGAAGCTGCAGTGACTGTGCAGTCGTGTTCTGTGCGTAGGTGTAACTGTGTTTTGAGGCTGTCTTCAAAATTGTGATAATGCAGCTCTCATTAGGAGGAGTAATATGGCTCTTTCTAGTACTTTTGTGCTGGCACTAACCTTCTAACTAAGATATACTTTTTAGAAATTTTCAGTTAGATGGGTTCATTAATCCACTTGCTGTCTAGCTGGGTACATGGTCAGTACTGCAAATGATACAACACAGGACAAGTACATGGGAGAGTGGAATGAGCTGTTTTGGCAAGAGCCCAAACTAAATGGGTTATAATAACCAGGTAATTGTGGCCAGGTCTTACATCTGCTACTGAGTGTTATGAAAACTGGAGAAACTTAAGTCTGGTTAAGACTTCAACCCAGAATGATTTTGAGGAGCCAGAGTATTTCCAGAGGCAAAGCTCCCTTAGATTTATGGCATAAGACAGCTGTAGAAGAACTCAAGTCACACTGTGCACTGTACTTTAAACACAGCATTGAATGACTTCTTGTATCCCAGACCTTCCCACCATTTAAACAGTTTGCATGACTTCTAATAGAAGAGGGTGCCACAGCTTTAGCAGCCACCTGATGCATGGAAAACAGGTTTATGCCAAGCCAGGACCTTTTTGAAGCTGATAGGAGGTAGAGAAAATGTAATGTTTGTTTTCTGCCCACTAAAGCAACTTTCAGGCTTCAAAAACTTTCTCTTTTAGCAAAAAGCTTTTAATGAATTTAATTTTAGCTTATTCTAATGCAGGAGAAAAAATTCCCTCATTTTAAAGTATGGGACAGAAAATGCACTGTTGTGTATGCAGTTTATCCCCTTTTGAACTTGCTCAGCAGACTGGTCCGTGGGTGAGAAGTGAAGGGTTACAAAGAGTCTAGCAGGCACTGCATAAGCAACCAATACACTATACAGCCAATTTGTTTTGTTTTTCAGGGCAGTATGACTGCAATGACTGTATTTTTTCCTTTGGATACAGCGAGGCTTAGACTTCAGGGTAAGTGTCAAAATCTAGTTTCTGTACAATGGCATTTCTGTTCATCTTGGCCTGGGTGGTTGTAAGGGGGGGTGTTCTACATGAACAGGACTCTTACTTGTGTCACAATAACACTGTTTTTCCAGTTGAAGGTAATTCTTCCTTTTGAAAATTGGGCAGCTTTTTAATTAGATGAAAAGACTGTGTGCTCTGTGGCTTTTAGATGATTATCTAAGACCGAAGACAAAAACAAAGATGTGAGATTGCACAGGATTATATTTCTGTGTTGTTGTTCTTGGCTGCTGAGAACACTTCAAAATGCAGGGGCAATATCATGAAAAACAAGTCTAGAATTATTCCAGAGGATGGTTTAAAAGGAAAAGTCAGGGTTAGAACTGGGATTAGGAATATCCAATATTTACAAAAATGCATCTGGGTATAAACTATATTGTTCTAAAACTCTGTCTTTTAATCAAAAGTCACAGAATCACGAACCATTTTAGAGCTATGACTAAAGCACTATTAAGAACTGGAGGGAGATCATCAGCCAGGTCGTCAGAAGTATGTAGTTGAGAAATGAACAGCTTTCAGGGCAGGAAGAGACTTGCAGATGAACTGTCGGAGATTGCTCTGCTACCAGTGCTAGTCTGCTGTCCAGGGAATAATTTTGAGAGCAGTTAGGCAGGTCCAATTCTAGCCCTCTACCTAAGGGGAAACTACCTTCAGTTCATGTCACAGCTATTAGGAACTGATGGTTATAGATACTCTGGGGCACAACAGAACCTGCCAGTCTAGGGAGGAATAAAAAAAAGTAGTCTTACATAGCAAAAAAAGGAGAAATAGGGTATTTCTATCCTTTATGAGGAAGAAGAAACATGTGCTTGTAGAGTATATTCAGAATTGCAGGGATAAGGACTTGAAAAAGAGTACTAAAAATTTGAGTCATCTGAAAGTTTGATTCTTTTGTTTTCCAGTTGATGAGAAGCGGAAGTCGAAGACAACACCAGCAGTCCTTTTGGAAATAATCAAAGAAGAAGGCCTGTGAGTAGATACTAATTATCTGTTTGTCTTCTTGTAGACAAGCTCTAAAACTAATTTGAATATGCTTTTAAAGTGGAACACTTAGCCTGTATCTGTCTGGACAGATTTTTATTCCGAATTGAAATGTCTCCACACAAGTGTGATGTGACTTGCATAATCTTATGTGTTCATCTTTAGCTGACTAGGATTAACTTTCTTGAGCACCTTATGCAATTGATCTGTTCAGTGATGTAACTGTGCTTTCATTAGTGAGGTAGCCGTGCCTCCTCAGAAATGCAAATGTACCTTCATATACCTGATCAACCAGCTTTGTCTGCCTGGATTCTGGGGTGTGTCAGTTTCTTAATAACCAAGATGAAACTCCTGGACAACTGAGCCACTTTCAAGAGGAGAATTGAGACATGTTTTCCAGTTTGAAGGTTTTTTCCTTCCCCTAAGCATGTAGAAGTAAACAACACATGATGCTTTTTGCTGGTGGGATTTAACATCTGTCTAAGAGCAGTTAACTTTGCAAATAAAGCACTGTGCTGTGCTTTATTATTTGTCATAGTCTGAGCCGAGCTGGCTGGGAAAACAGTTTTGTGCCTGTCCTTGTTAGAAGTATTTTCCTAACTGAACCCCTGGAACTCTTAAATAGACTAGAGCTTCCAGGACATTAAAAGTGACAAAAGTTTAACTTGAACCATAATGCTGTGTCACCTTTGAACTTGGGAAATTGTATGCATGAGGAGTTCCCTGCCAGCTGATCTTTTGTTCACATTCCCACTTTACCTCTGTCATGTGAGGGTGGCAAGTAAACCTCAATTAAAAAAAAAAGAAAAAAGTTAAAAAGAAAAGTGAAGAAGTAAACTGAGGTGAAAAGACTGCAAAACTGGTCATCCTGCTTTTCCTGTGAAAGATAAAAATCAGTAACTCTGGCAGGAGAGGAACATTGCTTCTTCCAAAGGTATTGGGAAGACCTGGCAAAGTGATGGTACTAATTTAGAGATGAGTCTGAAGTAACAAAAAAAGTCCAAACAACAACAAATCTGAAATGCGATGTGAGATCATAACATTTTGTTCATGTTAGCTTGCAGAGTCTTATTACCATATATCCTAGGGTGACTTTTATGAGACTCCTCTTGTCTAAATAAAGCAAATAGGTTGAGGTAAAAGAATTCCTGCCGAAGGTTATCAAACAGCTTTCTTCCCTGCACTTTTTTCAGTGGTCTGAATGGTGTTCACTACAGTCTTGTTGGAGATCCTTAAATTCTACGTACTCCCAGGATTTTAGTGAATTCTAAAGAGCCTTCATTATTTCTGCTGTTGGGGTGATTTTTTATGCTTTTAACATGATACCAGCTCTTTATCTGTTCTGTGCAACTCCAGTGTAGGTGTGTATCATTATCCTTTTTTTGGATATATTGTAGAACATATTGGGAATATAGGACAGCTGTTGAAGTGTCCCGTTTTACAGGATCATCAGGCCTGTCAGAGAAGGGAGCTTTAGTCAGTTGTTATGAAATCATTCCTAAATCAAGATAAGTTTAAATGGTATTCAGTTTTTCATCTGTGATTACTCTAGCTAAATTTAACTAAATAATGTCTTTTTCTTACTTACCTGACTGATTTGCCCTAGATTTTACAGTAAGGCATTTGTTAGAAATTCTTCCCACATGTGTATCTTGTGTCCCAGGTTGCATCCTTTGCAAAACTCTCCTAGGTGGAGTATATGAATTTCAGTGACTAGTCTTCGATTTTTAGATTTTGCGTGAGAATCCAGATACTTTTTTTCCTTACTCAGGAGTTAAGTATAGTTTGTTACCATTGCTGATAAAGACCTATCTAGTTAGTACTTCCTGTATTATACACCATTGTATCTCTGGGATCCTCCCCCAACACATAAAATCAGCCAGATCACATAAATACTTTACTGATTCTTACTGTGATTTTTTGCTCTCCATTAGATTGGCACCATATCGAGGATGGTTCCCTGTTATCTCCAGCCTTTGCTGCTCCAATTTTGTTTATTTTTATACCTTTAATAGTCTTAAAGCCCTCTGGGTCAAAGGTCAGCATTCAACCACTGGAAAAGACTTGGTTCTTGGGGTTGTTGCAGGTAATACTTACAAATCTCCATTTTGTCAAGATTGTATTTTTGGTATATTCTATCTAATGATTTTCATTATGAAGTCCTCTGGAGGCCACGCTGAGTGCTCATACCTCGCACTGTATGCAGACCTGCTTCTTTCTGATTGCTCCTCTGTGTCATCCCTGCCTCCTAAGGAGATGTATAAACCATTCCATGTTGTGAATTCTGGCACAAAGTGCAGTGCTCTTGTGGCTTAGTATGATATTTGTGTCTGGTGTGGTACTTACCAGGTATCTAAGCATCATCACTGAGATGCTGGAGACAAGTGGCAGGGAGAGGTGATAGTTGGGTTTTTTTCAGAGGAAAAGATATATGCCAATTTTGAAATAATTTCAATTACAGTAAGAAATTTTAATGTAAGCATTTGAGTGTCAGTTTTCAGATTTGACTTTGGGTTGTCACCTGAAAGTGACAGGAAGTTCCTAGATATATGCAGGTCCAATGGGACCATATGATCTTTTTTACCTCGTATATGGATGCTGCAGTGCCTTCTTTGAAGGGATGGTAACATTAGTGACTTTTCTAGCACATCCAGTGTGAAAAGTTACCACTGTGGACTTTGTGTTTGTTAGTGATATTCAGGGACTGTTGCTCATGCAAATGCATGAGCTGATTTAAAAAAATCCCAAAAGACAAACAAACAAACAAAAAAACCCACAACAAACCTGTGAAAAAGGCCTCTGGGTTTGAGGGGTTTTTGGGGGTGGGGGAGGAGTTAGTAGTTTCTTATACTTTCAGTGGAGGTGTAATGACTGCCTGAATAGCTGGTGGAAGTAAAGAAGGAAATTCTTAAGTTGACTATATGTCTGTGGTAAAATTCCATGTAAGTATATTTTGGAACAAAGGATCCAGGAATTAGGGTACAAATTATCATTACTTTTCCTATATGCTATGTTGGTTTTTTTCCTTATTCCTACCAGAAATTTCAGTAGCATGTGAAACGGGGGGATAAGAAAACATTTGAAATCTTCTGTTTCATGCTGATTTTCTTTGTGCTGTGTTTTGCATTAGGAGTGGTGAATGTACTCTTGACCACCCCTCTCTGGGTAGTGAACACACGCCTGAAGCTGCAGGGAGCAAAATTCAGAAATGAAGACATTGTACCAACCAATTACAGAGGCATAATAGGTAAGCACCTGTTGTTGTCTTCAACCAAAGAGAAGTTCGTGAAATGAAATGTAGCAAGGACTTTGAAGACTTTTGTTCATGTCTGTAATCTCTATGCTACTCTGTATTTTAAAGTCATTGAGTTTTACAGTAAATTGGACTTGGCTATTTGTGATGGTAATTAGGAGTTTGCAGTGTGCACTCCTGTGACTAAAATACGTTTGCAAGGGCAGGTATGTTATCATACAGATAATGGAGCAGTAGTGAGCCCCATGAAGTGGTAGCTGGAAATCTGAGTTGGGACAAACAGTCCGAAAATTAAACTTCACTCACCTTAATCTCTTAATCACTTACATGTTCAGGCTATCCTCCTTTTAAAACCAAACATTACTTGTTACTTTGAGGAAGGTTTGGAAGACCTTAATGTGAATGCCACAGTTGTAAAAAAAAAACAAAAAACAAACAAAAAAACAAAACAGGGGCTGCCTGTGCAGATGATAAGTTTTGTTTATGTTAATGGTGATGCGAACAAGAACCTCCTTTGTCACTACCTTTCTGTTAACTTCTGGATTAAAATAGAAGATAAAAATACTTGCATAAAAGATTGCAGTGGATTTGTATACACTTTGAATATTAGGCTTTAAGAGTAACTTCTCATATGTTTTAGAGTTTTGTATTCAAAATGTTAATGATTTTTTCCCTCACCTTTTGTCTCAGATGCCTTTCATCAGATAATACGAGATGAAGGAGTCTTAGCTCTGTGGAATGGTACTTTCCCCTCCTTGCTACTGGTCTTCAATCCTGCCATACAGTTTATGTTTTATGAAGGCTTTAAACGAAAGCTTTTGAAAAAGCAGCTGCAAGTGAGTACGTTTTGAGGCCAGATGATGAACATGCTCTGCTACAAGACAGGGTTTTTGATATGCATCACTTGAACAAATTCAGAATGTAGATTTGGGTTTGGTTCTTGTATTTTCGAGTGTTTTTTGAATTAGCGTTACTAAAAAGGGTTCAGCATCATGAAATGAGACAGGAATCTTCTACATCCCTAGGGAAGAGATTCCTGTAATAAATTCTTCTACCTGTAAAAATAAAACTGAACCTCTTGTCCACATTTGTTTGTATATGTTCATGTCTCGATTTAAAGTAGAGATTTAAACTCTAATATATCTTTTGTAAGTATTTACATACTGACTGTTTTGAAGTATGCTTTTAACTCTTTTTGCAGTAAATAATAACCTTTTTTTTTCCTAAAGACCTCAGTTTTTCAATATAATTTTTCCAAAGATGGCCACTAGAATTAAACATAACATTGCAACCATACCTTCCTGTTTTTCTGAATACAAGTATAATCACTTTTCTGTCCCTGCTTTATAGTACTCTTCTTTTTTCTTATTGTTTTTTCTTGTCTATATCAAATACAGAATTTCAGCTGAACTCATGTTCCTTTTATGTTCCAGCAAACTGAAAAGCATTTGTATTACATTTTCAGATAATGTCATAACATGATGTATCTTTAAGATGCGGTGCTTTGCTGTTAATTTGTGATTTTAGAATGTTAGGTCATACCAGTATGTTACTAAGCCATCTTGTTTTTCCCCAGGACATTGTGAGATTATTTTTACATGAGATCTTGCATCAATGAGGCTTGGATTTTTTACTGTCTTTAGTTAATACTGCGGCTCTAGCTCCCCATTTGTGCCTAATGGATCTACTCAGTTACATTATGCACATTTTTTGAATGATGAGCTTAGCTTCCATCTGCATTGTTATTGTCTTGTTGGCTAATAACATATTCATTTATGTATTTATTTCTTGTGTTTCTTTTAAATTATTTATTTCCACCTTAAATTAGAGCATTTCTTTGTCCACGATCAGTGAAAAGGGGAAATAATTTTTTTTTTCAGCTAAGAATGGTAATTTTTATTTTGGAAAACATTTTTCTTCCTATTTGGTCTTTTCCTGGTTGTCCTAAATATATCAGGACCTTTTTAAAGATGTGCATGCATGAGTGTATTTTTGATTGCAACCAATATATTTTAGAATATATTTTGAGCATGCTTCGATATGGGCACTTACTTATGTTCAGTGATTAATTCACACTGTTAGACTGAGATGCACTGTAATCGGTATAGGCTGTAACAATGTATTTGGTGCATCCTGGAGCAGTGTGAGCTTTGGTGCTGAGGATGGGCTTCAGCAGGGGTTCTTAGCTAATAGGAGATGAGATTTTTAGCTTATGGCATTGAGATTAAAAATCTGCCTGGGAATGTAGTGATTATATCTCAGGAATACAGAGTGATGTTTAAGGAATCTTTTGCTATCACCTTTTCACAAGCACCATATAATTTTTGGTTTCACTGTTGCAAAAACTGAAATGCTTACTGATTGATGGTATGTTTAAATGATACTTCCTTATCTTTTGTCTACTCTTGGTGCTTTTAAGTGGTCTGATTGTATGGTCTCATCAACCATGTTTTAGTAGTCTAGTTATATTGAGAAATGCAAAAACAGGTGGAAGTTACAAATAAACTTAAGATGTGGGAAAGTAAGTTACTTGAACCATAACCAGATCTTTAAAATGAGAAGATCCTGAGATTTCATGAGATCTTTATGCCAAATGTCCTTAGATAATCTGGTAGCAGTTACCAGTACGGAATCCCCAAATACAAATGAGTAATTGGCTGTTTTGGTACTATGTGGAAGTAAATTTGTTCTTTATTTATTGAACAGCTCACATCTTTAGATGCTTTTGTCATTGGTGCAATAGCCAAAGCAGTTGCCACCACCCTCACTTACCCTCTGCAGACAGTACAATCAATTCTGCGGGTAAGTAATAATTTCATTTCATGGTAACTCTGCCTCTGTCTTCATCTGTATCATGCAAGCCTTATTCACATGGCTTGTTTTTATTTGTGTTAATGGACCCATTGTTTTGGGAGGCATTTTTCCCAATGCAGGTCACTGGTTGGTGTGAGGCTCCTCTTTGGTTTTGATTTGGCTTGGTATATTGGTGCACGTTTGTTTCAAATGGTAGGATTGCAAGTATATTGTATTGGTACACTGTCTCACAGAAGCTGATGCATTGTACTGCTTTTAGGTACTACAAAAATGTACATTTACTTCTTGGAATATAAATGGAAAATGTGTCAAGTGAGAAGTTTAATTTAAATCTTCTAAAACCAGTCTGTTTCCAGATGACCTATGCTAATTAAAAAAAAAAAAAGTTCTATTCATAGGTTTTGTTGTTCAGGTGATGGTCTGACCTTGTCAGTGTGCAGAAGGTGATTCATCAGAGGATGCTGAGCTCCCTCATATCTTTAACCACTTGCCTGGCCATGTAATCTAATTGTGGTGGTAATGGAAACACTTGCATTTATTCTTACTTGCAATTGGTATATATGCTGGATAATGCTGCTGCTTTCAGAGTGTACCAATATTGTTGTAATATTGACAAGACAAAACTGGGAAGTAGGAGGGAAGGACCTGGCCATGCATAAGCACATTGTACTTTTAATTTCTGTGCTTTAAACTCTGTAACAGTTAAATTTTAATAAGTGTTTCCACATGAAATATATTTTCCTAAGTAAGGAGGAACCTTAACTTGCTTGTACAGTAAAGCCACTGTGTATGTTCTAAAATTTGGACAAATTTTGAGAATGAGTTGAATTACCGAAAACAAGCCTTCCATGCTTAGAGTATAATTTTTCAGACTTCTCTAATAAGGGAATTTTCATGTTGATTGTTCATCTGGAAAAAGTAATTCCCAAGCAAGTTTTGTAATAATTTGTAACTCTCTAATTAGAGTGTAATAAATGTATCTTGATTTTTCATAACCTGTAAAAAGATAGTTAGGATGTTATATTTCAAAGTAAGAGAACTTGAATATACTTACTGTGCAATTTTGCCAACAGTAATTTTTTCTGAAGTTCTCATAATTTTTGATCAGCTGAATTAGTGCTTTCTTTCAATGCCTTGTCCTGTTTTAACAGCCTGGACACATCTCAGTAGCAGCTAAACTAATAACACAGCCTTCTGCTACTGGAGTGACAGATACACCAAAACATTTAAGCAAAAATAGCTCTGTTAGGATAAGTTGCAACATCAGTCTGTTTTTAATTTGTGATGCTCCTGTTTACTCCTGTTGTGAAGGAGAACTGGAAGGAAAGTTGGAGTGCTCTGTTTTAGCCTGAGCATTGTACAGCAGTGCAGGTTTCGTGGAGTTGCAGCCACAGAACAGCTTCAGCCCTTGTTCCTTTCCATAGTTCCTAGAGAAGTGATTACAGTCTTGAGGCTTCATGTTTCTTCTGTCTCCTTTTAGCTTTTTAGACAAAATTCTTCTGATTCTTAATGACAATGTAAAAAGAAAGAAACAAACAAAAAAAATCCAGTGCCAGTCCATCCTCTTCCTGTGATGATGGGGAACACAAGGACTCTGTCTCTTAGTTCTGCAGTCAGTAGGGATGACTTCTGTCTCTTTCCTCTATGAAAAGATAGCCAGGAGCCCTGAGCACATCTGTTGAGGACAGCAGAAATGTGTGTCTGTGACAAATGTGCTGTCCAGTTCAGACTTGCACTACTTTGTGATGTGTTTTCTAATCTAAAGTTGGCATTGTTCTACTTGGTGAAGTTTTTGTCACTCACACTAAGTAATGTTTAAAAAAAGTTACGAGTAAAGGCTTAGTATTTTCAAAACGAATATTCTGCATGAAAAAAGATATATAGTTACAGGTGTTTTTTAAAAAAAATTTAGCCGATTTGCACACAAACTAATACAAGCTCAATATAATTCATATAAACTTACACATCATAGCTAAGTTCTGTCATCAAAGTAGTACAGGATTTTTTTTTTCTTTTTAAACTTAAACCTTTAGGAATTCTCTTTTTTGAAAGTTATCAGTGTTCTTTGTAATAAAGTCTCTACACCTTTGCTTTAAACTCTTTGGCACAGTTCTCTTACTGTCATATAATGAACAGTTATCCTGTGTAATTGACAGCAGTAGCAGCTCCCAGCTTTGCTGTTTGGTATGTCCTTCTCCCAGTCATTAAAACTATGTGACACTGGTGTTACTCACTATGCAGTGAAACCGTTTTTAGCCTATGTGTCAGTAGAGAGCAGATAAATTAAATTTGCCTCTGGAGGTACAGCAGTAGCATTAATGTTCTCAATGATCCCAGATGAAAAAGTTCCCTTTAAAACTGAAGTTTTTTTCTCTGTCATAGAGAATGCTAATCCCTTTGGGAAATCTTCTGCAGTAAACATGGAAGTGTTAATATCTTAGTGAAAAATTAATGGTTTTCTTCCCTCTTAATGAACCTTTGTAGTGCAAAAATTGCCCAGTGGTGAAGAAAAGAGGAGAATGAGGCACCTAATGGTGGTGTAGAGTGGAAGCCTGTGAGTAATCTGGGCTGTGACTGACACTCTAACTTGGAACATAATTAGCAATTTTGGGGGGCATGTCTGAGTCTTTGACAATAATACTAAACATTGATTTGTCAATATCAAATGGGTAGTTACTGATGAGAAGATTGTGGATTTTGAGTGCATATGTACCTAATAACAGAAGATTTCCACTAGCATTCTGTTTCTGCTGTTTCCACCCAAGTTATTAAAACACATAGTAAAGGAACCCGTATCATCCTAGCATTCTCTTAAAATTTCTGAGCTGCCTAAATCAGGTGGCGTACTTCACTTACTGTTGGTAATTTCTTACATCTAAGAAATAGCAGTTGCCTGAGCATGTTCAGGGAGAAAACTCATCCAACATGCAGTTGGTCGAGTTCACCTTTCTTAGCACAGAAGCTTAATACAGTCTTCAAAACCTATTAGGCTGTGCTGTTACAAATACAAGTGTGCCAACTCCTGTATATTAATAATTCATAGTTACAGGTTGCTGACAGTACTATCAACCTGTATCAGATAAAAGTATCAATGAATGCTAGAAAAGAAGTTGCTGAAATTGCTGGTTTAACTCTACAGCAGCAGCTATCATGCCTACTGAAAACCAGCCTGAGGATAAGCAGGTGCAGTGAGTAAAAGAGAAATAGTATTTAGGCCAGGTAGATGGATGAAACAATTGTGAATTCTTCCACAGCAGCTCACACATATGTGCTCCAAGACCATTGCTGGGCAGATAAATTTTGTGTTCAACTATGCAATCTAAATATAGTGATGATTTGCAGATGTGTGAGGGTCTGAATCTTTGTGAAGTGAAAGCTGAGAAAGCCAGAAAGAACTTCCTTTGAGTGTCATATCCCTACTAAGACTCTGCAAATTATTCTTTTGAGGTCTTGAAAACTGCTTCTTCCAGAGCAACTGAAAGAGAGGAAATATTTGTTAGACTCCATCTTAAAACCAAACCAAATTGCCGTAGTATGTGCAGTTTTAATGCTTTCAGTGTGAGCTTTGGCCTCTATTCTCTGCTAGTGGTCATATAACGTGGAAAATGTTTAAAGAGGTTTAGGGTAGGCTCTCCAGATTTCATGCATTTATGGTGTTCTCTGCCAAGCACAGTGGGGAAGTAGTACAGCAAAATACTCTTCCTTTTTTCAGTTTGGACGTCACAGGTTGAACCCAGAGAACCGAACACTGGGCAGTCTTAGAAATGTTCTTTACCTTCTTCAACAGAGAGTGAGGTGAGTTTTCCCATTTTATTTCTCCTACCATGATAGAGGAGACTTGAATATTACTAATATTTTGAAAATGTTGCTAGAACTGCATTTTGTTTCCTTTTGCCTTCCTTAAACTTGACATTTGAGTCAACCTGGTTTTTGTAGAGTAAGCCCACAAACCCAAATTCTCCTAAATATCTGTACAGTAAGTGACATCAAGGATAATAAGGATACAATGGATACTGATTCATTTCACTTCTCAATTTGAAGCAGGTTTCTTGCACAAAAGACCTTAAATTTCTGCAGAATTTTTTCTTAAAAATATTATTGAACATCTGGCTCAAGATCAAGAATGGGATTAAGATTCCTACAGTTGTCATTAACTTGTGATATTGATTCTTTGTAGTGTGCTGATTTACTTACAGAATGGTATTCATACTTGTTTTCTTGTTTTTTTCTTCCTTCTCCTTAGGCGTTTTGGAATAGTGGGACTCTACAAAGGCCTTGAAGCAAAGCTGCTGCAGACAGTCCTTACTGCTGCTCTTATGTTTCTGGTGTATGAGAAACTGACTGCTGCAACCTTCACAGTCATGGGATTAAAGCACTCGCGCAGACATTGAAAAGGAGCCTGTGCCAAAGATCCTGGGGTCTGGAAAACACATTCCAGTTCTGAGACCTGGCTGGGTAACAAAGGGTCTTCACTTTCTCTGCTTCTCTTTTTAGCCACCTTTATCTCCAGTATTTGGAGAAATCTGGAATATGCTCTATAGGACCTGTTGCCACGAATTCAGGGATAGCCCATTCCCTATTGTACTGTGTAGAAAAAAACCAGAGACCTTATTTAAGCACTTGATATGAAATTTAAGCTATTATGTGATTTGGTTATTTGGTTGATATTCTTGGCAAAAATGATTATCTCTCATTATGCTCTCTTCTTTGCTCTCAAATCATCAGCTATTCTCGTATCTTTACATTCTGTCAGCAGTTGGTGGGGCTGGCTTTGTGTTATTTTCCTTGACCTGTGTTTGTCACTTCATATTTGGTTCATTAAAATAATTCATAAAGAATAACATTTTTGGCATGGTATTCCTTTACCTTCAAGTATGTTTGTGGCACGGGATCTGATGGTGCTCCAAATACCTGGTGGTGAGGTCTCTGAACTGCTGGAATGGATATTACAAATGAGTGTGCAATCTGTCTTCTTGAATCCAGCTGTTTTGAATATTGAAAATTTAGAATGCAGATACTGGCTAGATAGGAGGAGGATAACCTTTTGCTTTTTCAAGCTGAGTCCCTCAAGTTGCCTCGAGAAAATGGGCTTGCTACAGAAATACGTGAAGTTTTGTGATCCTGGTTCTTATGAGAATACGTGAATTCACACCACGTTCTTAGCAGACAGGGGGCACTGCCCTATGCTTCAGAAGTGGTACACCTGCTCAAAAATGTGCTTTGTTTATTTTTCCACTGATATTCCCAAACCATAAAGCCTAAAAGTCATAACTGTTGTCCCAGTTAGTGTACATGTGTATGTTCTTTTAGCATGGTTTTGGTCAGTATTGCTAGACCCTAAAATCCGAATTAAATTGTGCTCTGTCCATTGTTAAGATGGCAGTAGGATTGTTCTAAAAAACAGTTTTCTGTTTGGAGTACTGAAAATTTCATGGCAGTTTTAACACCAAGAATGTCTGGGAGAAGACTTGAATGCTGCAGGAAGTAGGTTACCGAATTGCAAAATGGCACCTGTTTTTGGAGTCTGAATTGAGTCAATTTTAAGAATGAAATTGTGAAATAATTCTGCAGATAATGTCTTTTGAACAAGCATAAGCACCTTTACACGAATTGCTTCTTTTAAGAGTATTGAGAGTACCTATACAAGAAGAATGCCTTTAATTCAATGCTGGTTGACTTTCAGTCCAAGTAGGATTTACATATACAAGTAAGAATAAGAAGAGTAATGAGCTGTAGTTATACTTTGTTAAAGGATGAAAATGAAAGACTGGAGATCTTACCATTAGAAGAGAATGAACCACAATTCTGAAAATTTCGGTGAAAATACTTTTTTTACTGAAATGAGGTGTCCTGTGGAAAGGTAGTCTTTTGGGTGTTTTTAATAAGAAATTTGTAATTGGTAGTGTAGCTCTTGATATGCTACCTCACCTCAAAATTCCTGCTGTTGGAATCATTGTGGGAAAGCAAAGTGGTTCTTTTGCCAGTCTGGCTGAAATCTGCGTGGCTGCCGGGAGTTAAAGTTCAGCACCTTGGACCTTCTTGTCTGTGGCATGAAGGAACAATTCCTGCAGAAATATTTTTCTGGTTTCTCTACCTATAAGAAGAAAGTAAATTCTTGGTAGCATTTACTAGCCAAAAAATACTTGTCTACCTGCCAGTGTGGGTTCAAAGGGATAAAACATTTCCTTTTTGCAAAAAACCCAAATACAGAAGCCCCGTGTAAAAGTGTGCTGGCCTTGGCTGTATTTGTGTTACCATTAAGCCTGGAACAGACATTTTCCCTAAACTCTCTACTTGGCTCTGCCGACCAATTATAACAAAACAATTTCATAAAGGAATGAGGGCAAAAGCTACTGAAGCTGGGAGGATCTCCAGTCTTCTTTTAATGGTAGATTAAAACTTGTCATTTAAAACTTGTTTTGCTTCTGCATTTTCCAGTATTGATTTAGACATTAAACTGAAATAACTGAAAAACTGCTTAACCTTGTGTGATGGAGCCAAAATGCAGATGGTTGAGGAATTGTTTACTCATTTGTTTAATTGACAAACAAGTGTTCTTGTTGCAGCTGGTACCTCTACCTAATTTATCAAAGCAAACTATGAAAGACTATTTTTAATCTTGCAACTGGAGTTGTAATTAATCTTTTGTGGATAAATACTATCCAGAAATGAAAACTAAATAAAATAATTTTACTCTATTTTAGAACACATTTACATAAATTGTCATTTCCTGCTGTCCCCCCTCATAAGCAAATAACAGCTTCAGGAGGTGGTGTAAAACATAATCCAATTCAGTTCTGTAGATTTGTCATTTCACTGGAGAAAAATAGTTTGAGAACTAAATTGCAGCTCCCATCAAACAACATAAAACATGCAAGTGTTCCTTTAGGCACAGGTGGCTTCCGATGGACATGGTTATGGCAGTTGAAGCTGGAGGTGGAATATGGAGGCAGAGTATGAGGTGGTGTGGCAGAAGCACCTCTAGGCACAAGTACCTGCAGTGACAGCCTTGGCTGCCAGTGCTCTGCAGTTCTGCTGTGCAGTCAGTAGAAACTGTGTTCCATTCCAAAATTGTGTAAATTCATTTCAAGAGAACTTAACAGAAAGTATTTTCATTGTCAGGTGAAAAACAGATCTTCTCCCTATATTTTTGATGCTATTTTTGAGAGAAGAGAGAAAGGAAAGATGATTACAAAAGACAGCAGCAGAGAGGATCATCTATCTTAGCCAAGTTCTGTCATTGGTAATTCTGTCCTTGGCTCAATTTAGGACATTTAAATTTAATCACGTGCTCTTCTTTCTCTGTCCCACCTCACACTTTGAAGGTAGGAAGTCCTTGTAGCATCTTAGAGATTGCAAAGCAAGTGGTTTCTAGGGTATCTGTGATGTTTGGGATGAATTCTGCTCCAATTTGTGTTCTAAAACACGTTTCTTGCCATTATAGGTTGCCTGTATGTATAGGAGGGGAGAATTTAACACATTTTAACTGATTCATTAATGTTATTCATGTGTGTGTGTGTATATATATATATGTATATCAATATATCATATAATAGAAATGCTATTCACTAAGCCTTAGTTAGGAGGATGACAACTGATAGGGTGTTCTTTTCGTCTTATGTAATGTTGAATTGCTGAGTGTTTGCTGCCAGAGTTGGCTGTACTTTGCTGGAAGAGTCTCTATCAATTTTCTGGCTGCACTGAAGGAAGTTTTTAAAACCTGAAAGCTGGTGCATACCCTTTGTGGGAAGAAAAACAGGATTTACCTCCAGTCTGACCAAGAGGAATAGAGCATGCTTCACTGCTGCACTGCAAAGCTTCTTGGCAGATTAATCCTTCTTTACATGTCTTACTGCTCACATGCTGAGGAAGGAAAAGAGGGAGTGCTGACCCTGCTC
Organism: Sterrhoptilus dennistouni; assembly: GCA_013397095.1. Classification (NCBI taxonomy): domain Eukaryota; kingdom Metazoa; phylum Chordata; class Aves; order Passeriformes; family Zosteropidae; genus Sterrhoptilus; species Sterrhoptilus dennistouni. Next base: position 322,862 of record VWZU01000032.1, on the reverse strand, counting down.
CTTGCTGGACTTTTGTTGTAAAGACAGGTAAACAGTCCATTCAGAGGAAAAAACAGGTGAGCTTTCACAACTGGGATATTCCTTGCACAGGCATCTGTTGAAAAATGTATTAATTGCCATCAATGGAGTTATTTTTACACCACATGTCAGCTCAGCTGGTGAGCATGGGGAGGAGAGCACAGGGCTGTAGGAGAGAGGGAGCTATATAGGAGGCCTGTAGTGTTTGTGCCCATTGTTGGGGTTTGTCTTCTTTTTAAATTCTTTTTTTATCAATATGATTAAAAGCAAAGAAGAATGAGGGTGATGTGGTGAAGAAGATGGGTATTAAACCAGTTGTTTTTATGTAATTGTTTAATCACTTAATCTAAAATGCTGAATTTTGTGTCTGCAAAGGGTATTTTGTGGGCATTATAAACCTCTCTCTGCCTCTTGCTGTCTTTCACAGCAGAAACAGAGAGGTTTGAGAGCATGGTCTGATGGTCTATGTGGGCTGAAAAGCCTTCTTCAAAGCAAGTTTTGGTACAGAGAGAGGCCAGGTCTATCTCTTGCACAAATAAAGCTGCGCATGGCTGCATGGTCTGTACAGGGCTGTTGATGCTGACCTAGTGTAAAACTTGACCAGTGTGTAACATATATAACTTAAATAGTATTCCTAGCTTACAGGTTTTGGTAGCACTAGATAAAAGAGGATAGCTTTAGGATTCAATGAACAACAGCAAAAGAGCTTTTTTGAACTGGCACTGTACCATGCAATAAACTGCCTGCTAGAGACTTATTTTAACTTTTATTATTCCTTTGCTTTGTGTTTAAAAGAAATGGACTCCAGAACTTTCTGGAAAATGATAAGTAAAAAGAGATGTCTCCACCTTTTTGTTTTGCTTACAACATTTTTCTCTGCTGTTTGTAGCAATGTAGTGAATTAGTCAGAGCAGCCTGGAGCACAGCACAGCCACTTCAAGGTAAGGGGCAGAAGCTTGTGCAAAGATGGATTTATTTCTGTCCTCTGCAGTCGGGGAAATTATCCTCCAGTTACTGCAGCTGGAGGAGAGGGAAGAAAAGGAATTTGGTGGTGGTCCAGATCAGAAAGCCCAGCAAGACAAGAATCCCCATAACTTGCAGCAATGGAAATGTGAAGTGATAACAAGCCAGAATCTATCTGTGGGCAATTCTGCAGCACATTTCCAGATTCTGGTGTAGCACTTTGCACAGTGGATCCCAGCTCACGGGGGTGCTATCGCAGCAGTAATTAACTACACAGTTCACAGCCCCATCTCATCTGTACCAGTGGTGAGAGGCTTTATTTTAACCATCCCTGACTGAAATCTTGGGTGCATATTTTGGAGCTGGAAGGGTCTGGATAGTCAGGGGGTTTGCTTGTAGAATACATTACTCAGCATTTTTCATTTGCTCTGTTGCTTTCTATGACTTTTCAAACCAGCTGAAGAAAATAATAGGTGTGTCTAGCTTGCTAGTATTTGCATTTGGATTTGCTACCAAAATTGCATAAGGCAGTTAGAAAGTCTCCCAAATGTGGCAATATGCCAGATTGTAAGACAGTTGAAAAGAACTTTAGAAGCACAGACAGTTACTGGTCACACTGGGAACAGCATCTCAGAGAAGCAGATTTTAACTTCAGGGAAAACCTCTTTAACAATGTTGCATTTGTAGCTTTATCTCTAATGCCAAACACCAGATTGATTCATATGTGCTGAGTTCAGGGATATGTATGCAGAATGGGCCTAGGATCAGTCCAGGTTTATCCATAGGAAAACACATTTTTCTGACTTCATCCAGTGCTCAGTTCACGCTGGAGGGTTACAATTGTTATCCAGCTGTCGTCACAGTGCACGTCGATCTTATTCTTAGTAACAGCTAATCTCTTCTGTACTCTGACATCCACATATGGAGAATGAGGTTGGTTTTTTCTGCCAATAGGATTTATTTCGAAGTAGAGACAAATACCAGCCAGACTTTGGCTGGCTTCACTGTGGATTCCTTGCTGAAAATTGTCAGTTTACAATTCTTGGCTTGGCCTTTCTGACCTTCATCTGTGATGAGCAGAAGATTTCAGCATGTCTGGGTGGATTCAAGATGTGATAGGGCCTATCCTAATTGTTTCATTGTCTCAGCTGAGTGATGGCACATCAAGGCCCAGAGTTGCTGTTTTGAACAAAAAAATTCCTTTGTCCTGTTGGTTTGGGAAGTTCATTGTTCTGCTTGAGGAGTCATGGTGACTTGTTGATGCAAAAGTTTTATGAAGTGCTGTCTTTCATGAATGCTGATGTGAGAAAACTGATCTGATGGATATCTTTCCTCAGGCACATATCCATGCAGTCCCAAGCTTCAGTCACCTGCTGCGTATAAAACAATGAATGTCTTCATTTCTTTTGAATTATTTCTCTTAGGCTTTCTTTGTGGCCATGAATCAGGCATACTTTGACACTACTATTTTCTAGTTTTGAAATTCCCCGGATTACAGAAGGCAATGTATGGGTTTTATATCTTTTTCACATGACAACCTTTTATCTTAGTCTTTCCATAATATTTTGAAAGATCTAAGTTGAAGATTTCACATGATGCTTTCAAAATTCTCAAAGTATATATCAAGAATAAAGCAGAGTGTTCCAAAAAACCTGAAATATTGTGTTTAGTGGATATATTTAGTGTTTGGAGGATAAAATGGGAAAAAATTCTATTTTCCTCATAAGCAGGGATGAGAACAAAAAATGGAGAAAGAATCAGTAAGATTTATTTCTGTGTTGATTTTCTCTGGAACAAATACGTGTCAGGTTTTTTTTAAAGCTGAAGGAGAAACATTCATGGAAGCCCAGTGGCTCCTGTGTACAAGATGTTAACCGCTCCTGTAGTGTGTCACAAGCTTTCATATTATTAAAAACTATGAACATATGCATATTTATATACATAAAAACTATATTAATTTGTGAAGCTCAACAACCTATCTCATTCCCCTTCTCCATGATAATTCTGTTTTATTCCTGTGTCGTTAGAAGGGGCTCAACTCAAGGATCCAGAGAGTAGTGCCAGTTATTATTTGTAGTTTTGATGTATTCTGTTCACGATGGGGTTTGGGATGTGTCCAGCAAAGAAGGTGGTCAGACGCCAGGAGGTGGCAGCCAAGCCCCACTGCCCTGCCTCACTCTCCCTCGCTGCCAGGAACCCAAGCAGAGGGACTTTTCTGTGAGCCAAAAGAAATCAAATTACAATCCGAAGATTTGGAGCTTTTGCCTGGAGAGAGGGCACACCAGAAGCTGGGAAGCAGAAGAGGGTCAATGCCATTCTGTGTAGTAAGGTATTTCCTTGCTGGATGGTGGTGGGTGCTTGCACTTGGCCTATGCTGTGTGCGTCCAATGCTGCTGGTACACATTGGTGAGGTTAATTTTTTTCCTTGGTGTCATTATAGCATTACAGTGAGTTAAAACCTTAGGTGAATCTCAGGCCTTTGTTTCAATACAGGCAAAATTTATGTTTGTTGCCATGTCAGAACGTTAGTGAATGGGATGTTGCCTATTGCCTTGGATGCTGCTGGGCAGGAAAAAAAAATCTCCAGTTTGAAAACTATATTTTTAATCAAAGTGAGACACTATTTGGTGGGAAGAAAAAGAAATGGACAAGTGGGTTTCAGTGCAAGACATTTCAGAGGGGAGAGTGAAACCCATGGATTTACAGGAAATGGAAAAATGAACTTGCAAGAAGGAAGAATTTGTAATGTGTGTGTCGCAAAAGGTTGTCTGAACTCAAGCCACCCCAGGAATGTGGTAGGATCATATTTCCATATTGCTGCCACCAACACCAAAACCTGCCATTGTCATGTTTATTTCATAGATTTGGCATGGTTCTGTGAGACAAAGTGAATTACTTAGGCTGACAAAAGTAGATGTTTCTATGTGTGATTGTTGGTATTGCCCATGTTTCTTACTAGCACTTGGCTTAAGGATATCACCAAATAATTTCACACTGCTGCCAACATCTATGATTTTAGTCTCTGCTTTCTTGTTTGTGCAACTTCGTCCCTGCCAATGACCTGAGCCTAGAGCCATCTTCCTCTGCCCAGCTACAACTTCCCCCTAGCTCTCCTCCTGCCTGTATATACTCCTCCTTTTCTCCTGAGGAGTTACTTGCTAGTTGCATTAGAAGGTCAAAGGTGAATGAGGCCCAGTCTCTGTGGAAAGCACACTTTTATAAGTTGTGAAAGCCTGTATGGTTTTTGTAGAGTGGCCGTAGTTGCTGACTTCCTCTGTTTGAGCTGACAAAGGCTTCAAAGCATTGTGTTAAGAAAACTGACTCTTTGCAACAAGAACTGTTCCAGGCAGCCACCTCTCCAGTTGCTTTCGGGGGGGAATTCAGGTTAGTTTCCACAGGGCAGTAATCTAATACTCTATACATTGGAAGAAATGAAAAGTCAAAAGTCATCTGTTAAGTGAACAACAAAATTACCTTGAACTGCTTTATTCTATCCTGACAGACTATATTGCTCTGTCATTTTCTCTTAATGGAAAGAACTGTGTGGTTCTGGAAGGCAAAGGAAGGGAAAAATAATGTAGGCGAGAAAGGACATTCTTGTCAAAAAGCTCCTTTGCAGCACTGCTCTACAGACATAATTAATGTTAAAACAGCATTAATGAATCTTGATTGTCCCTTCCTAGCTGCTGGAGCAGCTAATGTGATGTATGATATGACACCTGAGCATGAAGCTGGTCTTTCCAATGCCACACAAAATGACATCCAACTGCCCTTGGCAGGGGATGGCAGAAGCTATGGCCTGTGGCATGAGGATGATGGGTCCCAGTAAGTGACTGGTGGCTGTGTGCAATCTGGGCCATGTGGTTTAGTGGGTGCAAGCATTGTCCAACATCCACCTGTCTCTACAAAATGTAGTATATGGCATACAGTGCAGTTTGCTCCATGTGAAGAGACCATGAGTAAGTAGTTCCTCAAGAAGGTCTAGGGGACAGCAAACTCAACAGTGTGGGCTCTGTGATCTTCCAGCTGTCTTAGTGTGGTTCAGATCATGTATACCTTTCTCAGGTGTCTCATGCTGAGCAGAAAAGGGAACATGTGCTTGATTTTACAGCAAATTGTGGTCTTTCTGTTTGTCTCATCTGTAAAATGAGGATAACATCTGACCCCCTTCTCGAGAGGAGAGGCCTTTATGCAAGTAATTTTCTTGTTCAGTGCTTTGGGTTTAATACAAATACCATGTGAATGTGGCCTGTTTTTAAGCTGGAAAAGTAAGCTGTCTCAATGTTGACTTTTGGAGTGATCACTGCTGACACAGCACTATCATCTTGCAGAGATGTGGCCAAATCAAGGTCAGGGCAGGTTATAAGGCAAAACAAGGTCTGTCTCAGAGAGCTTGCAGATCAGGTTTGCTTTCAGCATCCTGTCTCCCCTGGTGGTCCCTACTGATAATACAATTACCTGAAAGGAGGTTGTGTACAGGTGGGCATCGGTCTCTTCTCCCAGAGAAGAGACTGACAAGAGGAAATGGTGTCAAGTTGCACCAGGGCATGTTTAGATTTGATATTGGAAAAATTTCTTCACTGAAAGAGGGATCAAATATTGGAACAGACTTCCCAGGGAAGTGTTGAATTCACTAACCTTGGAAGTTGTCAAAAGAATGTAGAATGTGTAGATGTGGTGCTTAGGAACATTGTTTATTGGTGGTCTTTCCAATCTAAACAATTCTATGATTTCATTCTCCAACGTAGACATAGCTGCAGAAAGTCCCCTTGTTCACTAACCACACAGTGAGAGATGTGAACGCAGCATATCTCCTGTTTCTTGTAACACAGGTGGAGGTGCTTAGAAAAGTCTTGGGTTGTCACCAGGAGAGACTTCGAATAACCCAGGACAGAATTTTAACATCTTTCTTCTCTTGGCCATGGTGAGACTTATGGCTGGAGAAGTGTGCTGAGACCTCTCAGGTGGTGAGGGATTGGTTTTGAGGGATGGTTTTTGGAGATCTCCTGAACCTCAACAACTCTGCCCAGAGATGTAGTAAGCACAGGAATTCGCCCTCTGACTTCTGCCTTGATTAGCCAGGATGAGTTCAACTATTTCTGGACTGGAAGCTGCACTGTACCAGCACTGTTAATCACTGAAAATGATTTATTCCTGCCCTGTCTTGCAAGGAGTCTGCTAAGAGAAGCCAAAAAGCATGGGAATATGAAAACTGCCTTCCTCGTGGTCTCCTCCTGATTGTCCTTCTTATAGTGAGTTTGTATTTTCTCTCTGTCATTGCAGTGATCACTTCTATGGAATATAGGTAAAAATGTAAGAAATGAAAGTATGGTTTAAACTCAGAATTGTTTCAGTAGAGGAATCCTGGAAAGGCGAGTTTGGCACACTAGTCACACAGAAGACATTAGAGATCATCTTCCTAGCTCTTTTACTGAGAAGAGGTCTGGCAGGAATGAGGACAGTCTCTATCAAGCTGTTATTTTACACTTCTCTCTAGTGTTGATAATTTAAAAACACGCAAACAGAAAAGGAAGGGAGGGCTTCCTTTCCTCTTTCCAACTCATTCTCAATGGCTGGAGTTATGTATGCAAAATAGAGGTGCAATTTTTCTCTCTGCTGTTCAGTCATAGGATGCAAGGCTGGGATAAAGGAGAGTCAACTGGATGAACTAATTCTCTTCAGGAGAGAATTAGGAGTTTTACAGAAAACAAGTAATCTTTTCCTTTGTTCTTTTCCATAGTAGATTCATAAAAAACCTCAAAAAACATGGAAGCTAAAATATTTGGGCATTTTTCCTGTGGTTGTCCTTATCTGGACTGTCACAGCACTCAAGGGAGCTGCCTCATTTAGATCTTTTATAAGTCAAGTGGGATGAATCAAAGAGCAACTTTGGCCCAAGAGTGCTTAGCAGAGTGTTCCCTACTGCTTTTCCCAAGGTGAGAGCATGCGGTCCAGGACACCAAAGAGAAGACTCCACTGTGTGCAGCCAGGGAACAAGTTCAGGTTTCTGAGCAATCACACGAGCAGCTGATGGACAGTTTTCATTCGCCACCTCCCTGTGCTCACTACCAATATTTCATGTCTGACATTGAATGCATTTCCTTTCCTCCCAGGCTAAGCTGGGGTGGGTGACCTGGGCAGTCTGTGGTACAGTGGGAGCAGGTTGCCTGCAGGTGGGAGTTGAGTGGCTCCCTGTCCTGAAGGGAAGGGAACCATTACCTCTCCTGCCCCCTTCCAGTGCTGTCAGGCAAGCTTGCCCCTAAGGTGGCCCACAGTCAGAAACATCTGAAAACTCTTAGCATGGGTCAGTGGTTGAATTCTAAAATTTCACATATGCACCAGAAAACAAAAGAAAAATAAATCTGTGGCTTCTTCTGTAATACTCAAAAGAGCTTGGAGTTCTTGTCTGAAGTGAGAGCTAGTCTTGTGAAATTTGAGCTGTTTGGTGAAAAGTACTGGATGGCTCTGATTTGTGATCCTGATTGTGAAAAGTTGTGGGATCAGGCTTGATTTTTTCAAAGCAAATACCTCTTGTTCTCTTGTTCTGATTTAAATCTCAGGTCTCTGAGTTGAAGTCTGACAGCAGCTACACATCTCGTATCAAATAGCATATTTAGGTCACTGATAGAAAAAATCCTAATATTAAGGATTGTGTAAAGATCACTGATACAAAATCCATGGTGGGTAGCTTAAGCAGTTTTGAAATATAGGATTTCTGTGGCGAGTCACGTACGTACGTTCCACCTCCCTTCACAATTTCCACCTCCCTTCACAATCTAGACCACTTCATCAAGGCAGAGTGGGAGAAGCTGTCTCTATATCCCTGTGAGCCAAAGCTCATCCAGACAGAGCAGTTTCTGTTTTTCCTGGCTGGGATGGGCAAGGATCCAGTTCTTCCTTATGTGAAGGTTCCTTCCCCATGGCGGTTTCATAACATGCTTTCAGGGCCTCTCAGTATCTCCTCTGGTATTCCCCAGTGATAGAAGAGGAAAGAAATCCAGCCAGGTTTTGTTTGCACAGGAAGGAATTCAGGAGCAGTTATCAAAATTAATTTCCTGAGTGTGTAATTGCAGGAACAGGCAAGCCCACGTGTGCTGTTCAGGTTAAGTCATGTAATTCTGTAATTCTTGTCAGCTCTCTCACAGGCAGATGTGTCCATGAGGGGCTGAAAACCCCATGGCAGGGAGAGCCAGAGGCTCTTGGGCTGCTGATACATCTGCCTTTTTTTCTGGGCCTTTCTTTTCACAGCTTATACTTTCTTTACCCAAGCGGAAAAAAAAGACAAAACAACTAAACAGCCCCCAAAATAAAAACAAAACAAAAACAAAAACCAAGACAAACAAACAAAAAACCCAAACTAAACTAACCTAAATCTTCCTGGAAACATTCAAACATGCAGAAAAATAAAAGAAGTAGAAGGCAGCCAAAGCAGCCTTTCTGGACACTGATTTCTAATGCCACCATTAAAAAATCAGCAGTTACACCCCCTCCTGCACAGGTGGGGATCAGTGCTAGCCTGAGCTGGGAACCTCCCAGAAGAGAAGGGCAGGGTAGAATAGGCACACTGTGTTGCCTTGAAAGTGAGCAGGCAGTTAACCTGTGGCCAAACCTGCTGCCATTTCTGTCCCCTGTTTGTACTGCAGCCTGTCTGCTGCTGTCATCACCTGCCAGCTCCTGCCTCTCACCCCAGAGGCCCTACAGAGGCTCAGAGGCTGCCATTATTGTTACCATCATCATCATAATTTTCTTCCTATGCACGGATCCAATAGCATCCCAGCCTCCTAGACTGGCTTTGTGATCAGCCTCCAAAAAACACTGTGCTGGAATCTTAAGTAAGTATCCTTCCCTTCCTTTCCCTTCCTGACCTTGCTCCTGGTGGACTTTCTGTCCACCTCATATCTGTGTAGTTGTTATCAATTCCCAGCTCCTCTGTGCTCAACAGCCTCATGCCCCTTCCCTATGGTGTTTCTCTCTGGTTGGCTGCTCCCCCAGCCGACCCAAGGGACACCGGCTATTGTCAAGTTTGGAGTCTGACCCCACGGACATGCACATCCACCCGTGCCCCAGAGAAGTGTAGAGAGGTTAAAGGTGCAAATGGATGGGCTCCTTGTTCTGGGCTTTGAAGTTCAGGCACAGGTTCCCCTCTCTCTTTCAGTTGTGCCTAATAACAAAAGCCTTCTTTGCCCATCCTCACCATCATTCACTGCCTCCAGCATTTCATGCCTATATGGTTTTGCTTCCTTTGCTTCCTTCTGCCAACCCACCTTCCTACTAATTCTGCTTTGTGCTGAAATTCTGATCTCTTGGGCAATTGGTAGCTTCACCCTGTCAGTGTGCCCACAGCCCCACAGCCAGCGAGAAGGATATGCTTAAAGAAAAGTCCAGCTGTTTCAGCAGGTGTCAGACATCGTTTGTGTACAAAAGCTGTTGATGAAGAGGGCACCCGCCCAAAAGTTAGACAGGAAAGAAGGAAACTAAGTCATTTTTTGTACAACGTATCACTTTTCATTGTGAATACCCACCTGAGGGCAGCTGGGCTAGAGTCAACAGAACCCTTCAGAGGAGGTGCTGTGAGGACCTGTGGCAGTGATTTCTTCTCTCCTGCTTTTCTCATTCATCTCCCCTCTCTCTGTTTTTCCAACCCCTCACTTTCTCTTACTCAGCTAATTTTGTGCTGATTCAGCTATCCTTGTCAGGAGCTCAGGCTGCAGTGCCAGCTTGTGACTGCCTCTGTGTTAGGACCCTTTCCTGCTTTAGGGGTCCCTACAGGAAGTGAATACTGCACTTTGATTTCTCTCTGAGTTCTCAAAATATCTGGGATGCTCAAATCATAGAATCATAGAATGTTTGGGGTTGGAAGGGACCTTTGAAAATTATCTAGTTCAACCTCCCTGCAATGAGCAGAGATACCTTCAATTGCACCAGTTTACCCAGTGGCTTTGCCACAGCTTGACCTTGAATCCTTCCAGGGACGGGGCATCTACCACCTCTCTGGGCAACCTGTTGCACTGTTTCAACACTCTTGTTGTAAAAAACTTCTACCTTATTGAAGTTGATCCTCCTTCAGTTTATCCCTTGTTCTATTGCAACAGACCCTGATAAAATGTTTGTCCTCATCTTACTTCAAGGCTCATGTCATGTACTGAAAGGCTGCAATAAGGTTTCCCATGAGCCCTCTTTTCTCCAGGACTGGGGTGGTCGAGGTGCTCCAGGAGCCAAACTGCTGCTCCTTTGCCTTCCCTCTGCTCCCTCAGGTCCTCTGGGAGCAGCTGTGAGCCAGTGTGCTGGAGGGGATCTGCTGCCAAAACCAGTTTATTTTTTCTGCTGTACTGTGGTGGCTGCCACGGGATGACAAAACCTCCTCAGAGTAGCTAGACAATAGCAAAGAGAGTTTTTCAGGGTTCTTTATTTTATTTATTGGTTATTTTAGCCATTACTTCACTGATGAAGTTGAATACATTTATTTTTAACAATAAAATTTAAGCTTATTTCACACTGAATTTCCCTTTTGTTCTTTGCTTAAATACTCCTGCCCTTTGGCTGTTATTAATTACATCCATGGTTTTCTAAATAACTTAATCCACGAAAATTAGTTTATGAGGGAGACCAAGATCTAGTACATCTGAGAGCAATATTCCTGTTCCTTTTAAACATCATGAATTTGTATTGAATACAGGAGCATATGTACCAGCTATACACCAGAGGATAAAAATTACAGGGCAGTGAAGCCAATTAAATCAATTGCTATGGGCTTTGCTTTTCCCCTGTCTCCTGGGAAGGGTGGGGTTGGAAGGCTGGCAAACAGAGGTGTGGACAGAAGGACACAATAATTGTCCTCTGCATTTTAAAGGTACATTGTCACCACTGCATCAGATACCATCACCAACCTTTAGAAAGGGGTTAAGTTGCTATTTTGACTCTCAAGCCACTCTGCTTGGCATATTTTCTTTCAGTGTATCAGAGAGTCCTTCTCATTCAATTCTGAGCAATCAAATAGTCTGACTAGCCCCCAAAATAGGGATAAGCTCATAATTTCATTAAGAAAATCTGTTTAAAACTGAAGGGAAAGGTGTTTGTTCACCTGCCTGAAATGACTGCTTTTCTAAAATAAGGATGTTAGCATCCCCTCAGACAGCGTGTGAAGTCCCTGCAAGAGTGTTACTATTTAAGGTTACTTTTGAACAGAATTTGCAGTTTAGGCTTCTTCAAATGTTTTTTGGGATACAGAAAACTGCATTTTGTCCTGCAGGGCTGCTGGCACTGCAACAGGGGAGTCACCATCTACATATTCTCTGAGCTACAAAGATAGAATAGTATCATGGAATCATAGAATAATTGATGTTGGAAAAGACCTTTAGATTTATTGTGTCCAATTTTTAACACACCACTGCCAAGTCTGCCACTAAACCATGTCCTTAAGTGCCATATCTACGCATCTTTTAATTATATTCAGGGATGGTGACTTCACCACTTCCCTGGACTACCTGTCCAATGATTAAACAACCATTTTGGTGAAGAAATTTTTATGAGTATCCAATCAAAACCTCCTCTGGCACAACTTGAAGCTGTTTCCACTTGTCCTGTCTTGTGTCACCTGGGAGAAGAGGCTGACTCTCACCTTGCTGCAACCTCCTGTCAGGTAGTTTAGAGAGTGATAAGGTCTCCCCTGAGCTTCTTTTCTCCAGGCTAAACAAACCCAGCTCATTCAGCTGGTCCCCATAAATTTGTGTTCCAGACCCTTCAGCACTGCCCTTCTCTGGACATGCTGCAGCACCTCAATACCTTTATTGTAGTGAGGGGCCCAAAACTGAACATAGGATTCAAGGTGTTACCTCGCCAGTGCTGAGTATGGGGGGATGATCACTACTCTGGTCCTGCTGGCCATACTGTTTCTGGTACAAAATGTCACAGCCAATGTGTTTATGATACCTATTTTTGAGCAAAGCTGCCCACTGGGATTTTCAGCCCTCTGTCACTGGCAGAGGTCAACAAGGAGGTGGTTCCAATCAGGCACAGAGCTGGCTCAGATGTGATTCAAGGGGTCCACATGGTTTCTCAGCGCCTTTTCTTCATTTGCATCAGGTGAGGGGAAACTCCCAGTGAGTGCAAGAGCATGCCCAGGGCTTCTAGGACATTCAACTCTTCCTTTTTTAATTATTTTTTGCTCATTTACTTCCTTTATTTTTGCTCCCTAATTATACCTCAGACTGAGCTGAACAGACATTGGTTTTGTATTGTGTAAAAGGAAGAGGTCACCCTTGAGAGGAAAAGGTTTCCCTTGAAATCTCTGGCTGTCCTCAAGGGCAAACCATGTGGGTGGGTTCAGAGTGCTCACAGCATCCAACCCACAGCAAACTTGGGTAACAGATAGCTGAGGTTCTCCAAAGCCACCCACATTTGGGTGCAGAAAAACTCTTCCTCAAGCTTTCATCTCTTCCCATATGGATTTGGCTGGTGAGGGGCAGCTGGCTTCCACACCAAGCCCAGTTCCATTTATCATGCCCTGTGGAACTGCCAACAGCAGCTGGTTGACATAACAACTGCATTTCCCAGCACTGGAAACAGTGTTTCCTGTTGCCCATCTTTCATTCCTGTAATCCCAAGTGGAGGCTTTTGCTCTGTTTTTGTTTTATTTTCCTCTTGGGGAAGACATAAACACATTTCTTAGTTTTCTGTTTGGAGCAAAGTGTCTGAGTTGGGACCAAAACCAGCCCTAGGTGCTTGCTCAGAGTGAAATTGTGGACTGTGTGATTTGGGGTAGCTGCAGAGGGTCACCTCAATTCCCTCTGCTCCTAAACTCACCTTCCTATGAGCTTCAGACTGGGTTTTGAATAGTCACTGGCCATTCCTGTTCTTGGGCTCCCTGACAGTTTTCCTCTGATCTCTTAAGCCTGAAATGTTCTGTGTGCCTTCAGCCACTGCTGGCAGCTGGTCATTCCTGTGAGCACCACTTCCAGCCAGCCCTCCAGAGTCCCTTTCTCCCTCTGAGCCCTTGTGCATCTCAGTCTTTCCAGGGAGGTCTCCTTGTATCTCATCAGCCCCCTGCCTGAGTGCTTTGTGTCACCTGCAGCAGCCAGGCAGGGTTAGGGTAGGGGCACTGCAAGGATGGGAATAAATTGGACCCTCACCCTGACTTTATCTTCACTGTAGCATTTAATTAGCCAGTGCAAAGGGCACATCTGATGAAAAAGCTTTCCTGGTTTTTTTTTTTTTTTTTTTTTTTTTTTTTTTTTTTTTTTTTTTTTAAGGTATGCTTAATTTCATATATTTCTAAATGTTACCTACTCAGATTGGTTCTCAGTGGGAGCAGACAGCAATGTTGCCATGGGTGGCACCATGGGAGTGGCTTCTCTCAGAGCCCTCATGCCAGGAGAGAGAGGTGGGGTGCCATAATACTGTGTGGAAAGCCCATTTATAAAGCAAACATTAATATTTTCAAAATCAACAACCAAACTTCCTACTTGGGTGAACAGACTGATGAATAGCAACATCATAAAGCCTTCACAGCTCTGTTTTCCCCTACCCCCATCCAACAGAAACAGAGTAGCAGATACATTTCCTCCAATATTGCTAATATAATAAAACAGAAAGGAGAGGGGACACAGGACTGGGAGGAGAGGAACGAATAGTATGGAGGTGTTTTCCTGTCCATGAGGAAGTAAGCTTAGGCCTGAATTAGCCCTTCTCCTCTGCCCAAATAAGGAATGATTGGGACAGCTCGTCCTGGGCTTTGCTTGATGCAATCATTCCTAGAGAGGTAAGAAATTTCTGCCTCTCAGGAGACTGAACTTTACCAGGACCACTTGGACAGATCCCCACTCAAACAAGGCTTGTAGGAAAGGGTTGGCTGAGTCACTGCTGTGGAAGGGGCTGCAGTCAGCAGATAAAGCGTTTCATCACCAGGTGGTGTCAGAAAGAGTGTTAAGTGTAAGAGAGACACGTTTGGCTTAAGGCTCAATTAACTGTTCCTTTTCACCATGAAATCATGCACTTATGCTTTTTACTATGCCTCTTGCTTTCTAACTGAGCTCTGACTATCACCAGGTACTTAGCAACAATATCTGCCTGGCATTCAGCCAGGTCCTCATAGGAGCAGTTCTTTTAGGGCTGTGGTTGAACTGAGTGGCGAACTTCAAAAGGACAACCTCATTTCACCAAGTGAGTAAGTAGAGCTTGGGCCACAGCAGGCTCTGAAGGGTGGTGTAGCCGGGAAGCCCAGGAGCCATGTAAGAGGAAGCTGAACTGCAAATAGAACTGGGGTCTGTGGCTGTGGTTTGCTGGAGAGGTTTAATTAGGACATAGCACTGTGGATAACACTCACTTCTGGGAGTTTTTGTATTGGTAAAGTGAATTTACTGGAGAAACCCTGTGCAACAACTGTTTCCATATTTATCTTGAAAACTTGACCTTTCACTGCTGCTTTCTGCCCCATTGGTCCTCCTTGGTGGCACACAGAGCTCCAGGTGGTCTTGATAAACTCATTTCCCCTCCCACAGATTTTCCCTGAAAGTTGCTGCAGCTGGTAGCTCCCACAACTGCTTCTGCTTTATGACTAGAAGCTTTCAGGGAAACCAGTTTGCTGAGACCTGAATTTCTGACAGAGAAGAAAAAATCTGAAGGTAAGAAGCAGTTTGGTTTTTTTTTTTTTTTTTAATATATCTTTGAATAATGAGAAAAATAGGGTCAGAAAGGCTCCTGCCTTCATTTTTTCATATGAAGATTATCGATGAACATAGGAGCAGATTCAATCAGTGGATCCAAGTAGGGTAAAAACATGGACAAGTTTCTCCATGACTCACACATCCATGCTCAGGGAGCACAGGTCCTGCTTATGTCTGCCATCTGAACCTAGGGGCTGCGTTTTGCTGACAGGCTTTTTGTGGCAAATCCTATTTTAAGGAGATCTGGCTGTCTTTGTATCCTACTGCACTGAGGTTTTAACCTGGATCTGTTCTCTGTTGGGGTTTAACACTTGGCTCTATAATCCATTGTGCTGGTGCTGTGGAGGAGGTGGTTGTGAAGTGCAGCTGAAGGAAGGAATGGCTGGAGATGTAGGGGTGAAGCAATGGGTCCATGAGTACAAGCATTGCTAGGGAGGAACACAAATCAGGAGATGGTAGCCTCAGACTCTGTCCAGAGTTAAACTACACAGACTGTAGGAATAAAGCCACAGCACTGGGTCTTTTCCCCCTGATGACCCCCAGTGCCATGACTTCAACAGGGGGCCTCTGCTACCAGGGACACCACCCTGTTTGCGTCATTGGGTTATGGAGCTCTGCTCACAGCAACCCAAAACACAAATAAAGCAGGGACTGAGATGGTCTGACTTAATTAACACCTGTGTTTTCCCTCTTGATATCAATAATAAAACAGCTCTTGAGATGGCAAATATAAGGACGCTTCCATTATTTTTGACAGTGCAGCGTTTTTTCAGGGTATGGATCTCTGAACAGCAAGAAAAGACACTGGCACATTTGTTGCTGGTGATTCTGACCTAGGCTTTGTCCAACTACTTCCATGATCATATTTTCAGTGGCAAACACAAATACCATCATTGATTCATTGGTGTTATGGACACATCACTAGCAGCAATAACAGAGGTGGGTGCTTAGAGAGGATGCAGATGTTCTTCTGCCACACCAAACATCATCTTACTGGACATCCTTTGTTCTTTCACATTGCTTCATCTGCCATAAAACAAAAACAATAGCTGAATATTGCGGCTTCCTGAAGGTACATGTATGTGGCTCCTCCAGTATCTCACCTAACTGTAAAGCTGCTGACCCAGCAAGATGAACAAGGCCACATCTGATTATGAGAGACACAGGGAGGAAAATGTTAATGGCTGAGTTTACCTGACTCTTTCTCTTACAGAGTCTGATTTCAAGTTATTGATAGTGTTGACAAGTGGTGTAGGCAGAATGTTTCTGTGTTGGGTGTCTGTGTGTGACCTGTACTGTCTCAGGAAAATTTTGGCAAAACAAGACTTGGCAAGACAAGTAATTTCTCCATACCTAAGAGAAACAAGCTTTATTAACATAACAATAAAACCACACCCTCTTTGATTAAGATTTTCTAACACAGCTATGCCCTGACTTCCGACATAAAGTTAGTCTTTCTATTACCCTCACCTCCACATCTGATAAGATTAGAAGCCATTAAGTAAAAACAAAGAGCGATGCTGTTTCAGTTCCTACATTTCCTTTGGCTCAGGCAGGCTATGTCAATGAAGTATGTACCATCCTTGAATGGAATAGAGCATTCTTGGGAATTGTTCTTCCCAGTTGTAGGATGCTAGTATGTAACTGGCCTTATTTTACTTGTTTTATGTATTATAGTAATTATTACATGCTGTTGTATTAGTAATGATAATAATGTAGGAAGACATTCTCCCTGGTGTGTTCAGGGGCTCCAGTATTTGTGTTCAAGTGTGGGATTTGGGTGTACATTAGTAGAGCAGGTAAACAAAACCCAGAACCTATAGGGAAAAATCAGTGGTAGATACCGGGGAGAAGAGTTAATAAACAGGACCTGAAAAGAGAGAAGGATGGAACTTGGGAGGGACAGCATGGCATGATTAGGTGGCAAAACATGAGAGGAGATTTGACCTGCCTTTGTGTGCTTTACCATCGGAGGGGTCAGTGCAGTTCATTCCCCCAGCCTACAGCAGTGAAGCAGTCCAGAGCCTCTCCAGCAGTGCAGCCGTGCTGTCAGCCCGGGGCTGCTGTGCCCAGCAGAGACAGAGCAGAGCAGTCCCGGCAGGTCTCCCTCGCCGCCCGGGACTGGGCTGGGCTGTCTCTGCCGCAAACAACACTCGAGTGCCACTGCGAGCGCTGATTTCAGATATTTTAGACACAAAAATCATGACGTGTCTGTCCTCTGTGTGCAGTAGCCAACGGAAGGTTGTGCCATTCACTGTATGCATAATTTACTCTATGTGCTCAGTTTTAGTTTACTGCTTCTGAGGGATTTCATCCTCTCCCTTTTGGGGATTGCTCAAATCAAACAATGATTATTGTTGTCTCTTTCCATTTTAGGCAGACACCACCACCATAACTTTTTGAGTGGCTTCCACACAAAAACCCACGACAAAGAGTGAAACTTGCAAAGTACTCAATGGAGTATCTGGTACTTCTCCTCTTCCAAAATAACTGCTTGGAGGAAAGGGTTTGTTTGGTTTCTTAGGCTTTGCACAGTTACTTATTTTAGGTCATTTTATTTAGTCTATATTTTTGTTCCTTGTACTGAGCCAAAACTTTCCCTTTCTCAAATTTACTTAGGTCCTCCTGGCTATCACACTAGTACTACCTACCATAACTACTCCTCCTTCCTTGACATTTATATCTTCCAAAGTTTTGTGAGTTATTATCACCATTCTCTTCTATATGTATTCTGGTCATTTGACCAAATTATACATTGGATTTGTTTAAACATTGTAAAGCATGGGAAAATCAAACATCTTTGATGTTTTGAAGTCTTTCTGGAGTCTAGGCACCTGTTTAGGTCCCTTTCTATCCCCTTTAGATCAAATACTTTTACTTTTTGGCTTGCTATCTGCCTCTTGGCAAATGTGTGGTCAGTTCCTGCCTGTCTTGGGCTGCTGACCTGCAGAGAGACCCAGTGACAGCTCTCGTGACCCACCAAGTATAGAGAGGGATGAGCCAGCTCAGTGCACAGCCGAAGATGAAGTGGACATTTCAGGTACAAAAGCAGATGAGGATCAGAGGGTGTGTGTACCCACAGCAGCAAGTGACACCATGTCCAGCACATAGAGACCAGACTTAAGAGAATTCATGTAGCTCATTTCACCCTCAGCTGGGCACTTTAACTGGGGCAGGAGATACTTGATTTTTCAGAATATTTGCATGTGATAAGTGCAGGTCACTACAGGACACGGCCAAAATAGGGACAGTGAATGTCACAACCTCTGCCATCATCAGGATAGGCCTGCTGTGGAGCCAAACCAGGGTAATGTGCCCACTGAAGACAAATTATCAAGTCAGCAAGAAGTGACTTGCAACATCTTAGGAAGAAAATTGGTAAGCAGTGGGTAAACATCAGTCTATGTATGCAGCAGCCAGAATTGGGGAGCTGGAGAACTGCTGACATGCACAGCAGGGGGAGCAAACATAGGATCTCTCAACATGCCAGAGCCCATTATCCACACGTTGACAGATTTCAAAGATTTAGATGTCTGGAACATGGTGGCAGCAGAGAAGATTGGATTTCTTCTCTAGGGCAGAAACAGTAATAGAGATGCAGACAATGTCTAAGAATAGATGATGCTCAAGATACAAAGCTAGACAATATTAACCTAGGAGACTCACTGAAGACTGAGCTGCTATGAAAAAAAGAAGTATAGTCACAAAAGATAGATTTAATAAGTATGTTTTTATGTTTGGGAGAGAATCAAGTGGTTGAAAAAACATGTCAGTCACTCGACCTGTATCTTCATCTGTCACATGGTGTTTTTCTGCAAATGAAAGTGGCCTGAAAAGAATCTTTGAAATTCTAGCTCATACCTTTAGTAACAGACCCCAGCAGTAAAAACATACTGAAAAACTTACCCCTGCAGGCTACTATCCTATCTGTGACAGAAACCAGCTGAAGATTATTCCCAGAAAAGTTCAAGAGAAAAATAGGATAATTTGCCTATAGAAGAAGTTACTTCTAGTCATGGGCTTTCTGAGGTTGCTCTATGCCCTGAAGCTAGTAGGATTTTATTTCTCAAAGAGAGAATAGAAGTAACAACCTCTGATTATCCTCTTTTTACCTCTTTCTAATCCTACTTAAGACTTGAGTTGAGTCTTGTTCTCAATGATTGTCTGCAACAGTCTCACAAATAACATTATTCTGTAATAAATAATACATTTCCCATCCACATCCATCTTTATTCTGTAATAAGCATGACTCTTGTTACCCACTTCAAAATGCATCCTTTTCAGGTTCACTGAGTTCTCATTCAGTCCAGGAGCAATCAGGGCACTGTAAAACACCTTTACAGACTTCAGTATTTTCTGCTTTTCCATTATATTCCCTTTTCTGAATATCTCCTTGTAAACTAAATAATCACAGGAGGCTTCATCAGAGAATATCTCCCTCCTTTTAATCATATCTATCTTTCAATTCCAACCTACACTCTTTCTCCAGTATCCTTTTTTTGAAATGAGATGTCACTGATATTTCAGGCAAAGCTGCCTCCTGACATTACATACTGGCATCATGCACATTTCCGGAGAAATCAACTCTGTGAGAATGCTTTATCACCGGCCCCTTTAACCAGCCATTTAACTCAGACAAACGGCTCCCCGGGAGCAGAAGGAGTAAAGGAGTGTTGGTATCCAAGATGCTGAGCAGTCCCAGCGCTAACAAACTGCCCCTGGGCGCTTCCCTGATTTTCGCGGGCTCTATCAGGAGAGCCCTGGTCATGAGCCTGTCACTCTTGTTACATTGCCAGCAGCTGGAAGAGCTTTTGGTGTCTGACAGGCAACTTGCTACACAAGGATATCTTTCTTTGGGAGCAAATTCATCTGCTCAGTTTCAGTATTGTACTGCAGCAGGGGCAGGGGAAAGTGGAAAGCAGCTCCACTAGAATTTCATTCCTACTTCCCATGTTTGTGCCTCTTTGTTTATCTGGAAGGCTCATTCCTGGATTGGCTACTATGCTGCTGCAACAGGCTACTTTGTAGGAACATCAGGCCTGTCTGAGAGAGGCTGCTGCTGTGTTCCCCAGACAGCATTAAGCACTCATTCCTTCTTTTTTTTCCCTTCCATTTGATCCCTCTTTTTTCAAGCATAAATCAGAGTAATTTCTCTCCAGAGCTTTTCCCTCCACTGGTTTTAATTTTAATGTTTTAATCACATTTTAAAATGTTTCTTATCACAATTGTAAATCTTGTTATTAAGGCTGGAAGGCTGAATGGTATGTTAACAAGCCTTACCCAGACTAGGGAGAATTTTGGAAATATCAGGCATGTTATTCAGGTCGAGGTAAACAGATGAAGGTAAACTGAGGCAGAAGATGAGGATGTTCTCATTGTGGTGAATAGAACATACTCTCCTATTGTAATGAACAATTTCCCTTTGGTCCATCTTTGTGCACTTCCAAAATCCTGCTCCAGTCACCATTTAATGCAGCTAAGCCATGCAAAGGTGATTGGTCAGATCAAAATGCCAAAGGAACTCTTTGCCAGTGGATGGTGATTATTTTCCTCTACTATTTTCTGCCTTTGCAGCCTGTTTGCTTTGAAGCCTGTGAGGTCATGGCAGTGTCCAGTTTTACTGAGCCTCTTGGACAGCAGTCTCTCTGCCAGCACCTCTTCCAGAGAATGGAACCCCACAGTGCAACTCCCCCAAGCTCTGAAAATAGCTCTGAACTTTCCCAGCCTCTGCATGTGTTCCTTGGAACCACAGCCCTGCTGGATGAGTCAGCTCTTGCAGGATGACATTGCAGCTGAAATCAGACATGGGCTTTGCAAAGAGAAATCCAAAGATCCTCTTGTTGCTTTATGGGAAACATCTAAATGAAGTAGAGGTGAGAGTGTCACACACTTCCTCTCCCCATGCTGATTACTCACAACTCTGGGGAACTCCCAGGATTGCGTGGGGATCAAGTCTTCTCTGGCAATGAAAGGTGGAGAACATAACTCCTTCGAGTGTAAACCTTGGAGTCAGAACAGCAGCTAGGAAGTAATACAGCCCTGACAAGGATATGCCCAACCAGAATGGGCTCCAGCATCTCCTTCTTCCAGCAAGCCTCTGGAAAAGAAGGCTTCATCCAAAAGACTGTTCTGGCACTAGGAAACCTTTCCCAGCTTTCTCAAATGTTTGGTTGAGTGCAGCCTCTTGCTACACTCCATATGCCTCTGTGGAAGGGATAAAATTACTTCTGCAAATGTCATGATAGGTGTAGAATGACAGGGATATAAAACTGGACGCAGATCTTTTCTCCAGTTAGTCGCACAATTATGTAACTGGGATATTACCAACACACAGTCTCTGTGCTTCGATTCATCGTGATTTAGTTTGAACACTGAATGGCAGGATAAAAAGACAGACCCATTAAATGTAATGGTCTTTTGAGAAAATTGTGTTCAGTGGTTTTGATGAAAAATAAAAGGCTAGAAAAAGGGCACTCTGTCTAAGTTGCCTCAGATGTTTCCACAGCACTTTCAAATCCAGTGTAGTGACATCTGTCACTAGGTAAGTAAAATCAGTATGGACATATTTATTCTTGCCCTTTACTGGGACATGAGTGGCTTTGCACTCTTCTAAACACAGATGGGAAGATGTCTTTCTTGGCTCTTGAATTGAGGAAAGAAAGTTAAGTTGCTGTCAGGAGAGTAACTATGGTTTCTTACTCCCAAAGACTGGAAATGCTCACTCCTTATCCTGTAATTCTCTTATTCTTGTTTTGCTGAGAGCTGTGTCTGTCTTTCTTACGCAGCTTTTTGATCAAATTGATGTAATTTAGCTATCACTTCACAGGTGGCAGAGACTGTAGGCTCCTCCTCTCTGTTATATGAATTTTCTACTTTCTATTACAAGCCATTGCACTGCAATCATGTAGGTCCCAAACTTTTTGCAGTGGGAGGTCAGAGTCAAAAGACCTGGTAGATCAGAATTTTGCCCAAGATCACAGTGTGACATGGAAGGAAAAAGCCTCCAAAAGATGCTTTCTAATGCCTTGTCCATTCAATGTGCAGATGAATAGACCAGTAGCAAAAACTGTGATATAATGTGTGGTTAGAAAGGTAATATTTGTAACACTTGAAAAAACATTTCCCCTCAAGCTGAAACGGAAGGTCAGTGTCAGATTAGTGCATTTGTGTGTCACTGCCTGTTGCCGTGGCACTGTGGGAATGGACCTGGAAGGCAATGAACCAGTATTACGATGTGAGTTTGGCTCCATCTACGGGAAGCAGGGAAATACTACAAAGCCCCAGAAACGAGTTGGTATCTGTTCCAGTCCTTTCGAGCCAAATGGTCAACCTTCATCTCTTCTCATAAACCACAACGTAGCTTTATTCCTGCACTTTTGAACCAAAGAGTTTATAAACTGTGTTATTTACTACGGTAAATGCTTTTCTATCTATTTGGGTCACAACTTGGATGTCACAGCCTCAAGGTAATGATTAACGTATTCTTTGATAGGAGACACTAATTATTAACCCTGGACTCTGATATTAATCCACACACTTTTTTACAAGCACTTACACTTCCCCAAACAATTTCTTTATTGCAAATTCTCGATATTTGTGCTTGATATTTGCCTAAAGGACATATTTTTAAAAAGGATTTCAGCTTCCTTTGCTCTATTTTTCCCATATGTTACTCTTTCTTCGAGCAGCTGAGCAGGCAAAATCTTCTTTTTGTGTAAAGGGCACATAGGAAGGTAGATTCCTTGCCCAGAAAAACTTAGATTGATAGATATATGTTGGTATTTACCAAACTGAAACTGCTGACCCATTTCAAAACAGAAAATCCTTAGTAAGACAGGAAAATAAGTGTCTCTAACATTTTGAACAGCCATTGAACTACTTCTCCAAGATGTTTATGTCCTTGCCCAACTCTTTTCTCAGGAGACACTTATACTGTCGGGATTATAGGACAGAAATCAAACACTGAGGTGCAGGTCATGGAAATAAAGAACGAAACCATGTAAAGAGCAGGGTTCAATTTAAAAGTGAAAGCAACTGGCCTCACTGAAGGCAAGGAATCTTGTTAGACACTGTTTCCAGTTGTCTCTTGCTTGTCAGGACTTGATTAAATAAGGCTGAGAACACACCATGTCCTCCTAGTTTTACAATGCAACCCTGAAGTTAACTGCCCCCTTTAAAGCTCTTACAAGAACTCCCAGCACAGCAGGACTGTGGCAGCACTGTGGAGGGCTGCAGCAGCTGTGTGCTCAGACCTGGACTATTCACAGCCCTCTGCTTTCCACTAGGGGCCCAATCCTCAGTGTCCACAGCCTACTCCCCCTCTTACGTACCCAAACGTGTGCCTGAACTCCAGAACTTCTGCATCTTCCTATTCCTGTCCTTGCCCAACCTCCTCTGGCACACCCTCCTCCTCAACCTCTGCCCTGCAGCCTGCAAGGGAATTGTAGGCTCTGGCTCGAGGCCAGACAGGGAAGCTGAGCTGATCAAGTGATGGACAATGCTTGGTCTGCTGTAAAGACTCCTGCAGCTTGATGCAGGCAATTATGGCTCAACAGAGTCTGGCTGCATGCAAGTGCTCACAGGAGGTGCTGAGGCAGAGGTGCCACTGGGGTGGCTTCCCTTGAGCACGGGTCTTGAAGGAGCCTGGCCACAGAAGCTGGTGGGCAGGCTCTGCTGAGCCCAGGGCTGGCAATCATCCCTGTTTGGCCAGCTGCGTCTGGAAGGATCTTCCCCAGAGGCCTGGGAAGTCCCTGCATACTCTTGCTTGTGGGCACACACAAAACACATGAACACCTGCTGCTGTGGTGCTGTGCTCACCACTGGAAAACCTGGGATTTTGGTGAGCTACTAAGATGCATGTTACCAGTCAGAAGCCAAGACAGCAGAATTCATTACTCCCTAAAAATGAAGCTGAGCCAGTTATCCGTGCCAACAAGGTTCTAGACGATTTGTCCATCAGCCTACTGCTGAGACACTGTTAGGCATGTTCTGAGTTGTTGGGTCATTGAAGTTTCTGTAATAGTTTTTGGTCCTAGGCAGAGTCATCTTTAGATGGCTGAAGGCCATCCAGCCTTTAATGCTAAGTGCCACATTGAGCCATTTTAAGAACTTTATCTTTAGAAACACTCTTATGGACATCTTTACTTTGTTCTTTTTTGATTTTTCCCCTCCATTCTTACCTGCTTTTCTTTAAAGAAAAGGAAATCCAAACACGCAAGTGGATGTAATGTTAAGTCAATGATGACTAAGACATCAGGTCAGGAAAATCAAATATTTCTGTGTGAGGTCCCAAGCTTAATTGTTCATGGTAGGCACCCAGAAGTAATTTGATTTTGTAATTATGCATTCAGTGCAGAACGGCACATATACAGTCTCACTTAACTGTATTGAATTCTATTGTATTCTGTTATACTTTACTGGTGCCTTCTTTGTTCAGTGTAAACTTTAACATTAAATACAATGGAAATAATTTAATAGACTTATTTTGCTGCCTTTACTAATCCTGCAGATGTTCTTATGCATTTGTTAATAAAATATGAATTTAATTGATTCATTATGAGTCTTAAGGAAATTGAAAGCTACTGAAAATTATGAGGCCTTCAAAACTAAAACAAAAAATATAGCTCATATGTAATACGTGTTCTTCACTTGTCCCTGTTCCTGGTGAAGACAAAAAGATTTTATGGACAAGCAGAATTATTTCTTTATGGTTTCCCCTACTGTATATTTATCAAGCCCTGTAAATATCTTTGAAAACTTAGAAAAGCATTGAAAAAGTATTGAAAATAATCTGTAACAGGCAGAGTTTGTAAATTAGTTCCATCTCTTAAATGTCCATCTGTTTGATGGAAGATATAGTGAGTAGGACTTCAGCTTGTGAACTGGAAATACGGGCAGAGCTGTGAGTTTTGCCATCAGTTTGTGTTATGTCCTTGCACACATCATCTCTCCTCTCCTGTTCTGTAAACAGATCTACTAATAAGCCTCCTAAGCAAATGATTTCAAGAATGATCCAAGCATCATTGTTGCTAAAATTGGCAATGTAGAACAGGAAGACATCCATGCTTTCTCATTCACTTGGAGTATTTGTCTCAGACCCCTAAAGAGGTGTTAGAAAATACAGGAGAAAGGAAGGTGAATATTCCCGACTTGTCACCTGAAACTCCCAGAATTACCATCATGCATGGGAATGTTTTGTGTTTTTGACTCTATTCTTCCACAAAACTATCTCTGCAGGGCTAACCCTGTCAAACAGCAGGGAGAAGAATTATATTACTTCAAAGATTTAAGTGTGTAGCCAAAGCTGAACTAGATCTCTGTGAATGAAAAGCAAAAAGCTGTAAATGTCAGGATTGGAAACCAGGGCAAGATAGTGGCAGTAACTGTCCAAGAATTTGGTTCTTCTTAGATACTTGTACCATCAAACTTCTTATAATGAAGCTCACAGATTAATTGTACATGGCATAAACATTTTTTCCTAACTACTTTACATATATTGCTTTGCAGTTATATCACATCCTCCACTTCTCTGACTGTATGAGAGAATAAAGAAAGGCCCATGATGCCTTGTTTATATCACTTGTTATAGTATACCTCGCTCTTTTCTTTGCTTTGAAAGGTGATCCTAATGTTTTCAGCTTCACAGTGTGAGACAATCCTTCACAGAGCATTGCTCCATCCTTTTGAGATATAGTAAACAGGGCTGAGAACATCACTGCAGGTAAAGTGCACTATCTATTTATAATGATATTATAACACTCCAACTGTGGTTCCCTGCCCTGCTCTTCAGGGATGCCATCATTCCTCTATTTTCTGCACAACCCCACCCACAATAAACCAAAGTTTTCGTTACGGGCATTTCACTCATTTGCACCATTTATCTTCCTGGCTTTGTACAACATCGAGAAGCTTCGTGCTTCTCCAAGAGAAGGACCAGACCGCCCTGCCAGGCATCCTCCAGTTCAGCCACAGGTCAGGCAGTGAGAGCAGCACAATCCACATTATTGGCTGCTCTGGGATTTTGAGAGTCAGGTACCCCTGAAACCGCTTTTCACAACAGGGAAGTGTGGAAAAGTTAGACACGCATTTCATTTGAAGATTTCTTCTGGCCAATCCCTAATTTCCAGTAATCTTGGTTCACTGAATATTATCTTCTGATTTAAGACTGCGACAGTCTGGTGATAAAGCTGAACAATCATCGTGCTGCTGCATTTACTTTCCAGCACCTGAGATCCAGCCTCTGCCAGGAACCCCCTATTCCCATCCCAAGGAGGTGGTGCTAGGCAAAAACATGGGGGAAAGGAAGGTAAATATTCCTGACTTGTCATTAAACCCGAAACGCCCAGAACTCCCGGCACGCACGGCGTGTTCCATGTTTTTCACCCTCCCTCTCGTTCACTAACACAGCCCCACAGCCCGCGGCGCCCACAAGGGCGGCGCTGTGCCTTTAAGGGTGAGGTCCCGCCCCTCTCCGCCCAGGAGGCACCCTCCCCCTCCGCCCCGCCCGCGATGACCTCATCTCTGCCTTTCGATTGGCTTTGTGCCCCGTCAGTCAGACGGTGCCCGCCCCGATCCCGTTAGCTTCCCCAGGTGCTCGTGGTCCATTGGTCGCTCCTCGTGCCGCTCACCGGCGCATCTGCGCTCTGATTGGCGGGACGGGAAGGGGGCGGGCTCTTCCGCGGTTGCGAGGCGCCCGCCGGCGGTGGCGCGGCCGGGCTGCAGGAGTGGGGGTGGCGCCTTC
>VWZU01000032.1:273561-287467 GCA_013397095.1 Sterrhoptilus dennistouni | reverse complement strand
TTTTTGTTGTTTTGTTGTTTTGCTTGTTTTTAATGAGATCTGAGGAATATAGAGTTGCAGGGTTCAGATTGCTATCAGAACGGGAAAACAAGCCTGTTTCAGAGTCTAGCTTTCCATCAGAACAGCACA
This sequence comes from Sterrhoptilus dennistouni, assembly GCA_013397095.1. NCBI lineage: Eukaryota > Metazoa > Chordata > Aves > Passeriformes > Zosteropidae > Sterrhoptilus > Sterrhoptilus dennistouni. The sequence goes on along the minus strand of VWZU01000032.1, from coordinate 287,338 downwards.
CTGAATTGACTTGCTCCTGTGGCTGCAGAGTCATTCCTTGAAGGAGAGAGAGTGGGAATTTCAAGATGTGGTGATACAATATGGACATACATTTTCAGTCACAGCCCGTGATCAGACTGGATTAGATAAAATATAAAGCTACTTCCTCAGGCAGACAAAAGTAAATTGCCAAAAAACCTTGCCAAAAATCCTTAAGATTCTAAAGTTTTGCAGTTTTGCCTGTTGCTTTGGGCTGCAATGGGTGCTTGTGCCAGGAACTGAACTGACTGAAATTTAACTACTTTATTTTAATTCTTCCTTTTCTGTTAAAAATGTATAAATTTAAAAATTTATTTTCTTTTTTTTAAATCCAGATTTGTTCTCTGAGCTGTCTTTCCTGCCTTGCCTAAGTCACTATTTTATTATGGCCCGTATCAACCCATTCTAGACCTAAATTTCAATTCTTCTGTCTGAAAGCTGGTTTTTCCTCTGAGGCCTTATTTCCATGCCTCTCTGTCCGATGACTTTCTCATCCTAGTCTGCTCTAAATCCATATTCAGCAAGAGTTCCTTCATACTTTTTTAGCTGTGTATTTCCAAGTCAAAGCTCACATCTGGCTGCAGATCATCAGCATTCCCTTTTCTAGTTGCTCTAGCCTCCCTGCTTCCATTGGTTGTTGGCATCCGCTGCCACATGCCTTTGCTGCTGGCTGAATCCATTGCTTCCACTACTTGCCCCTATGGGGTGAGGAGGAATGCTTTGCCTTTTACATGAAGGAAATTTTAAAAGATGCATCAGACAGTGATTGCAAGGAAGCCAGCCAGTCAGAAGGTGGTGGAAAGCAGACAATCCTGTTCTAAACATACTGCAGTTCATCACGCATTTCTTTGGCAGCAGTGCAGGCTCAAACAGCTTGCTCCCTTTCTCAGCTCCCTCTGTTTTGCTGGCATAGCTGTTTTTGTGGCCATGGTGAGCCACTCTGGGGAACACATCCTCCTGGAAATAAGTGTTTTTCTCTAGATTCTTTTTAATCTGATCCAGTACATATTGTCTCTGTAAGATTTATGCTGGTTTCACAATGAGGAGGGTATGAGAGTGGGAATGCGTAGCAGGCTGCCTAAGTTGGCACCGCTGCTAGATATTTAAGTGTGATCTTTGACATTACAGTTAAGTTGATCTTTCAGTATGCCGCTCTTGCGAAGGCAGGTCAAACCTCTGCACAGCATTGCACTCCTGCTTCTTCCTTTGCATCAGAGCTGGTGATTGTGCAGCCACAGGGCACGGCCGACCTGCTGACTGAGCCGGGCAAAAGTGGTTTCTGATCTTTCGCAGGGTGAATCATCTGCTGGTTCGGCTGACCTGAGTCACCCGGTGGGTGCACGATCATTAGATCAGACAAGAGGAAAGCAGCAAGAGCCAACAGCTTGATAGCAGTAGACTGAATTCTTCTTTTAATTATGATGTTGAACTCTATTGTAACCAAGGCCTAAAATACATTAGTGTACCCACTGGCTCATTTTTTTCCTTTCTTTTGTTCTTTGAACTTCAGCAAAAACTGTTATTTCTTCAGTAGCTATCATCTTTAGTCTCGCAAACTAGATCATTCGTTCAATACACTGAGAGGTATGAGAGAATTAGGTGACTATAAAGGACTTCACCAGTTTGAGGCTTAATGTCCTCTGAAATTAGAAGGATGATGTCCTCATTCATGCTTTGGACTAAAGTAAGAACTTCAGAAATTGGTGGAGAGTTAATTTTTTTTTCCCAACAAGGATTGTTTGTTATAAATATCATTGCTAATCTCAAAACTAGCTTTGGTATTATCGTGTCTCTGTGTACCCAAAGTTCCATGAGCTTGAAAGCCACAAAGTTTCTCCAAATACATATTGAGGAATGAAAAATATTTCTTAAAAAATGTCTGGAATATCAATCTACATTTCTTTGCTTGCTATTTGTGGCTTTAAGAAATTAATGTTTAATGATGATTTTTCAAGACCTCTTTAAAAACTTTCTATTGCTGCTGGACAGAGTGAAGCAGATGTTAATGTTTTATGAAGGAAATATTTAGGACTTGAGAAATACCATCATTGATGATTGGTTGTTAAAATCATGTGCGAGGCTGCATTTATCTACAGCACAAATGATGCAGTTGACTGCTTTCACTAGATGTGTCTTTTCTCCTTCAAGTCCTCACATTTCTCTACAGCTGTTCATGCTTTTTGTCTAATAACATTTCTTGCTGGCCTAAGCATATTTGGACTTGTACTACTAGATTTGCTGGAGGTGGTAGCAGAGGGAGACAGTGAAAATTCAAAGATATCCTCTGTTACTGCAGTGTTACCGGCACAGTATGCATATGGATTCAGGTTCTTTAGCTCAGATAAAGTTGTGCTCATCTGTGTTTTACCAGCATCTTCATTCCCATGTGTTGCAATCTTTGCCTTTATAATACAGGCTTTGCAGTGTAGTGGCTTGTGATCATGGCAAAGGGACAGTTTACACCTCCAAATCACAGGTTCTAATCCAGAACTAATTTGGTTACTTTTTGATTGCTTTAGCCCCTCTGCCTGTCCCTGTTCCCAGTTACTGTGGAAGTGAAGGAGGCTGATGACAGATTCATTTTGCAGAAGTCAAAGTGCATGTAGAATGTGTGTATTAAAAATAAAACTCCATAATCTAAGGTGGCCTCTTTTTAGTAGCCTGCATAGTTTGGTTTCTTAACTTAAAAGTGGTTCCTGAAGAAGTCCTCGAGACTGTATTTCTTTCAGGATACAGTCTTTGTGATGTTTTGCCTCGCTGCTGACTCCATTATATATTTTTTGTGGACAATATCATCATGTTAGCTCTCAACTAACTGGAGAAATAATTCTGCCAACAGTTGTGTGCCTAAGTTAACAGGAAATGAAATAATCTTTTAAATACAGTTTTGTAGGTCTTCCTGTTGGTGACTTTGATATCCAAAGATATCTCTCATTGTGATTGTTATAACTTCTCAAGTTAATGTGGTGCCTCTGCTTCCACCTGCAGTAAACTTCACTTCTCTTGGGTTATTCTTTTAATCTGTGATGACCTGGGGGATATAGCTGCTTTTGGGTATGTCATGGCATTCTCTTCCGGTCTTCTCATTCGTTTCAAAGATTTGTCCACTTAAGCCACTTTTACCCCAAGATTGCCTTTTGGATGGCTGATCTTAGCTGATATGATAATTTAACAGAAGGCTGCTCTTAAGTTTAAAATAAAAAAAAATGCCCTGTCTACTCAAAATAGCGCAACTGCACATAGATGCTGTTTCTGTTAGGTGCTGGAGGTTGCTTAGCAATTCTTAAATCAGTAGGAAATTGCTATTGCCCTGGCAACTTAGTCCTATAATGCAAACAAGGGAAAGCTGTTTAGAGGTGTCCTTTCTTGATTTGGGAATTGCATGTGTTTTGGTATTTTTTCCCCTGTGCATTTCTGATTTTTATTCACTTATATTAAAATCTCTTTCATGTTTTAATTTTAAGTTAAAATTCCTGTATGTTTTACTCTGGTTTTTGAGTTTTCATGTGAGGGAAGGTGATTGTCCTTGGTTCATTTAAATACTGACTGTTAAGATCTTAATTATACCGTGAGTATGTGAATATTTCTGAAGTCATGCAGGGGCAATAGCATGCTCTCAGGAGCCAGGAGTTTTTAAGTTATGTTGCTATAAAACACAAACCCCCTGTCCAAACAATACAAGCATGAACCATGACACCTAGGAGGAAACAGATCTCCTCAAGAGAAACAGTAGACATTACTTGTAAATAATAACTAATCTTCATCCATTTCTAACTTCTGAAGGCATTTAAACACTTCAATTTCAATAGACAAGACAGTCAGTTTTGCACAAGGTATAAGATTAAGAACCACAGCCAAAAAGAATTTTCCGAAAAATATTCCTTTTATCAAATCTGCAAATTACAAAGACTAAACTGCTCTGAAGCTTGTTTTACATTGCAGCTGTTTAAGTGCATCCTCTTGCCATTGCAACACTGTATTGCAGTAAACACACAGGAAACCTGATCAGCTTAGTCATTGGTAGAAACAGTATTCTGCTGTATATTTACCATATGACAAAATTACTTTGAGAAATTTCTCTTAAAGCTGTTCATCCAGGATCACTGAAGGGTAGCTCAAAGCCCAGGAGGTGAGAGAGAAACAAAATAGACACATTCAGTATGGAAACCTCTCTGACCAACAGTAAACTAGTGAAGAATAAACTGTGAGGGGAAGAAGGGATTAGGATTATTTTCCTGTCAGTTTAGCTCCATTAATCATCCCATCGTAAGGGCAGACAAGCACCAATGTTGGCACAGGGAAGCAACAAAGGCATTCATCCAAAACTGCCCCTTTTGGCAAAAGGCAGCTTAGACCAATTGAGCTATATCATACAACCACATCCTCTGGTTAGACACTAAACTGACACTGCCAACAAAAGGAGCAGTCCAGCCTGCTCATTCCTCACCTCCTGTCAGGCAGCACAGGCTGAACCGGATCAAGGAACTGATCTGTTCAAATTGACCTGTTCATACACATACACACAGACACTACTAGTTTTAATCTGCATCTGTTGTTGATCTGGCTTGCCAGCCAGCCAGCCACACAAAAACTTGCTTATCATGAGGGAGAATAAGGCACAAGGAAGTAAAAAAGAAATCAGGATGTCTACTTTTAGTAGTAGTTATCTAAAGGTGTTATTAAATGATTTAATCTATCCAACATTTGTGTTGGATATGGGACACATGCACTGTAGTGACACAGCTGTGTGTGTAAATGGCAATGGACTGGGGAACTGATTTTATTGAATACCCAGGAAAGAATGTTTGTTTTTCAGCTAAATAGATTCCCCAGTCAAAGAAGAGGGAGTGTAGCGACAGAAGTGAGCAGCTGGACAGTGGAGGACCTAAAGGTTGCTTAAGCTGATATTGCTGCTGTAAAACATCTGTGGTATCACAGCCACTCTTGTCCCAGAAGCAGTTGGCCAAAAAGTAGAAAAATGCCATGATAAAAAGCTTTTGCCTGGTAAGGCAAGAGACACAAATCCTTGAGGGTACTTACTCTGAAACCCTTATAGAGGATAAGGAATACTAGATCTTAATATTGTCATTAGCTTTGGGGTGACTCACTTAAAGATCCTGGCATGGCAACATTTCTTTATGGGAAAGTTGGTCTAGTCTGGTTGGAAATGACAGGAAAAGAAACATTGTAAAATTTTAATTAGGTTCTAGATATTAATGTCTGTAACTATCTGATTGATCATTCTACAATGACAGTTATAAAGTGGTATAACTGTCTGGGAAGTCTCAAAACAGACTTACACTGGTTTGCAGAAAAGGTTTCCTCGTCTTTCACAGGACTTCCAAATACTGTAGCATGAATGTTTATAAATCCTCAAAGCATCTTTCAAATCCCTCTCTGCCCTCATCAGATTTTTAATTGAAAACATTTAAATCAAACTCATCCAATTATAGCTTTTATTGTAGTCTTGAGGACTGGATGTCTTTTTTCTTTTTTTAATTGTGGCGATGTGTTCCATACCAAAACTTGGCACTGATCTGAAAAAGAGTTCTCTTTCCCTTAGGAAGAGGGTGGATGTTTAGATATACTAATGATATCAGGTGGTTCTGTCCTTGTGAAGTGCTGGCCCAAGCCCTAGTGATGCTGCACAGCAAACTGCACCAGTGACCCAACTTAGCTGGAGTGTGAACCACAAGACTGGCTTTTGCACTTGGTTTATTGTGTGTATTGCAGTCTTTTGCTGGTTTGAAGTTATATGACACAAGGAGAAGACAGGCTTACCAAATGCATTTTAATTGTTCATAATGGTCATCCTAGTTTTGTTTCATTTGAATTGCAGCCCTACTTGGGCTAACAGAATTGTTGTCCAGAGTGACTGATTTATTTTTTTGTATTTTATGGTGGTGTTCCACTGTACCATGCTGGTTCAACTGTGCCTTGTATGGAGGAATTGATCCAGATGAAAAATTGCATGTCAGCTGAATCAGCTTTCTGATCAGTTCATGGTACAGCTCTACAAGCAGCACTTCCAGCAATTCAGGGCATAGTGGCAGAGCAAGAATGGGTGTCAAGCCAAGGTTTGCTTAAGCTGTGTTCCTTTGATGTGGGACAAACACTGACTGACATGCCAACTAGGATTAAGATACCTTACATCTGTGTCTTTTTCTGTATGAGTGAGGAAATGTGCAGGTCCAGGTGCAATTCTAGATAGTCTGGCTGCTGTGATGAAGTTTCATTGGACAATTTAATGGAGAAACTCTGGTTTATAATTCAATACCAATTATATTGAAATTATGAACCGTGGTGTGCTCAAGGTCACATAGTAAAATGGTGTGTGAGCTCGGATCTCTTGCTCCTTGTTGGGCTGTAGCTGGCTCTGCTGGACTGCTTTTACTATGGCTTGATGTGGAATCCTCCCATTTCAAAGTAGCTGAAATCTGATCTTACTCTCCTTATCTCCTCCCTTGACCCAAACCCTAGACTCCTCCCCTGGAATACCTGATAAAACCCTACCACCTTGCCCTTGCGGGCTCTCTCCCTCTCTCTCTCTCTTGGCCTTCGTCTCCCACCCCGGCTCGGGGTGGCGGGAGGAGGAAATAAAACGGACCCTCGTGCTTAACAAAACAGAGACTTGTTTCGTCTGTTTCCCTGCCGGCGCCTGTATCTCCCTGTACCACGATGAACACTGTAGCCACACAATGCTACAGCTTGATACTGTGCTTTTCCATAAATGAAACAGTTTCACTAGTCTGACTACTGTCAAGATACTGATTAGGGAAATAACACTGTTGTTAAAGTGGTGTTTGAAATGTGATTCTCCTAGTTCATCATGCAGGTTACAAATTCCTCTTGAAAAGAAAATCCAGTATGTTAGAAGTTCTTAAAGATATTTGCTATTTACCTAGTTGAAGCAGATCTTTCATATTTGAGACATGTCGAGGTTTTTTTTTTTTTTTTTTTTTTTTTTTTTTTTTTTGTTTTTTTTTTCTGGTTTTTTTTCTGTTTTGAGAAGAGGAGGGAAGTCTTCTTTTCTAGGGTAGATTGAGAATTCTGCCACTCCATGTCCATGTGGGGTGAGTGTAAGATATGTCTGTCAACTGTTTGTGATTTCATGCCTGGCTGCACTTGTGCTTCTGCATGATCTGACCACCATGGGGAACTAGGTGAAGTGTAATGTCTCCAGTACATCACCTTCCATAGAGCAGATTTGCTGTGGCTCCTCTAAGGTGGCAACAGCAGCCCTTAGCAGCCAGCCTCTTACCTGGGCAATTACTCTTTTAGCCCCTTTCCACAGGTCTCCCATCCTGCAGGGACAGGGCCTGGGGCCAGCTATATTGGTTGTGTTTTAACTCTTTCCAGCCCTTGCAAAGGTTGTTGTGGTGTACCAAACTCTGTTCTTTTAAGTCTGTGGTTTAATGGTGTGTGTTTTCAAGTTTTCTCTATCCATTATTAAGAGAAGGGCAGCAATTTTTTCTCTTTCCAGGTTACTGTAACAATTTGTTTTCAAATAGGTATGATTTCATGTTTGCTTTAGACAGGAAGAATATCAAGGAAGGGGTAGGCAGTTTCTAGACAAATTTTAACTGAAGTAAAAGCGAATACTTCATGTGGCAGTAAGGTTTGACTCAGTCTCATTTGTTTTATTTTAACAAGCACCAACTTCAGTTGGTGGTTTTTTGTTGTTTCATTTTTTTTTCTCCACCCTTCTTCTCTTTGCTTCTCTTCAAATCATGACATAGGGTCCTGGGAATGAACATATGACAACATGGATGCAATAACATGTTTTCATTACCAGTGAATTCTTATTGTTGTCTTAAATATGCACTGAAAAAATTTTGAAACAAATATTTGTACCACTTATTTAACTTTATTCTGGATATTACAGAACAAATGGTGCTACTCAACTGAAGCATGCAAGTGGGGAAAGTGATTATTTGAGTTTCTTTGCAGGCTGTCGATGTGTTGATGTTGTCACACTCATCCAGGTTAATGATGAGTGTTAAGTGGGGAATACTGAATAAAATCTGTATTGTTAAAGTCCTTGTTTCAAGTTTATGCTTTTTGATTGGTTTCTGGAGGATTATCCTGATGGTTTTGACTTTGCTTTACCTGCATCTTTTTGAAGTTGAAGGTTAGCATCTGTGAGTACCTTTTGCCTGCTAAATAATAACAGTGCAGCTGAGTCTTCCGAGTTGGAACTGCAGTATGCTAAGAAGGAGACTTTTGTCCTCATTAATCAAAACCAAACATGATTACCCTTGTATAATGTCTGTTATTGTTTAAATGTTGACACAGTAACCATTTCACTGGAGACTTACAGCTGGTTTATTTCTGTTTAAATTACTGAACAGAAAAGAATTTTAATTTGAACATTGAAGTGGCTTTTGGATACTTATTTAAAGAATTATGGAAATATAGTAAAACCATCAAAAATTACTTATTTAGTTAAAACCCTTTATATATTGCACATTTCGGTTACTGTAGCTGAAGTTTAAGACAGGATAGCTTTTTTGTTTATGTGGAATATTTTTCTTTTATTCATTTTCACTGATTGTGAGTGGGAAGGACAGAATGGAACAAGAGAATTATTTTTTGACATACAGTTGATTTTTATCTGAAAATCCTCATTTGTTGTACTCAGCTGTCCTTCCAGGTTTATAATGAAGGATTACTTTACCTGACTGGATTTCAGATAAGCTGTTGTTAAAATACTATTTTTGATACAAAGGACAGTAGTCAAGAGTTGAGCAAGGTTCCAGATTGATTCACTGGAGTGAATCAATCTGTGTCTTCTCAAGACTGAGGTCCTAAAATACCAAAAATTGAGAATGTTCTCATACTTTCTAAGAAAATTATTATAATCTCTAATTTCATCAGTAGTTTCTGTGGTGATGGTGTTGGAGGTTTATGCAACTTTTTAAACTGCTGAATTCAGCAAGTTTCATTGGATTTCAGCTGATGATGATCACATAAACTCAGCATGTTTCTCTATAGCATGGAAGACACCATGATGAACTGGACATACGGCTAAGACCCTCATGTGAGATTTATGGTCTATTTTTTGCTGTTTTGTCTTGCAGGTTGCCATCACGAAAGCCAAAGTGGATTTCTCCGGCTTGGTGTGCCTGCCCCCTTCCGTCATTGCTGGAAATGGGCTGGACGGAGGAGGGGCTGGCGAAAATGACGACGAGCCGGTGCTGGTGTCCCTTTCAGCGGCCCCCAGCCCACAGAGCGAAGCAGTTGCCAATGAGCTGCAGGAGCTCACCTTGCAGCCCGAGCTGACCCTCGGCCTCCACCATGGCCGGAACCCCAACCTCCCCCCACTCAGTGAAAGGAAGAATGGTGAGTGGTACAGTGTGCTCATGTCTCATGTAGTGTGTCCTCACCAAGTGGTGGTGTCATGGTAAATGTTCTGATAACAGCTCTGCTTTTTATTGCCTCTTACTATGTTTTTTTTTGTAGGGAAAATGGATGATCTAGAGCTCACAAAATGTATTTACACTGTTTGATTGGAACAATTGATATTAGTGGCTGTGGAAGTTCCACCAAGTTCCAGTGATAAATGCTTTGTATTATTATCTTAGGTGAATACCAGAAATAGCTTCCCTGTACTTTGTGGTGACTGAGTTGTGCAAAACTGAGACAATCAATCGGAGGAAGTGTTAGCTCACCTTCAGACTGTAGCCGTCTGTATATTTTTCTTTGTCATCTTGGTCTGCACTTGTCAAGGGTGAGTTGCTTTCTCATTGCAAATGTCCGAAGGGTTCTTTCAGACTTCCTGGAAGGAGAAGCAAGACTTTAATTTTTAACCTAGAGTTAAAAATTAAGTATCCCAGTAGGCCTTCTGATCCTGGATTGAGAATGACCTGTGTATGTTTCTCAACTTGCAGGTATCTTATGGGCAACTATATAGTGGGTTACCATATAGTGGCAAAATACAAGGTCGCTCACTGACCAGAATTCCTGGCTTTGAAAGGCTGTTGACTGTCTGAAGCTCAGGATCACCAGGCTGCCATGAAAGCCTTTGCATGTTCAGCCTTATCGTGTGAGAGACTGATGTAACCATTTGATAAGCAGTGGCTTCTGTTTGTGAATTCTTTTTGGTGATCTCCCTTCACTCCATCTTCTGGGGTATATTTTGGTAACTCTTGACAATATGATGGTCTTGCTGCAGTCTGAATTCATGCTGTCACTTGCAGGGTACTGTGGATTTGAGCATGGTCGAGTCCTGTGTGCCTTAGTGTTGGACATTATGGAGTTGCATGAACACAGCATATGACAAATGCTGGGGAGCTTCAGAGTGGCTTTATAGCCAAAACATAATTCTTATGGTAAAGTGATTTAGAATATGTGCGCGGAAGGACAGTAATTTGGATTGAAAGGGTACCTCACTTAACATGGCTGGATCTTTATATCTAGCAAATGACCATGCCTTTCTCTGAATGGTGTATTGGTATTTTGCAATTTGGAAGAATTGATTAACTTAAAACACAAGTGTTGGGTTTTTAGGAGGTTAAAAAGGGTTTCCTCATTCATATACATTATACCATCTTTATGTGATCACAGTAATATTTACAAAAAATGGAGAAGATAGAAATGGTAATAACAGAACAAAAAACTTCTAATCCTTAATGTTTGCAGTCTTCTGAGATAAAATACAAAAGATGGAGATAAAGGTGGTGATGGTAAATAGAAGAAAATTGGAATGTTAGTCAGCACGGTAGACTGTGATCTCAGCACATCTCAACTAGTGATAGGCTTGGGCATTTTATGGTTATGAAAGCAAGGAGAGATTTCAAATGTTATTTAATTGAGATAGCAGTGAAACTCATAGAGCTGGAACATGGGAAAAGCGTATGAGCCTTTGTTTCCAGCACCTGACAGCTGGCCACCTGAAGGTATAATTTTTCTGGAAAGAGGGTCCTTCCCTTAGCCAATAAGGCATGATCAAGGATCCTAGGAAGAAGCAGTTTATTTTTGATGCTACTGGGAAAAGGATACTAGTGCTGGGAACAGATGAGAGTACCTTTCAGTACAATGAAACTTGTAGCAGCACTTTGAAAAGTATTGTTATAATCAGAGGAAAGGATATTCTGGCACAGGAACGAAAGTCTTTACAGGATTCAGTTGTTTGGATGAGTTTAAAAATTGGTATTTTGGGTATATTTAGCAGAAATAGATTGTTTTCCTCTATCCGAGTAATGTTATTTTTATGGACTCTGCTTTGAAGCAGCATCATTGTGGGCTGCAAATCTGCTTAACTTGAACAGGTAAAATAGAGTTGTGCTTTAAAAGTATTTGAAAAGGAGCACCTCTGCCCATATCTTTTGCCAAAGAAAATTAGGATATTCCTGGAAATGACTCATTAGGTGGATCTCTTCAGAGCTGGTTCTTTATCAGCGCTCAGCACAATAGTGGGAATTTTACTGCTGGAGGGACAGCTTTTCAGGTGAGGCATAAAGTCCGAAGTTCCTGAGCTAGATTATCTGAATATTCCTTATCTTTGGAGGTACACAAGAGGTACACAATGCTCTTTTCTCCTGTGCTGCAGTGTTTTGTTAGGTGTTGTTTGTGTGTACATTCATAAAAGTATAATGGGAGTGAAAAGTGCTGTTGAAATATGATTATTTGCAAACTGTCACAACATAAAAGAACACTTGGTTTAGTGGGCTGCTAAGAAATTTAGTGAGCTGTTAAGAAATTTAGCTGATGTATTTTGAATTAATAAATGTCTTCCTTCAAATGGGAACTTCTCAGTTATCTTGGGATGGAGGTTGCATAGCTGTTGAAAGCTGCTGAGCTTGTTAAAACTCCTTTCTTAAATATGGTATATCTTTGTTGTTGTGTCCTCAGTTTCAAACATTTAAAAAAATTCCGAGATGATATGCCAAGTGAGATGGCAATCTGCTTAAACATTTGAGCAATCCAGAGTGGTTGTAGAACATACCTTGTGCAGTGAAACTGCTTCTGTGACAACTTGCCAAATTCAAGATGTGAGGAAGATTTAAGCTGAGTGGCAGTGGGAGGGGAGGAGATGGTAAGTAAGAGACTTGCTGAAAGCTGCCTATCTGTGTCAAAGGGTCTCCTGTTTGCAGTTCTAGACAGGCACTGCTGACTCACAGCTGAAGGAGCTACTAATGCTGAGAGTTTCTAACAGATTAACTTTTTCCTGTAGCTTTTGCTAAACAGACTTGACTTAACTGTAGATATCTGTAGAAAATTATTACGTGAGTTTATACCATGTTTGTTGTGACAGACTGTGTTCTGGAACATAAAGGATTAACGGAGTTAAAATAGAAATTTCTTTGGCTTGTGAAGCATCATGGAATTATGTATACCATTGAAAAACTGGGAGTGCAGTCCTGTATATGCATGCTGCCATATGCCCTAGAACAGCAGATTCCTTTTAATTTGTTTTTCCTTCTCTTAGAGCTGAAGAGCAGCCAGACACAGTTTCTGGGGGTTTCCTTGTTGGTTTTGGTTTGTTTCAGATCCAGCCTTCTCTTCATATTCTCTCTTATCGCAGCTACACATTTTCCTGGAAGGGTGGGTACACCTGGACACATGGGTGTAAATACCATTAATAACTTGACTGAACAGCTGCTAAGTTACACAATTGAAGTGCAATAAAAAATATTAACAACATAGAGTTCCAACATGAAGCATTTGAACACAGATAGCTAGGAAACAATTTTTTGTCACTTCAGTGGAAGAAACCTTACATGGGAAGGTGTTAGTGAACTATTTTGTCACAATTATCAGGTTCTGTTCAGACGTCAAGCTGAATGGGATGTTTAAGGTATAGTTATTTAATTTGTGCTTCAGAGTGAGTTTTCTGCCCCAAATTTACATTTCTTCTCCTTTTCTGCCCATGTTCATGAAAGTCTCAACTTTCTTTAACTATGAGAGATTGCCTATGACTGACTCATTTGTTGCCACACAAGCCAGAAAAAGGCCATTATGGAGTTATCTGAAGCTCTTCAGTATATCTTGATTTTTCTCAGTCTCTTGTACTAAGATGCTAAGATAACTTATCCCAGCCCTAAGGGCAGGGTTAGAGCAGGTCCCTGATGAATGAATGCATTTACAAGAAAAAAAAAAAAAGACAAAAACCCCCAGGTGATAAATATACGTATCTTAGCTAGTTTAATAATTTCTAAAAAAAGAAAAGGCATCTTCTTTTCTTTTTCTTCTTGTTCTCTGTTGGATTAGGGAGGGAACTTAGTAACTGCAGATGAGAAGGCAGAAGTGCTTAATGCCTTCTTTGCCTCAGTGTTCAGTGGGAAGACAACTTGCCTACAGGACAACTGTCCTCCTGGGTTCGTTGATGGTGTCAGGGAACAGAATGGTTCCCCCATTATCCAAGAGGAGGTAGTCAGAGAACAGCTGAGATGCTTGGATACTCATAAATCTATGGGCCCAGATGGGATCCATCCCAGGATGATGAGGGAGCTGGCAGATGAGCTTGCAAAGCCACTCTCCATCATTTACAATCAGTCATGGCTCACTGATGAGGTTCCGGAAGATTGGAAACTGGCCAATGTGACACCCATTCACAAAAAGGGTGGGAACGAGGATCCCAGTAATTATAGACCAGTCAGTCTGACCTCAGTACCTGGCAAGATAATGGAACAGTTTATACTGAGTGTCATCACACAGCCCCTACAGGATGGCCCAGGGTCTCAGGCCCAGCCAGCAGGGGTTTAGGAGAGGTAGGTCATGTTTGACCAACCTGATCTCCTTTTATGACCAGGTGACC
>VWZU01000032.1:157936-264783 GCA_013397095.1 Sterrhoptilus dennistouni | reverse complement strand
GGGGGGGGGGGGGGGCAGGGGATGTTCTCCCCCCACCCCCTTCCTTCTTTGGGCCCCAGGCCGTGAGATCAAGGGAGTGGAAAAGAAAGCATCCACTAGCCTCCTCCCCCAGCATGGCTCTGAAATCTTTGAGGCTGCTGCCTGGCAGAGTTGGCATAACCGCCACAGACCTGGGCAAGTTTTAACTCTTTCCTGCCAGGAAATGGAACTTCCAGAGCACTAGCCCTTCCTGGAGTGAGGACAAAGTGATTGAACTATAAAAAGACGTAGCATGAAATTGAAGTCAGTGAAGAGAGAGTGAAAAGACTATTTGGAACAAAGGAGGAGGAGTGGCCTAATTTGGTTGGACTTCTCTGGTAAACTATGGGGAATGGACTTTTTTTTTTTTCTTGTAACATGGATGATGTTGAGGGGGGCATGTAAGGTTCTAGTTAAAGGTGATATGAAGCTCTTTGCTCCTAAGGAAAAGGAGATTTTTAGTTTTTGAGATGAAGGTACTTTTGGCAGACAGAAGAGAATCTTTGTTCTCTACTAGAGGAGGCATCCTCAAACAGTACCCCTAATAAGCAGATATGGTCCATATGCAGTGTTGGGAAAGCTGCTAATGGGTAGGTTTTCACAGTCTGCAGGAGTTCCTTTCAGGCCACTGCAGATTTGTAGCATAGAAGCCACCAGAGAATGTTCCTCTTCTGGTGATGTCTCCATAAGACTCTAAGAGAGACTCCTCTCCCCAAAGAACTGATGAAAGACTATTTTAAATGGTGAAACTAACTAAAAATTACAGGTTTTGTCTCTTTTATGTTGTATGTGAGAAAATGAATTGTTAGTGGGGAGGAGGAGTGCTTTGAAAGTTTTCATTTTGATTATAATTTTTCCTTCTTTTGCTGTGTGTTAATAAATCTATTTGTTTTATCTTTAAGCTTGAGTCTGCTTTGCCTCTCCTAATTCTACTTCACAGGAGAAAAAAAGAGTAAATACTAAGACCAGTATGCTAAATTTATCAAATAGAATTCGGCAAACATGAAACCACTACATAAATTGGCATTTCTGCCCTGTTTAGAACTTAAAACCCATTACGGGACTAAATAGTTTTTATTGTTACCTGGCTTTGGAACAGATTGGCCACTGAAGGAATGAGTCATGAGTATTATTTTTTCTTTTCTTTTTTTAATGGAGAGGAGTGCTAGAAGCATACTTTTTTTGGACAATCTGCAATTTAGTAACACTTAAATGTCCTTGAACAGCCATATACAGGACTCATGCAACTGAGGGAAATCTCAGGAGTCTTGGATGTACTGCTGGCCTCTATATGCAAGTTCTGTGTTTAGATAACAAAAACAAACTTTCAAATATAATTTCACTTTATTTTTAATTGTATTTGGTTTTGTCACAAATTCCTTTTTATGGCTTCTAGCAGGTGGCTGGGTGTTGCAATCGCAGTCCTAGTCCAGGGCCGTGAGCAAGGAGGCTGCAATATTTCCCCCAGGGTTCCTGAGTGTCCTTGGCACCCACCAGACAATCAGGGTAGGAAATTGTGAGACAGGCTTTGCGTGCCACTCCGAGTCACAAATTTATTAACAGAAACAAAAAGCGAGCTTAACTTGAAGACTGGGCAGAGGCAGAGACACTGGACTTACAGTGACTTATAAACAGGGGAGGTCTCAGGGGAGGGTACAAATACAATGACCAATGGGCAACACAAAGGGTGGGAGGTAACTTTAACCTGCCACTGCAGTGCCAAAGATCAGGGGATTTCTAAAGTGCGAGGGACTAGCACAGGGTAGGAGGAACAACGGGCAGATCCAAGGGTGAATGATAGTTGCATAAAAGAATGCAGTTAGGACTAAACTAACTATATAAAGAAGGAGGGGGAGATGTACAGAATAAACTGTTTGAGGGACTAGACTAGAATCAGGAAAAAAAACACATCACCATAGCTGGGTAGAAGTGTGTATGCAGTATACATACAGAGGTGCAATCAGGCAGAGAGAAACCCTACATTTCAGATAGTTTTTTCCCGATGTTTTGCATGGATGGGTAAGTGTTATGGCCACTTAGGATCATGCAGAGTCTAACAGTGCATTGCCAGAACTAGTGGATGTTAGCACTTGGCCAAATGGCCACTTCTGTTAATGAATTCTATTTCCTTATGGTTTTGCTCTACTTAAAACCTTTGTTTATTGTTCTGGGTAGCTTTCAGTGCACAACACTTGTTTGCCCTGTCTTGGTGTATATTGAGCATCAATAATTGTCCCATTTTAATATTTCCATAAGTACACTGAAAAAAAAAATCGAGATTGTTCAGCGTAGGGTAGTCTATTGAATAGCATCTTTGGGTTTTGGCATGTTTGTTCTGTTGATTTGCTGAAAAACAATCTTAAAGTCTATTAGATATCAAGGCAGGTATGCAAACCCAGAAGGAGGTGGTTCTAAACTGTCAGAAGTTTGGTTTAGATGAACAAGAGGGTTTTTTCCAGGCATATTTGGAGAACAAAAGAAGAGCTGTTTTGAAGTCAGCACTGTAAATGAGCACAGAAATAATGTAGTTCTCTGTAATTGCACCCAACTGGTTCTGAAAAAGGAACAATTCTTTCACCTAAAAATTAGTGTCATTTTGAATCAAATGTAAAACTTCCCTCATTTTCCAGGGAAAAGGTTGGATTTTTGACAACGTTTAGCAGATTAGGGATACATTAAATTCAATTTAGGAGAAAGCAGCGCTGATCCCTTCAATCTGTCTTTCAAAACACAACTCCCTACAACTCTTTTGCTTCCTTCTTTACAGGATTTAAGTTGAAGTGCTTTAGGGATGTTGGCTGCTTTTAATGGGAAGATAGGGGACAGACAGCATATCTGTGTATTCTTAGAGGGGACATGTCCCATTCCACATCTCTTTCAGGAGTGACAAATGTCAGAGATGAAGTTTGTGGTTGGTGTTCTCATTCCTGTTTTAAATAAATTTAAAGATCAGTATTGGCTTTTAGTATATAAGGAATGACCTGTCATTGATGCAGTAAAATGCTTTCTACTTTGATCTTGTCTTTTTCAAGCCCCAGTTACAAGGATTTTTGTTTTCTTGCTGTTGTTTTCATTTTCTAATGAGAGATTTTTCTAGTTGTGAGGTATTTTGCATTTCATTTTGTTTGAACAGTAGAACTTACATTTTTCTTCTCTTTTCGTCCCTCTTCCCTCCAACTTGGAATTTCAAGATTGCAATGAGTTCTTGAATCAACACAATTGGAATTTTGGTTTTGGATGGATGGTGGAGCTGAGGGGAGAACATTCCTGGCTCTATAGTTTGCATCATCACTACTTTAAAAATAGAACTTCGGATTTCTGTTAGGAATCTATGGCATTTGGAAATGTAACCTTTTGTATCTAGATAGCAAGTTCCTGGGGAATGTGAAGAGTTCCCTGGTTACTGGTACAGCTCCCCGAGTGTGTGTATTCTGAGTAGTGATAAGATGACTTCACTGGCTTTTAACCAGAATCCTGCATGTGATTCAAAGACTGAACGAAGTTATGTGAGCTTCATCATCATCATGCAGTGGGAATTCTTTCCGAAGCAGCAAATGGGATGTTCCAAAGTCAGCTTTAAATATGGAAATTCTTGTGCTGGAGCTAGAAACTGCACAAAGTTCTGGGTTGGCTGTTATAGGACATGGAGAGAGGAGTGCACAGCTGTTAGCTGCGCATTAGTGAGTTATTCCATTCATGAAAGATCTGAACATAACCTTCTGCTACCTTTTATTCCTGTGATTGACTACTGAGTAAGCAAATCACAGTGTGATTGTGTTAGCCAAACTAGAGTTAAAAGATTGTACTGAAACTAAATATGTAAAGGATGCTTTTCTTTTTTTTTTTTTTTTTGGTGTCAAGAATGGCAGGCTACAATAAAGAGTACTTATTAGAATAATTTAGTTGAGCAGTACTTATTTCTGCTGACAACCTTAGATTTAAACAAGAAACTCCTGGAAATCTCTTTAACCCCGTAGTATTTGTTGAAGCATTAAATCATCTTTTGAAAAGAATATCTTTTTTCTTCCATCTGCTTTGAGAATATTCTGTTTATTCTTTAATACAGTAAATGTTACCGTATAGATCGAGAAAGAGAGAGTAGGGACAAAACCACTCAGGCAGCTTTTTGCCCTTATCCATTCTGTGAACTAAGATTAACTTGCAGGGCAGCACAGACAGGCTGCACTTTTTCTAAAACAGTAAAGATGTGATAGACACAGAATGAGTATTCACTGATTGCTTTGTCTCATAACCCTTCTTATGGCCCCAGCTTACTTTGAAATACAGCGTCTGAGACTTAACTTTAGGGGTGTGTGTGTGCATTTAAACCAGTTCCCAGTGTATGCAGTAAGGTTGTCATCCTCATACTGTAATTTTTGTATCATTCAGCAATTGTTATTAAAAACAAAATGAAAGTTTAAAATGTATGTAAAGTCATGTCAGGTTTTATATGTTGTAACTGTAATCAAAAAAGAGACTTCCTTTATGTGAAATAAATGCATTATGTATAACGGACCCTGTTTAGTTGTCATCATACTCTGTGAGTTACCCACTTATTTACATGATGAATATAAATCAACTTTTCTTTAGGCACATAGTTCAAGTGCATTGGAAAAATGAAGTGAAAAAGGATTGCTTTAATCAGGTTCTTACTTGGTGTCTTCAGGCACAGTTGTATCAGAATTATTATTGATTATGTATATAGGCTCAGACTGATAATTTATATCTTTGTGGCTCAGGCAGATCATAGTCATCTTTATGGCCTGCCACTAATTTAGCTTCTGGATTAATATCTGAACATGTGCTATGCTGAGTCTCTCTAAACTGGTATGAGGGTTACACCACATTCTTTGCCTTAAGGGATAAACTGCAGACACATCCATTCTGTCTCCTAGTTACCTGGTGACTCCTTGCTATCCACTGTTTGCCAGATTTAAGAAGTGACTAATGTTTAATGAAGTGCTCAAGTTTCCATGCCTTTGTGATGGCAGAAATTTGCATTAGTGGTCATAATCAGGATTTTTTTTCTTTTAATAATGGGATCTAAGTCCAGGCTACATTTTGATTGTAGGCATTAAAGTACAATATTTTTATGTTTAAGCATCAATGTGAATCAATTGCTAATGTTCTAATGCGTGCCCAGAGCTGTATAGATCAGTGCTAGGGATTATAGGTAACTTGAGGTTTTGGAAATGTCTCTGATGTTATTGTTTGATGTAGCAGAAGTTACTATAAATGAATTTTCATATTAACCTGTTTGCTGTCTGCTTTTACCAGTCTCAAATGACTCCTGCAGCACAAAACCCCCTCCAAAACCAAACAATAAAACCCGACAAAAAACCCACCCCAAAATCTGAAGTAACCTACAGCTTCATGTCGCATCTGGATTCTTCTTGCTGCTGGGCTGCTGCACCTCAGTTCAGACTTGCAGCACCCTCTGCTGTTCTGACCTTAGGGTTCTTCCTAGTAGAGACTGGCACTTGTTCCAAATTGTCTTTTTAATTGGAGAAACCTCTGCTGATTGTCTTGAGGTGGTCTGGTTTTTCATTTGTGGCAAAGGAAACATGCGCCCTACTTTATGGAGGTGAAACTCTAATCTGTATCTTAACAAAAGAAATATTGTTCTCCTTTCCCCTCAGTTGCTTTGTCAAGAGTATTTTACTATCAAAATCAATATAGAAAACTGGTTTCATTACATTGGCACAGCTCCCTTTCCTGATTAACCTTAGTTTGACTTAAGAATGCTGTATAATTTAGCAATAGTTTAGGTAGGTAAGAAGTCATAAAGCAAGCAAACTGGAATTACTCTTCAGGGTTGCAGAACCCCCTCCCCTGCTGCTGCAAGTAATCTGGTCATATAGTCCCCTACATAAATTTATCAAGCACCAGTTTAAGAAGTGTTAGATTTCACACTCATGCTGGAAAGCTGTCCTAGAATTTCTCTCTTTGGTTAAAAGTCTTCTAGTTTTCAATATTAAATGTGTCAATGGCTTTCAGTGCAAATAACTCCTCATAGTTAAACTGATGCAAAACTTCAGACAAAATATTCTCCCTAGAAGAAGCCTCATCTACTTACAATATTCTTAAAGTAAGCAAGTGCTAAAATATTATCTGCTAATGTGACCTGCTTAATGGTTTTTTTGTGTCTTTCTGTAGTGATGCTTATTTTAAACCAGATCCTCTAAGTAATGTTAATGATACTTCCCAGGCACTATGCACAGCATTGGATCCCCAACAGGATATGAACCTGTTTAATTATCCCTTTTGAAAAGTAGGTTGAGAAATATATTTGTAGTTCTTTGTAGTCTTCCATTTTCTTTGCCCTGATTGTTTTTCCTCAAAAATGAGCATAATCCAAATAAAGAAGTTGCAGCTTCAATTGAAGCACAAGCAGGCTTGGTCAGTCTGTAATCGTAGGTGACCTTGAGGAGTTTTTTTTCCTTTTTTTTAAATTCTGCTGGGGATAGTCTAGTTGAAGCTGTTGTTCCTTGTCTATGTTTTTCAATATTTGAGATTTGGACTTTGTGTTTACTGATGTCAACTCAAATATATGCCTTTTAAAAATATATTGAGTTGTTTTGATTCATTAAAGTTACTATGTGACACTTTAGGTACCACTGATGAAAAATTGCAACTCCCAAAACATTTGGTTCAGAAAGTACCTTGAGCTTGACTCACTGCAAAACATTCCCAAGCTTAAAGCCTTCAATGTTTTCACTAAAAACTGAAACAAATAGAAAACACTTTTCAGTATAAGTTTGCTGATTTCATGTTACCTCTAAATAAGTAAGAACAAGATCCAGATTAGTAGACTCCTTTTGGAAAAACAGTTATTGCTAATTTTGTCTTGTAAACTGAGAAATTAATGAGATTCTGGAACATGTAGTGTGTGTAAAGTGGTTTCTCAGGCATGAAAATTTCAGCCCATTTAAAAGTCAAAGCATCCTTTAAGTTTAAGCTAGAAAGTTACTGGCAACTTTAAATAGACCAGAAAAGAGCAGCAATTTTAAACAGACTTACAATGCTCTACAGAATTTTAAATTTGTTTTTTTGTTTTTTAATTTATTATGATTTCTATATAGTGCACAATATACAATCTCCATTCTGGGATTTTTTAAAAATTTGTTGTTCTTTTCTTGTGCTTATTTTTCTTCTTCTCTTTGTACTGGGCTTTTGCATTATGGTGACAGACAAAGTGGCTGCTTATAATAAGAGACTGCTCTGCTCCTCCCAGTTTTCCTTGGAGAGAGGCAGTCACTGTTTGTTGATTTAGTGCCTGGGAAGAATGAGGTTTCTTTGGACCCCTTCCTGATCTCTCTCTTGCTAAGGGAGCCTGCGTCATTGAGAAATGTTTAACCTTCTGGCCCTGAAGCAGGACTGGAAACTTTGCTGCAAAATCTAGAAGCTAAAACTGAAAATGTTATTTATGTGAACTACTCTTTCCTTTGATTTAATTGGGACAGGAGATTGCAGAGCTTGATTTAGAATTTTGAGTAGCAACTAATTTGGAGAGTTAACAGGGGGGAAAATAATTTCTTTAGTGAAAAATGGTGAGTAACTGATTTAGGGGAAGAGGAAAGAAGAGCTGGGAGCAGAAAATGGAAACGTGTGGGAGGACTTAGTGAAGAAAAATGTCCTAAGATCATAATTCTGGTGTTGTCAAGTACTTGAGTACTTCTTTCTAACTTGTATCAGGAGGCTGGATGTGCATAATTTTATTCCTATAACAGAAGTTGGTTGCAGAGAGCCAGGGGCCTAAATTGTGGTGGGAGCCTTATTTCCAAGGCGTTGATTTAATAGCAGATACTGCTTCTTGTATATATCTTATTTTCCCAGACTGTCCACTTTTTTCCTTCTTCCTCCTCCCCCATCCTGGACCATGAGGGTTCTTCTAACACTTCTGCGTAATTTCCAGATGTCTGGGTGCCCTGCTGCAACTATACTCCTTTAACTGAGAGGGAAGAAGACACTCTGAAATCCCAAACATTTTTGCAGCATAACCATTATCAATCTGACATATAATGGAATTGTTGTGCTTGTGCTAATTAAGTATCTAGTGTGCTTGTAGTACAAAGAGTAATCC
Source organism: Sterrhoptilus dennistouni (assembly GCA_013397095.1). Classification (NCBI taxonomy): domain Eukaryota; kingdom Metazoa; phylum Chordata; class Aves; order Passeriformes; family Zosteropidae; genus Sterrhoptilus; species Sterrhoptilus dennistouni. The sequence continues at coordinate 256,682 of VWZU01000032.1, read as the reverse complement.
TGATGTGCCCACAGAGTGTTGATTTTATTTCACGTTCTCCGTCTATCTGTGCACAGCACATGCCTGTATGTGCAAGATATTCCAAACAGAAATGTGGCAGCTCTGTCTCTTGGGACCTAATATCTTTATGGTAAGCTAAAATAAAGAAACTAAATTGAAACTAAAGTGAAGAAGCTTCTCTCAAGGGTGAAATAACATGAAACAGTTTACATGATTTGTTCCAGTGATTTGTCATGACCAGTGGAAGGGAGGGGAAGGGGTACTTTCCTTCTCTCCTGTTTTACAGTAGCAGCAGCAGCTCAGTGCACCTGCTGCTTAGCCCCAGCTAGCTGGGACAACTGGACTTTATTGTAAGGAGTCTAATTCACTTTTGAAAACAAAGCCATTAAAATGCCCTCACTTTTCTGATGGGTCAGTGACCCTAATTAACTCACTGAACTTTCTTATGAAACCTAGAGCCCTCAAAAAGAAGGAATGATGAGAGCATAATGCTAAATTATTTCATCTGGCTTGGGTAATATCACTTAAACTCTGTACTGAACAGTGAAACTGAGGAAGCAGATAAACAGTTTCAACTATGAAATCGTAAGTAGGGTGAGAAAACTACTGAACTCTAGGTCATGGAGCCTATAAACATGGCAGTGGCTGGTTATTAAGTCCAAGAGGCAGAAAAGATTGGCTAGCAAAGAATAATATACAGTGCATGATAGACTCAAAATATTAAGACTTAAATTACAAGTGAGTGATTCTTGGGAGAATATTAAAAACATGTGCATTTCCCCTGTATGAGGTTTGTCATGTTAGAATTTGCTTTGATTTTATTTTGAGGTTGTTACATATCTGTGAGTGGGCAAGAAGAGTGATTAAACATCTCTCACAGAATAGTTGAAGTTGGAACATCATCTTCCCCAACCTCTCTGCTCAAACAGGTTCCCCTAGAGCCAGTTGCCTAAGACTGTGTTCAGATGGCTTTTGAATATCTCCATAGATGGAGACGTCACAACCTCTCTGGGCGACCTGTGCCAGTGCTCAGTTGCACTCACAGTAATAAAATACTTTCCTGATATTCATTGAGAACCTCCTGTCTTTCAGTTTGTGCCCATTGACTCTGGTCCTGTCACTGGGCACCATTTTAGAGGAGCCTGGCTCTGTGTTCTTCGTACTACTGTTCCTTCAGGTTTTTAGATAGATAAGATCTCTAGTGTGGCTATGGCTCTCCTGTACTGGGGATCTCAGAGCTTAAGCCAGCACTCCAGGTGTGTTCTCATCAAGGCTGAGCAGAATAGGATCACCTCCCCTTGATATGCTGGGAACATTCCTCCTAGTGCAGCCAAGAATGTCTTCTTCAGCCTTCTTTGTCCAAGGGCACATCACTGTCTCATGTTCAACTTGGTGTCCAGTGGGATCCCCAGGCCCTTTTCTGGCAAACTGCTTTGCTACCACTTAGCCCCCAGAATGTGCTGACGTACCCTCCGTGTACCTCACAGTCTTCTCATCTGACTCAGACTTCATCTGCTTCTCTGTGAGGGTCTCGCAGGAGGCAGTGTCTAAGCCCCACTGAGTCGGGGCAGACAATATCCGCTGCTCTCCTCTCTTACACCAGGTCTGTCTCTCCACACTGTAGCTGAAACCTAAAGACAGATTTGCTGTCATGTCCCGGGAAAAATATTTTCTGATAGGAGAGAATTGGGAGTTCATAGTCAGTTCTGGCCTTACTATAGCATAGTTGCTAAAAGTAAGTATATGGCAATGTCTGTACTGTTAAAATTGGTTTTGTTCTAAAGAGCTTGTTCATAAGTGACTTCTGTTAAGTCGGCTGTTAGATGTGCTGGCAGTGAGCAGCCAAGTCCTGCCAGATCATAACAACTGGCAACCGTATAACAACCATTTATTTTTCCTTTGCAGGTTTGTCTATTCAGTTAGATCCTCCACCTGTTTGTTTTTATGCAGTCCCACCTTAATGGTCGCTCTCTTGTGTCTGGATTCATAAAATAGATTTGGTAGCCAAGGAAGGGAGGATACACGGATTTCTAATTCCAGGTCTGACACACAAACTCTGTTATATGTAAATATCTCTACTCGTTTTAACCTAGTTTATCCAACCAAAGGGTTTTAAAATATATTTGAATTGATTAGAATCCATAAATGTGAGGTTCTGACTGATAAGTTCTGGTAGCTTATACCAAAGCAAGAAAGGAAGATCTTAAAAGGGGTGTGAGGCAGCTAATGGAAAATTGTGACTGAAGAGGCTTCTCTGCATATTGTTTCAGGTGGACTTACAGATTTAGGAGGAGGCAGGCAGAACAGAAAGCTGATGTCTGAATCAGAACTTCACGTTCCAAGCACACTTATCTTTACAATTAGAAGCACTTAGGCTACGTGCCTTCCAATGCTTTTAGGCCAGTTGGTGATTAAAACTCCTAAGATTCGGCAGGTTTTGCTGGAAAGAGGATACACCCTCACAGTTACTTACCATTTTCTTTGCTTTCATGGCTGACATTACCAGAAATCGTGAACATGAGATAAAATTTATTTTAAAAGTAATCACGCAGCTTGCAAAGGAGGCCTGTATCTTTTCCCCCCGCCCTTTAGATAAAGGAAGGTAAACCTGTGGTTTGGTTGATGCGAAGTAGGATTCACTTAAAAATGTAATTTATGGAGAAGGAGTGGTAGTACTGTCAAAAATGAATTTGCCTAAAGTGAAAATTTTTCCTGCTAATCAAAAGCTGAGTAATTTAGCAGCATCTAGGTAAAAACTATCCCAAATCTAGTCTAAAATTCTCCCCTTTTTGAGATGCATGCTTTATGTTTCATTTAAGGTCTGAAAGGTCTGCATGTGTGGAGGGGGAGGATGAATTCATTCAAGACCCTGAAAGTTCTTTCTGGGATCAGTGTGTCCATATCATGAGTTTAATCATATCATGGTTGTGTGTCTTGACATTGTCTCAGGCTCATTTTGTCATAGCTATAGATTAAAACTCCAACACAGTATACATTTTTATATTGGAAACAAATACAGTTGTTGAACCCACTATAAGAGTTTGAGATTGGCATTGATATATCCAGAGAATAGCTGAATTTCAGCACTAAAGGAGGAGTTTGAGCATTTGATGTTGGAGGTGATTTATAGGCTTTTGGCAATGCAAGAACTGAATTTCAAATTCTAAAGAGAATTTTATTTCCTTTCTCAAATAATCCTGACAACAGCAGTTTTCTACTGTGAGGTGAGATGAGCATCCATGATGAGGGAAAAGGAGGGCACTACTTTTAGTGGCAGCTGACCACTGAATTGGTTTAGAGCTATCATAAAACTTGGTCTCCTACTTTATCTCAACCAAGCCTCCACTCCTGTGTGACTGAGAGACGGGACTTCAAAAGAGGGGGTGAAAAAGTAGTCTAAGCAGGGAGCCTTAAGCCAAAGCTTGAGCAAAAATAGGTCAGAGTTTGGATTGTTGAAGTCATTGAAGTCCAAGCAAGAAAAGAGATTGAAGTCCAAGCAAAAAGGAGTTGGAGTAGTTTATTTTCCTCTCAGTTCAGTCTTATATACTGTTGCAGCTCCACCCAGCTACAGCTTTAAGCAGTCACATCCCTAAGCAAGAATTTCACACCAGTTACAGAATTAGCCTATTGTTTGCAATACTTGGCAGCCTTACAAAAGTACATAGTTTCAAAAACCTTGATATCTGCATATGCTGTACCTTCCCAGTTCTTCTCATGCCTGTATCCCACCAAGGCCAGAATATCTCGATCCATAAGCTCCATCATGTTTTCTGTTCTAGCTCTCATCTGTTCTCCCATATTTCCCCCTTCCTTTTGCACCATTAAAATTTTCTTTATTGATTTATTGATCAGTCTCTGTAAGCATTGCAAAATACTAAAGGCACTACAACAAGTATGCACAAAATAACACCCAAAGCATAAATGGCTACTTTAAATAAGTTCTTGCTCATAAGCAGTTACTATTTGGCTAGGATCAATACGTTCCCAATCTAAAGCAAGGACTGATTCTTCAAAAGGAAATTGGGCACTGTATCAACCACCCCTAGATGTGTGGTTCACCAATTCTTCTAAGGTGGACCTAATCTTGGTGACCCTAACACCTCTAGGTAACCCAAACCATCTTCCCGAGGACATAAGTCTGTTCATTGTCACACAGTTGCTGATGAGGCTCTTCTCACAAGTATTCTCAGGGAAATCACGAATCCTCAGAGGCTGATGTCAGGGCTGGATCCTCAGGTGGTGTCGCTGAGGATTCTCTGAAAGGCTTCACATTCCTTGCTGGAATCCACCTCGGTCCAGCTTCTGTAGAAACAAAAGCATAACCTCGACTCCACTTAACAAGAGGGTAAGGTGCCACAAATTTTCATGTGGATTTTACCAGGTGGATCCTTTACCAGCACCAGGGGTTTCTGTTTGGGCTATAATTGCAGACTACTTCTGAAATGTCTGACAATTGGAGGATTAGAATCCATCAAGGAGCAGTTCAAAAAATTAAAAACATCAATACCTTCTGTAAGCGTTCACAGGGGCAGCATTTCCCCTCTTTGTTGCAATAAAAGACGCTTGAGTGAGCTATGAGCTCATTCAATTATGGATTGACCCATGGAGGAATGAGGAATCCCAGTTTTAATGTTACCTCCCAGAGGGCAAAAAATTTTGCAATTTTAATTTCTAAGGGAATACCTGTGACTGCAGAAGCACTGGTAAAATGACAGCAGACATTCTTTGCTGACTCTCCAATATGGCAGGATGCAAATAAAGCACCTGAAAAAGCATCGATTGAAACAGCCAGACTCAGTAAAATGTGTGACATCTGTTTGCCATAATTGAAGGCTCTGAAGCCCTCTAGGGTTAACTCCTCCAGCAGCAGAGGGAAAGGAATGTCTCTGACAGTCTAGGCACACTGCCACAATACTGGAAGCTTGGCAGCTAGTCAAGTCAAAGAAGCCTGCCAATGCAGCAGTATTCTGATGAAAAAAATGAATGGCTTAATTTAGCCTGTGCAAAGCAGTCTGGTAAGACCTGCTAAAGTGAGCATGTCTGCCTGACAATTACCTTCCACTAGAAAGCCAGGTAAAATAGCGTGGGATCTAATATGCATCACAGAATATGTGTGTTATCTACTATCTAAAAGAGAAACAAGTTGTTGTAGCCAGTAGAAAAGGTTTTCGTTAGGCACATCTCTTAAAAACAGCAGCTTCAGCTTTCTCGATAATCCCTGCAAACATAAGCAGAATCTGTGATTAAATTGGAAGGGGTAGAAAATTGCCGAAAGACCCGTACAACAGCTGCCAATTCAGGGATCTGAGAGGAAACTGAAACAGTAGTAATGTCTGAATCCCATAGATTAAAATTTGCATCCCACCAGAGCATTACTGATTTGTGAGTGTGGCTGGAACCATCTGTAAAAACAGTTAAAGCTTGCAAAGGAATTTCACTTTGCTTAGGTTTCATCAAAAGTTTAAATTTAGCAGCTAGCAACTTGTGCTTCGGGTGATGCAAAGAAAGTTGCCCTGTGAAGTTAGTCAACACCATCTGAAATGTCTCTGATTGTTGTAACAGCCATCGCAAGAAAACAGTAGTAACAGGCAAGCATATTGACTTTAAACTCCACACTGGCAAGTGAAGTCAACCTCTGTCTTGCTTTGATAATAAGTAATGCAGTCATTTCTTGTTGGGTGCTTATGGTTTTGGTCCCATGGTGTGGCAAAAAATCCATTCAATACTTAACAAAGGGTCTGGTGCTTTAGGATCCCATTGGTAAATCAAAGCATGAGGCTGTTTAACTGGGTTCAGAATTATTAGAAAGAAAGGTAGCTCAGGAGCCCATTGGGCTGCTTGTCAATTTGTAATAGCATCAGCTACTTGTTGCAATGTCTGGCAAGCTTCTGATGTGAGCCGCCTGGGTGACAGGAGATCTGGTTCCCCTTTGAGCAGTGCAGACAGGGGGATTCAGATCTGCATTTGAAATTCCCAATAAAGGATGAACCTAATTAATTGTTCCCAAAAGCTTTTGAGCACCGTGCAGTGTATGAATGTTTGTTTGCATTTGCAAAGGCTGAGGGGTAGTAGTCCAAATCCTAATGTGCCAGCCAAGATATTTCCAAAGGGGTTGACACTGAATTTTTCAGGAGCAACACAAAGTCCTGCTTAACTTACAGCAGTAATGATGAAGGCTAAGGCTTTCTCCTGCTTTTCTGCCACTACAAGGATATCATCCATGTAGTGGGACAAAAGAACATCAGCCATTTTTTGGTGAATGGGACTGAGAGTCTTTGCAACAAACTGCTGGCAGATAGTAGGGCTGTTTTTCACTGCTTGTGGCAAAACAACCCAGTGGTAGCTTTGCAAAGCTGCTTGCATGCTGGTGCTTGGAACAGAAAAGGCAAATTTAGGTTCATCATCAGGATGTAAAGGAATGTTAAAAAAGTAATCTTTTAAATCAATGACTGTCAAATGCCAATTTTGAGGAATCATGGTAGGGGATGGGAGACCAGGTTGCAGTGCTCCCATGTCATCCATAACTATCACCGTTCCCAGAGAGCCCTTTGGTGAAGTTTTAGGCAGGTCCGGACCCCGGGCAGAAAGAAGCGTGCTTATTTCAGAGACGGAGCGACTCACAATTGGTGGTAAAGAAGGTGTTTATTCAGGGCATACGCCCAGGTGTTCCAGTCTTGAGTGTGTATCCGAGAGTGAGGACCAGAGACCGATTTTTGGGTCTGTCCTGCTCTTATGAACAGGGGTGGAACTCAATGGAAGTTAAGGAGAGTGACCAAAAAGAGCGGATGTGACATTACCATTTAGGGTTGAAAGGGGTGGGATGATACCTGAGGCCTTGGCTGGCCATCTGGCCTGCCCAGGCTATGAAGAACTTTGGGCGTGTTCACAGATAAGATATAATAGATTCTTAACGACTGGAGCCAGGGCTATCAGAAACATACAGTGGGCTAGCCTGGGCTATTGAGAGATAGACAATAAACTGGGCCTGGGCCATCAAGGGATATACTGTGGAAAAGGGGGAACCCTTTATGTGACTTAACTACAGGTATCTGGGAAGGGAGATGGGGGTGGGTGAACATTTACAGAAACCAGGATACAAAGTTATACAAAGATTAAAAAACCCAATTCCACAGCACTACACATAACAGCATTAATTATTCAGAGGTCCTGTAGGAGATGCCATTTGCCAGTTTCTGTCTTGATAACAAATGGGTGAATTCCAGGGGCTTGTAGAGGGGATTCTGTGTGCCCCTTTTGAGATTGTTCTTGCACAAGTTCAGTGAGTGTGCACAGTTTAACTAATGGCAGGGGCCATTGTTCCACCCAGACAGGGCGATCAGTTTTCCAGGTTAACATTAGGGTGATGCGCTCCTCAATGTCCTCTATTAAAAAACAGGCTGAATTTTGAAGCTGCATTGAGAAAGTACATCTCGCCCTCATAACACCATGGGTGCAGGCATAACAAATGGCTTTACAAAAGCTATGTGGCACTCTGGCCTCTCCACCTGAACTAGGTGGTGGCTGCGATAGCTATGACTGTTTCCCGCAATCCCTGTAAGGGGTTGGGATACTTCTTTGAGGGCCCAGGAAGGAGGCTGTTTAGCCTGAGAAATGACAGTCACATCAGCTCCAGTATCTAGGATACCCATAATTGTTATATAATGTCCCTATAATCTTAGGGTGCATTTACAGGTAGGGCGTTCATCAGAAATTACTTGTATCCATAGTATTTCTGGAGTTCCTGTAGATCCAAAACCCCCCACTCTTTCTCGATAGTCTTCCTTAGCAAGTGCTGGTGTCTGTGGGAGAAGAATCAGTTGTGCAACACGAATCCTCTTAGGGACAGTACAGTATGGAAAAGGAGTCCAGGCCATAATCTTAATTTCACCAACAGAGTCTGAATCTATGACTCCAGGGAGAAAAAAAAGCACTTATAGGGTGGTGGGAGATTTCCCAGAGCACTTCTCTGGAGATTTGGTAGTCCAGAAATTCCTGTAGAGAGTAAATGAGCAGAAGAGTCAAGTAATGTTACTGTGTTGGAGGTTGCCAGGTCCAGTCTGGTGCTGCCTCGAGTTGCTGGGTGAAGACTCGAGGTGATCCCTGCTGCGGCATCTGCTGCGGTGGCTGTTGTGTCAGCCGGGGGATTTGTGTCTGTGTGTATTGCCATGCCGTACTCCAGCTCCAGTTTCCCTGGATCTGACGACCTTCAAAATCATCCTTAGAATGGTATTGGTTAGTGAGATGTCTTCCTTTACAACACCAGGGCTGTATGCCAGGAGCCTTTGCTTTGGCCCTGTTCTGAGCTAAAAAGTCCTTTTTCAGATGGCCAGGTTTTCTACAACCAACGCATATTCTTGCTTCCCCTATGGGCCTTTTGAGGGCTGCAAAAGCTGCAGCCATTCCTGCAGCCATGGTTTCAGATGCATGCTCTAGTGTAACAATGTGATTATAAGCTTCTGTCATTTCTACTAGGGTTGGATTTGGATTAGTTAGTGATTTAAGCAACTTTTTACAGTCCTCATTTGCATTCTCAACTGTGAGCTTTAAAAGCAAAATCTCTAGGGCTGGCTCATTGTCTGTCTGCTGTTCTAGGGCTTGCTTCAGTCTGTCAATAAACTGCATGTATGGCTCTCGTGCCTCTTGAATTATGTTTGTAAGAATTTTCTGAGACGTCCTTGCATCAGGATGTCTCAGAATGCCTTTTAAAAATGCCTTTCTTGCAGCCTCTCTTACCCTCTTGTATTGCAATGCAAGATGTATTCTATTCCCATCTGTTGAAACCGATTGACGAGGTGTTTTTCTTTATCTCATAATTCCAGGGTGGAAGGGGACAGGTGTCTTTCTGTTAATGGGCCAGCTGTTAAAACCAGGTGGGGCAGTGTTTCTTTATCTCTTCCGTAACCCATCCGCCTTCCAGGGGGTTATCTGCTGTTAATGAGCCATTAAGGCTCACCCAATGACTGATAAAATTACATCATCCCATTGTGAGAAGCTCCACCCAATGGGAGGAGCCAAGCATTCCTGCCTGGATAAAACCTGAGATTCAGAACACTAGGAGAGCATGTTTTGGAGTGGATTCCCAGAGGAAGACTGTAGCCATCTCACCACCACTGGGCCCTTCTACAGGATCATCTCTACTCCAACAGAACCACATCTGTCACTCCAGGAGGACTTAATTGGATTGCTACCAACACCCTGACCAACAGGGTGTCGGGTCGTGTCCTGACTCTGTCAGTGTTTTGCTTTTTTGTAGTACTACATTTTTAATATTCGTAGTAAAGAACTGTCATTCCTATTCACATATCTTTGCTTGAAAGCCCCTTAATTTCAAAGTAATAATTCAGAGGGAGGGGGTTTACATTCTCCATTCCAAGGGAAGCTCCGGCTTTTCCCTGGCAAGGACCTGTCTTTCCAAACTAAGACACTCCTCAAGAGCCTCCTTTGGGCATTCAAGAACTTGATTGGAAGGGTGTGTGTACAGTCCCTTCCCCGCAAGGCCATCCAGTGTTAAAGCAACTAAATCTTGTTTTCTGTGTCCCGCATAATTCAAAAGAAGTGCCTGCAGATCCTTTTTCCATTCTCCCTCTCAACAGACTACACTGTGTAGAGGTCAATATCAGCCCCACAAGGGATCTAATGTTGTGGGGTGTCAATAAATGTGCAGAAAGCATGGAGTTTAACAAACTCCCAAAATACGGGGACCCAGTGCTGTTTTCGGTTGCTGTCTGTCTTAATTCTTTTACCTCCTGAAAAACAATGCCTCCCAGTGAGGATTACACTGTTTGCTGCTATGATATAGGACAGGGGCTATGATCTTATCAGCCATTTCCAAGTTTCCCCACAAGTAAAACTTTTTTAAAATGGACCCAGTTCTTGTGAGGGTGTGGGGGAAACAGGTCCGGCTCATCATCAAGAGTCTATGGGACCAGGATCAAAGGGATCTTCATCCTCCCCCTGCCCTCCCGCCCATTCCTGGGGCAGTGGCTGGCAGCAAAAGCTGTAACAGATTGCAGTTTCTGGTATCTTTCTTTTGCCTCTGGTGGTGGAGGAGGAGTGAATGGCTGTACTAAAGAATATATGGCTTTCGGTGGGACTGCCGCTTGTTCAGGATCATTAGCCACAGCTTGAAGCTGTTCTTGCTTTTCCATAGTCTCATAAATCACTCTCCAAGATGGGAGCATCTCAGCCGCCACCCTATTCCCCTTTGTGACATGGTCCCATAATTTTCCCCCTGTATCACCACTTTTGTAAAGGTGGTAGACATAGTAACATTTTTTCCCTCAGCTTCTGCCCACTTGAGCAAGTTTTAAATCACGAGAAGGTAAAGACTTGCTATGTTTCTTAAGCAGCTCAAACATAAGCAAAAAAAGTCTCTCCTGGGCAGAATTCCCCTGACCAATGTTTCCTTTTCCCCAGCTCACCTCTTGGTCCTCCCAGTTGTCCAGAGGTATTGTTATGGGTCCAATCCTGCTTCTTCCAGCAGTGCTTCCAGTCTGGGGTGTGTTGCCAGCTGCCTGCACTGATTAGGCAGTCTTCTCCTCCTCCCATGGAAGGCACCAATTGCTGCGTGACTGAAGAGACGGGACTTCAAAAGAGGGGGTGCAAAAGTAGTCTAAGCAGGGAGCCTTAAGCCAAAGCTTGAGCAAAAATAGGTCAGAGTTTGGATTGTTGAAGTCATTGAAGTCCAAGCAAGAAAAGGGATTGAAGTCCAAGCAAAAAGGAATTGGAGTAGTTTATTTTCCTGTTAGTTCAGTCTTATATACTGTTGCAGATCCATGCAGCTACAGCTTTAAGTAGTCCTCTGCAAACGTAAGGGGAAGATAACCTTTAGTAACAATCTAGATTCTGAGATTACAATTCTGTATCAGATTAATCAAAAATAATGGTCACATTAAGCCTCAACAATGTTTTTACTGCCTGTTTGTTTGGAGAAGGAAGTAGATTTCTGGGCAAAAGTCACAATCTTGTCTTGTCACACAAGACAAAAAAGTCACAATGAAGGTTTACCTAGTAGCAATTTTGCTAGTATATGCTGAGAAGTAAATGAAGGGTTTGCTAATCCTTCCCCAAGCAGTGCCTGAACACAGCAGCCTGGCTGTTTCCAGTCTTCTTCAGGTACTTTAAAAATTGACTGCATTTTCCAAGTGTTTGCAGGTAACCCTCTTGTGCAATAAGTAGGAGGGCTTTATAGAGAAGAAACCTTTTATTGCCAGATGTTTAAAGGATGTGGCAGAGAGAAATGCATGATAGCTTTCGCTCAACAACCACAGGAATGTGTGACATAACTTCTCAAACTCTCTCCTTAACATGAGGGGAAGGGTATCTTCCTCCTGTCCTTTCCCAGTTACTCCCTCCTAAAAACAATTTGCTGTTTTAAGACAAATTCACATTGCTTCCTTTTCCACTCTATCTTGTTCACTAATCCCCTTGGTCTGGCAGCCAGAACTTACTCTGTTTTTCTGCTCTTGAGAGCAAAACCAAATGTTTTGGACTTCGCTGTTTTCACTTGTTCATAGTGGTTTAAATTAAAGTCTGGAATATCTGTAAGAGGAGATGTTTTGAAATGTTTTGAAAAGTCTTGTGCTCAGTGTTCTCCACTGGTCACAGTGTATACTCATGGCAGTGCCATTCACGTAGAGTTGGACTTGATGCTCCTTATGGGTCCCTTCCAACTCAGTATTCTCTGTGATTCTGTGTGTAATTCCTGCAACCTCTGAGTGTTCCTGCCTGTGTGCAGTGGTAGGGGTGAGGAAATGCACATCTGCACCTGTGTGAGCACATCTGTCTACCCCTGGAGAAGTTAAAGTTATTTGGAGAGCATGTGGATGGATTAGCAAATTAACTGTAGGCAGGAAGGCTGATAAGAACAATTTTAACTTGAACCTTGGGTGACTGTCTCTGGCTTGAAACCTCTGACAGTTTTATAACAAGTAAACTATTGCTCTTTGGTAAGAGCAAGGAACTGTTATTTCCTTTGGTCTAAGTAATTATTTTGAGAGCAAGGTGGGTAGTAGCTGAACTAAAGGAGTATATGAAATTCTGTTGTGATTACAGCTGGAGCAGCTCCCAGTTAAGGCCCTCCACTGGAGATATGTACCCCATTTGAGATGTGGTTCTTGATGTGTGAGCTCTCACTGTAAAGCTTGTTGGCTTAGCCAAGGTAATTTGAGCTAATCTTTCTAACTTTGCACTGGAACAGAGTGAGAGCATTCATACAGCCAGCTCTGGGGTTACAACAGGGTGGTAACTTGAAGAAGGGCTAGTAACTTTGAACTATAAAGAGGTATGCAACAGTGTTTGCATCTAACCAGAATTTATCAACCAAAATGGTAAAAATAACAAGACGTGCTTGGATATGTGCTTTTAATTTACCTGCTTGTTTTTGTTGGGCTTATGTGCACAGTGGGCTGTAGTTGTTTGGGAACTGGTTATAAAACTTTCTCTTAATCCCTTTGCTTTTGTTCTACCCTCTGCTGTGAAATTTTCTGTCATAAGCAGAGTTCTTTCACTGCTTGTCAGAGAAATCCACCATTTCTTCTTCTCTGGACTAGAAATCTCTACTTAGGCAACACTTTTTTGTAGTCAAGGAGCATATATGCAGCTTTTTAGAGCACAGAATTGACAGAACTGCTGCCAGTGGTTTTCTGAAGAAAATCCAACTAAATTAACCAACTTATCTTTAGAAGTTGCACTATTTTCTTTGGCTGCATAGGTGAGACATTCTAAGCAGATGTTACCCTCACATGTAGTAGTATCAGGAGCATGTGCTGCATAATGCTTTTGTTTGCACATGATGTACAGTATTACAGACCTCTGGACCATTTCCTTCTCCTTATCACTCCCAGCTTACTCAGTGCAGTGGGTCCTGGAGGGAGGAAGGAGTAGAGGCATGGTGCATAAGTGAACCGACATCTTTGCTTCCCTTTCTCTTTTCTCTCTTTTCAGCCCTTGTAGCAATATTTCTGGAGTCTCCTTGCAATACTGACATCTAGCTCCTGATCTGGGGAAGGGAGAGGTGGGAAAATAAAATTTTTGACTTTGTGTGCTGGGCTTTGCTCCTCAGGTCTACAGAGCCTGGGAGAGAGGCAGGGCTGAGTTACTCAGTGTTAGCAGAGGGGGATGGGATTGCTGTTGCTGTCTTTCCACACCTCACTTATGATGTTGACTTGCCTTGTTGGTTGTAAACTGCTTATCTACGGAGTTAATCAAATGCAGATCAGAGTTGCATTCCTTGGGCTGAACTGATTCTTCTTGATCCAGTGTTTTGCAGATAGAATCCGGGATTTCATGTGCTTCGTGTTTTCAGGGAAAGACAAACTGACATCTTGGCTGAATCCCAAGGAATGGAGTAGGTGGCAGAGTTTATATATGGGCTGGGGGTTGATTTGGCTCTAGCTGCTGTGTAAAGTTCACTTTGACAGCTGAAAGATGCAGAGAGAAGCACTTTCAGAATTAGAGACAGTGAGGTAATGAGAAAGTGACATAGGAAAGGAAGTGGAGGGGGGGGGAGGGGAATGGAGGGCTCAAAACTCATCTTGACATCATCTGATAGGTTTTCCACCCTGTGCAGCAGCTATTTTTATTCTTTCAGCTCACAGTAATTACAGCTCAATGACAGCCAACTTGCCAAAAAGCAGGGGTGGCGGTATATCCCAGAGTGGGCTGGAGGACTGAAGAGCTGCTCAAAAGCTACAACAAAAGTCCAGGTTCCCAGGCATGGTTCCTTCTGCTGTGACCTATTTTTACATCTGTATGGTGGTTTAGCTTTGGCTACTTGTCATGTCTAGGAATTTTCTGAATGCTGAATGGCAGCACTAGTTGTCACCAGCTGGTTGAAGAGATAAGAGTAGGTAAATTTCAGGCTCTTCCTGAAATCTGTAGAAGCAAAAACGTACAGTGCTCCCAGCCTCGCTTTTCTTCCTCTTCCTAAAGGTCATTGTTGGTGGGAGGCACTGTTGGTGGGTCCTGGGAGTATCCACAGCGAACTCACATTACATAGATGTGATGCCTAGCAGAGAAATAAGCAACACAAATGGCAGTGTGCATCTGTATTTATTTTGAAGCAGAAAATTATTTGAATTGTAAGACATCAAAGCTTTACAATGATGTAGTGCCAGCATTCAGTTATTTGCCCAGGTTTTGTCTGCTTGCTAGAAATCTCAGACAGATCTTCAAATGTAGTGGGCTCATACTTCTTTCTTCAGAGTTATCTGGCTTAGACCTCGGCTGAGATCTCTCGCATGTTGCCTGAGTGAGCATATTTTGCATCTGTTTGCAAGTTTTTAGCAGTGCATTGTTTATATTTCGTCACTAATGTATGTGCATGCAGATCATTGCAGGCATTGTGTCCTGTGAGAACATTATTACTGGGGGAAAGAGAACCTTCACTGAGCTGAAGAGAGGACTGGAGGTGAAAGGAGGAGAAAATGCACATTTGAAGGTGGTGGTGGGAGATTATGAGCACATTTTCTATCTGCTTAATAATTTGAATTAAAAAATGCAGTATTTTTGTGGAGGGGAAGAAACTAATGGTGCAGTTTGTGTTACAGCTGAGCTCATCCAACATCTACCCTGTGTCAAGATTGGTGTGGCCCTTCTCTCCCTTCCCTTGGCTTTTGAAGAGAGAAAGATACAAGAAATTAATTCATTAAAATTTGTGTGTATTTGAGGTACCATTACCTACTCACTACTCAAAGTAGTAAGTAAGCAGTGGTACTTCAAATGCAAGTGTTGCATTCCATGCCTACCAGGCCTCAGAAGTCGCAGCAGTATCCGTGCAATCCGTGTGTGCACCTGATGCAGCGTCTTGAGGAAGAATACATCTGCACATTCTGCATCTCATTTCACACCCGAAAGTCAAAGGATGTATGGCTCAATTGATGTCTCATGGATAGACTATGAAAATTGGGCCTGATGTTTTTCAGATGAGAAATCTGTGGCAAATACTTAGGTCTCCTTGGTAAAGGTGTTTATTTTGCCAACAGGACTTCTGCCAATTCCAGGGTAAAGACACTGAATATTGGGTGTGCTTTAGTGGGGCGATCCTATTTTTCTGGAGTGGTTAAGCAAGTGAAACTGTTGTTGGAATCCTACCTCTGCTGTGAAACAGGTTTTCCTATCTACCCTGCTGATTTCCAGAGTAACTGTCAAAATTACTTTTTCTTACAGTGCATTGACATTTCTGTTCATGTGATTGCTGATCAGACATTCAGATCTCCTACCAGTGTTATCAGGATCCAGTAAAACAAATTAAACTTTTAAAAACTTCTTAAATGTTTATAAGCAAGTGAAAATGGTATCCGTTTCATACAAGATAGGTTGCTTTTGGCCTTTACTTATCTCTTAGAGTCCAAGGAGGAACCCTACAAGAGTCTGCTCGTGTGTTGAAGATACCCTCCAATCTAGGCCCTTTGGAGTTTATCTTCTTACAGCATGGGGGACATTATCTGTGTCCTCTTTGGAGTGCTATGATCCAGATTATTTGGATAATTACTCCTTCTTTTAGAACACTAAATAATGCTGTGGGACAAATTTGATACTGTAAGACAAAATTTTAGAATATCTTCCTCAGCAAATAAAAGATTAACCTAATTACCATTGAGCCAGCCAAGCTGTTTTCTGCATAGGAAAAAAAAAAAAAAAAGGTGTGTCTGTGTACATATCTGCAGCTCTGCAATAATACATTGAAAGGATCCGATCTTCATCAGTTCTTAAAGTTTTCTTCATCAGAACTTGGACATGATCTTAAGGCTATTTTGTCAATACCTGGGTATTGGCAGGTTGCTGAATGAACAGCTTGCTCATGTTTCTCAGGTTTTGTATACTGTAGTGACCTGCTAACTCAGAGGCCCTAACTGGCAAAATAATAGTAGGTTCTGACCTTTGTAGCTGAATCTTGTAATTTTTACCATCCAGATGGCATATTGATTGCCAGGAAAAGTTGAACTGGGTCATGCATCGAGTAATTGTTCCTTAGTTACTACAGTTATGGGACCTCTCTGTTCAGAGTATCAGGCCTGACTCAATGTGCAGTTTTGTGTTGCTCCTGAAAGGGGAGGTCTGGACTATATGTTTCTTTATCTTGTCCTTCATCCTGTCTTTAGAACTCTTGCGGTGTGCTGGCTGTTTCCCAAGGCAGCTCTCCACAATGCTGTGACTGCTAATGCTTACGCAAAAACAGGGTCTTCTATTTATGCAGTAATTTGACCTTGCTGGCTAAAGTTCACTGTGAGACTGAACCTTCACCTGACTTTTACAAATCCTAAAATTAAGATGAAAATTTCTGTTGAGTGTGTGGTGATAATTCAGCAGTAGTGTAATTACAGAGCTTTATATTACTACGATAGGTATTTTTTTACTCATGGGAACACTGGAGTTCGGATTCTTTCCTGGGTGAAGGTTGAACATTTAAAAGTGAGAGGAGTACTGTTGAAAGTACTCAGAAATGTCAATGATGCCATCTAACATTTGGTTGACTGTTGCTTCTCTTAGATATTAGTTTCATTATTAGAGACATTTTTTCCCTGATTGCAATTCCAGCCTTGCTTTATAAAATGGCTTGAATGCCTCTCAATCTGTTTGGAAATGAGAAAATTTTTTCTTGATTGGAATGGGAACAGAATATGAAATAGAAACTGTTCCTGTAGTATTTGGAGTATTCATCTTTTTATTTTTGTAATGTCTATGTGGTTATCTTTGTTTCAGGTGTGTAGGATGACACTGATTACTATTCTTTTTTTTTTTTTTTTTTTTTCTGGAAAGGTAACAAGAATACTTTTTTTAGGTATGTGTAATCATTGGACAACTCCCTTTTTTGTGTCTTCTTATTTTTTCCCCCCAGACTTCATTGCACCTCCTATGATTCATACTTAGCAAAGTTAAAAACCAACAAAACTATCAGCTGTACTGGTGAGAGTACCTCCTGGTTGTTGCTCAGATGGAATATGTCTTCCCCTGGCTACTTGCTGGGCAGTATGTATTACCAAAATTTGTCAGCCACGTGGCATCTGTTCATGATGCATGTGAAATAAACTCACGATGAGGTGGCTGCCCCCATACAACTACAGATTTGGAAGTTCTAGTGCTTGCAGTAGAGGGTTATTGATTTGGGGCTGCAGATTATTTTCAGTTAGGTGTTTCTGCTAGGCTGGGAGAAAGGATTTAAGGGAAGAGGGGGTGAGAATATATGCTTGCACAGAAGTAGCCTGCTACTACATGTGTGTGGTCTCAGGGCAAATGCATATGAAGACTGTTTGTCAGATTATCAGTTTATCACTCTCCACAGCTAACACTCTTGTTTCTAAGGGTTTAAGCAAGAAGGGAGAAAAAGCATGTGGCTTCTGCACTCAGAGTAGAGGTATTCTCCTAGCTGTGTCCACAGTATGCTTACAGTCGGGTGATACAGAGAGAGAGAGAGAGAGGGTACTGCTCAATCACATGATACTGCCTGTCTGGCAGGTGTCTGCATTGTGAGTAGAGCAACCAACTGTTTACTATTTTGGGTGAATGAGGTTGGCTGTTGCTGCAAGTGGCCCCACAAAGAAGTCCACACATCTGTTGATATGCAGTGCTCTGCATACTGGGTGGCTGACTGCTTATAGCTGCTTGCTGAAACAGTGAAGTTTCTGTCTGAGCTTTGAGATCATAGGAAGAAAATTTTTGCCAAGAGTCTTGCTGGTTTTAATCTTTAGATGTTGGCTGTCAGAGTTCGTCTGTGCCTACAGAACCTCTCTGTTCTGATGCAAGCACAGCCTTGGAATCTAGCAGTAAACTGATTTTTTTTCTGCTCTACCGTTTTGGTGCAGTGACTGAAACCTGGTAGAGAGGGATTGCAGTTGGGTCTCTTGAGAGGATTAAGCACCCCTTCCACCTTGCCTGGACGCCTCCCGTGTTACAGAATCCACCTTCAGGTCCAGGGATTTCCTCTAATATGTTGGATAAAGCCAAGACACTCCAGCCTGCCTATGTTGGGATTGTGCCACTTGCAGAGACTGTGTCAAAGCAAGGGAAGAGCTGTTCAAACACATATCAGGATTCATACCACAGCTTACGAGAAGGTTAGCAGACTCTGCTTTCTTTGTTGTAGGCACTGTATAATTTGTTTGTGGGGGTTTTACTTTGGTTTTTTGGTGTTGTGGGTTTTTTTCCCTCTTGCTTATTGAATTTGCCTGTTTTTTGTTTTCTGGGCAACAGTCCAGATTTTGGGTTTCCCACTGACTTCTGTGACCTCTTGTCCCTGAGGGCGCTCAAGTATGTCACTCGACAATCCTGGAGCTCTGTGTGTAGTGACTTGCAGTGCTGGGACCTTGAGACAATTTAACTTACATTTAGAAGTTTTGGTTTCAAACTTAAAATTTCTTTTTCTCCTCTTTGTCTGTAGGCCTCTTGTGAGAAATGTTTTAAGGCTGTTTCATTAAAGATGTAGAGGCTTGTTCTGGAGTGGCAGCTCTGCCTTGAAGAAGATAAGAGTACCATGTTTTAAGTTGCTCTATGTTCCTGCTTTGAGAATATTCAAGGAGTGTTGTTTATATATCTAAATGTAATTTTGTTTCAGTTGATGGTATTCTGCAAATATGTGTGATTTTTTAATGAGGATTTAACAGTTCTGAAAGATTATGTAGACAGAGGTCACATTTCAGGGAGTGATATCTAGAAGGAAAGAAGAGGATCTGAAGGGATTGAAAAAGATTGAGAATATGAGAATAGACTGATCCATTCATAGTGCGCAGCATAATAAATATTAACAGGAACTGGGAAAAGATTACAGGGAAGAATGGCAGAACATCACAAAAAGCCAATGGCAAGCAGCAAGGTTTACGTTTTATCAGAAATACTGGATCTGTCTAGCTACAAGTAAATTTTTAGTAGGAACTTGCAGAAAGGAACAATGATCTGGAGTACTGTGGCAGTACTGTACACTGGAGTACAGTGGCCTCAGAATAAGGTGATGACTGATTTTAAGAGCAAGTAGTGTCATCTGAAAGGAGAGGAAAATAACTTTCTGACATCTTGGACAGCAAAGTAAGATAAAGGGGGGATAAAGATAAGGGCATTGAGGACAAGAATCCAGATAGAATAAGGCCATATTTATTGCATAAAGATGGCCTATGTGTGGAAGAGGACTTCAGCAGTTACATTTAGAAGATTTTTCTCTGGTACATAGTCTAGGCCTGCTGGAGCTGCCAAACAAAACTGTTAGGTTTCTGCCCCCAGTTCTCACTCCCCCTACCAAGCCTATTAAACATCCGTGAAGCACTAGCTTGTTGTTAACTTTGAAAAATACTACTATTTTTGTTGCATGTTTTCATTGGAATATTCTTTGTTGAAAAAAATATGGAGAAGAAAACAAAAACTGAAGTCACAGTCCTCAAATTCAAGTTCAGGAGTTATAAATCCATTAGTATAGGCAGTATTTCCAGATTTCTTTATCTGCTTTGGAGACACAGAACTGAAGCCCATCAATCTTCAGAGGAAAAAAACAACTCAGAATTTTAAAAAGCCAGAACGTGCATCTGTCCTGTATTTGCAAGCATTGGTCTTCACAGAAGGTGAGCATTTTGCATTTGGATGTGTCAAGATACATCTTTCATCCAGTTACTAAATATCACAAGCTGTACAGTGGGATAATATGTACAACTAGGAAAATGCAATTCTGTCTTACTTTAATCAAAAAAGTGTCTCAAGTTGAATGAATTAAGGCCATTGAAATAATGTATAGTTCTGGTTATTGGAAAAGCTATGTTGACTCTGCAAAGTCCAGGAATACCATCAGCCTACCCCATGGCTAATTTATGATGCTCTAATATCACATGTGATAAGGAAAGCTGCTTTGCACCAGCTACTAAATGAAGGTTAGAGAAGAGAAATAGATGCTGCCAGCTTCATTCCTGTCAGATGAAGAAAATAATAACCCTTTAGTTTTGCTGCTGCTCCATTCAAGTCTCCTGCAGTCTTGGGATGCCTGTTGTATTTATGCTGTAGCATGCATTGTATTTTGTGGAGCCAAGTCTTACGGGCAGTGGAGAAACAGATGCACTCGTGTAAACCCTTGTGGAAGTCCAGAATTAGCTGTTGTGCCTTAGTTTTTGGTCCCCCTAAAAAATGGGACAGCTTAATTTTGTTGTCACCAAGACAGAAAATTCATGCATTTCTCTTCCTCACTCTTAATAAAACTGGGCAAATAAGGGCTGTCTATACTAACACCAACAGTGCTTATCTATTCTCTTAATGATTCTCATGAGAAGCAGCTCTCTGGAATAGACTACATCTTTCTTCCTGGTTTCTGGAAAACAGATGTCTCCTAAATCTGATTTATTTATTTATTTATTATTTTAAAATTAGGACTTGACATTGAAGTTTGGGAACTGGTGATCCTTTCTACAGAGAAATGGATTTAACATGCAGAAGTCAAAGAACTTAAGCTTGTATTTTTCAAAATATGTGTTAGGGCAGTTATTTGCAAAATTCCTAGAATTCAGGAATCCATAAACATGTTTTCTCTTCAAGAATGCATTGGAATGATTTAGTCTTCAAATACTAGAGCCCAGTTTGCTGTTCCTAGATCAGTTAACACCACAGTATGGTAGCCCCTCATGAGGGAGATAAAGAGGGAATTGCAGAAAGCTACTCAAAACCTAGTTAGCATTCACATGAGTTTAGCTTAGAATTAAGTACTTCCAAAACTAATTTCTAACTTTTCCACTTCTGTGCTATATCTTTAATTTGTTGCTCTTAAACTAAACACCTTTTTTTTTTTTTTTTTTGGCAAGTCCACCCTTCAAAAACATTCAGGGTGACTTAGGGCCTGACAGTGAAACTCACCTGTCTTTTTCCAAGATTTGTATCTCAGGGCCCAGACACAAAAACAACTTCCTGCATGCCATCTGATCTGCACAAACTGTGTGCACATTCTTGGTCCACAGCAAATGGAAGGTAATTTGAGTTAGCTTAGCCTTTGATTAAACTATTAATATCTGTTCTGTACTTTGAAGAGATCAGGAGTCCTGCAAGTCCTTGTTAGCATTTAACTTTCTTCAGGAGTAATCTAGACCTTATTGTCATTACACCTGCAGCACCTGAAGGTCCAGCTGGCCCTGGCCCCACCTCATCCAGGAGGGGTCAGAAAACCTGCATGAGTAGACTTGGAAGCTCTTGGTCCCAAGGAGGTCACAGAGATCCTCAGCAGGAGGGCAGCCCCTGTGCCCAAGGCATCTCACAGGAATGCAGGGTGACTTTTTTCTGTAAAGGGTGATCTGGGTCTTCCTGCTTCAGAGTGGACCCGAAGTTGTTCTGGGAGATGTGTCAATGATGCAAATTCATGGATAAACAGTGTCAGAAACCAGTCACAAAACACACAGATGCCTTTCTGAATTATGGCCTAATGCATCCCACTGTTTGGAATTACTTATGCAAATAGTGCTCTGACACATTAAAACACAGAAAATGTGTTGAACCTACGGGGAGCTAATCTGCTCTGGCATTTCTTATGGCAGATCTGGAGGCACACCGGCCTCCCTGCATACTCTTGCTTTACAGCCTGTGACTATGCTTAAAAGTCAGAGGTGCAGTGAAGGTAACTTAATGATATGTATGTGAAGTGGCTTGAAGTTGACTGTCAATTTAAATTTATTTTTACTTAATAGCCGGTATGCCTCATTTGACTGTGAGGACTTGATGGTGTTTCAGGGTATTTGTTGACTCTGATATGAGTGGAAAGCTTGGGGATAGGGTTAACACTGAATGACCAGGATTTTTGTAAGTCAGTTGTTATCAGTGGAAGAAGAGTCATAGCATTATCTCTGGAGCTGAAATCACATGTTTTTTTCAGTCTTGATGCTCTAATGTGTTTTTGGTTTTTTGGATATGACATGCTTTCCCCTCTTGCAGTTTACTGAACTATTCCTGTCAGTGTAATGATCCCCAGCTGTTCCTTTAGCCCTAGCTATTTTCATGCTGGGAATGGGAAGGGGAGGAGGAGGAGAGGGACAGAGGCTAACTTGTTTACCACACTGTGATATACTTAAATTGTCAAAAATGGCTATTATAGTGCTTTCTGTAGTGCCAATTAATACTAAAATGAAAGACTTGGACTTGCAAGAGCAAGGAGTAGGGACTCAACACATGCGGAAAACAAAAAAGAGTAGAAACTGGGTGTGGTGCGATGAGTACAGCTGTCAGTAGCATTTATGCAGACAATGCTTTGAACTAGTAATGATACCAAGTAAAATTTCCAGTAAATACTTTCCTGTCAACTGAATTTTCTTCGCAGCTGAACGGAGCTTCATATTCAGTGGCAGTGGTGCTGAGGTATTGATAATCCCAGCAACTGGGACACATATTAATAAAGCTTGAAAACACTTGTGTGGCTTTCAGATTACTGATTTTTTCATAATTGTCTGTTGTTTCTTTTTTAAAGAAAACATCTCTATTTATACTTTTAAACAGAAAATGACTGGTGCTTAGACTTCCCAGGAGCTGTTGAAAAGCAGCTGCTTTTTTTGAAAATGGAACTATGATATTCTATGGAACTATAGATTCTATAGAAAATGGAACTATGATATTAAATGGAACTATGAAACTCAAACTGCTTTCTTGGCATCCAGAAAAAACTTCTGGAGTCCTTTCCCGAAGATGGGGGTCAGTGACAGGAGTGGGTTTTCCTTCTGCTTTTGGATCCATCTCAGGCTGCTTGCGTATATCTTACCTTGGTTAGTTTTATCATCCACAAGATCTGTCAGCAGTCAACTCTGATTTTTATCGTACAGTCACACCTGCAAGTCATTGATCAACAACTTAGTGAATATCTATACCAAATATAAGTGCCAATTTAGATCTTTCATTTCATGCACCAACTCCCATATCTCCAGTCTTTTCTGAGCATTGAACTACTGATTTTGTCACCTTCTGGTTCAATAAATTTCAATCCAAAATGTAGAAGCAGCATATTTTTTGGCAAGAACCTCTGCAACCTATGGTAGAAAATGGGATATGACTCCTGATGTGGCTTAGGTTATCAAATTAAAACGTGTAGTGAGCTTGTGGGGCAAATTGTGCTGCTTTTTCTTGTAGGAGGTTCTGTAGGATACATGCTCTGCCCAAGGGCATTAACATGGAGCAGAATTTCTAGTTTCTTTCTTTTACTTGGTCTAGTAAATGTAGGTACGATGTTTTTCCCTGGCACTATGTAATATTTACTAACCTGGTATCTCTCCAAACTAAGAGCAGACCTCCAGTAGCTGAAATATGTTGCAATATGGTGGTTGCTAAGAAGAACTACAAAATGTTTTTTGCTCAGTGTATTCAGGAGAGATGAGATGGGTAGAAGAACTGTGCAGGTGATCTTCTGTCAGAGTTTATTGTGCAAATAATATAATCAATGTTCTTTAAAGTGAACAAAGGTTTGAACTTTCCAGCCTGCAGTTTTGCCATTTAAAGTTATATTGGCCTGATGCAGCTAACAAGAAATGCAAATGAAGTTGGTTATAAGGAAGAGGAATATTGCTTTGGGACATAAATTCTTTGCAGAACTGACTGTGGAAATTGGTGAAATCCAGGCTTTCTTGACAATCTTATTTTAAAATTAGCTTTCAGAAATAAACAGCCATAGAGAAAATTTTCTGTAAAAATGAAGCTTTTTGAGTGTTTTCAGTGAAAGTGCCTATGATAGACTTTTCTCCATCATAGGGACAGGAATAATCTGTTGCAGTCATGCTTACAAAGACTACATTCTGTGGTCTCTGTCCCCAAAGGTGGCTCAGAGACCTATCACCATTCTGAGGGTATTTCCCGTAACAACTCTGCTGTACCAGCTGATTGACACATTTAACATCTTTTTGGTAACCTTCCTCACTTAAACACTTGTCAGGCATGAACATTATGCTGCCCAGCTGGGTTGCTGGGGGCAGAGCTAAGTGATGCTCTCTGGATGACAGAAGCAAAAGATTCAGTTTTGACTTTCTCTGTGTGGAGTTCCTGTAGCTTCCTGCTGCTCCATGTCTCTCTAGTAGTAAGTGCATGGAGACTATAGCTGTTTTTTGTAGGAATGGAATGTGGCAGTAGGTACAATCTTTGGTTACTCACCTTTGCAAATCTCACAGCAGTGCTGGAAGCCAGAATAGAAGAATAGAAGCCAGAAGCTCCCGTTGCATAATTCGATCAGTATTGCAAGCAACATGTAACCTATCACTGAAAATTATTGTGTGTTCTGTTTCTTATTTTGGTGGATGTTCTTTTTAATTGCTTTCATCTTCCTAGGTGTTCATGCCTCTTTCTGTGTTACACTTAGGTGTGAAGGTCCTTCTAAGGCTGCTTGCAGCCCTTTTCCACACTGATTTCAAATTCTCCCTTTTCAGAAGCGGAAGACAGCCTTTTAGAAGTAGATGCTAAATTAATTGTACCTTTGTGTCTCTCTTTCACTGCTGCTAATAATATCTGTCATATTGACTGCAGGCAGTGTAAAGTGAGCATTGTATCTTCAGAACTGACGTGACAGTGAATCTTAACTACAGCTGCACACCCTGTCCCCTACAGCCAGCTCCCTGCCTCAGTGTGGGAGGGAGTGACAAAAGGGAATCGTGTCTGCCCTTCACTTGCTTTCATTCAGGATGTGAGTGAAAGCCCACCTCCATTACCAGTTGGAGAAAATCTTGAAGTGTGTGTAATTAGCTGCTGCTGGCAGTCTTCTCTGTGCCCTTCAGCAGGGGACTGAGCCAGCAGTAACATTTTAAACATCTGCAGAATTTATCTGCCAGTCTGAAGTCAGTGGTCATGCAGGCCATTCTGGACTGCTGCATTTTTTTGGTTTACTGATTGATCTGTTACACAGAATTATATTATCTAAATATTTATACCTATGATAACACACGAAGCCTCGTAGCTTGAATTGTTCAATGCTTTCAATCTCCCCTCATGGCAAAAACCACAACAGTCAGTTCTGGAGATGTCTGGTCCAAAGTTTTTATGAAAGAAATTAAATATCCATCAAGAAAGGAGGTAAAGAAACATAGATACATGTTGTATCATCAGTGAAAAGATTCTGAGGGACTTTGATGTGCTTTTTATTTGTAATGCAAATTCTGGGCATCAGCTTCCAAACTGGACTCCTGTGGAGGAACTGATTTCTAATGTAGAATGATGGGATGGCCGCAGCTGAATCTTGCAACTTTTTTACAAGTAGCAGCAGAATTCTAATAGATTTTGTACTTAAACAATAAAGAAGGTGTCAGACTGTTGGAGTACAGAGGCCAGGATCTTTATTTGAACCTCAGATGACTGTGGTGTGTGTTCTTTGCAGAAAAGCAAAGATGTTCTTAATTACCATGAGTTAAAGAAATAATGGGAACTCCTTGTAGTATCCACCTGAAATTCTTGCTAAGAGAGAATGCTGGGACTTGGATAGAAGCTGGTTAAAGGAATGCTAGCTAGATAGGGAATGCTCTGAGTCTTTGTTTTGCATGTAATATGCACCTTGGACAAAACTACTTTTGTTTCATGTCCCACGAAATAACTGTCAGCACAATGAACCAGCTGAAGCTGAGAGATGCTCAAGCTAGCTAATTTAAAATTATAAGGCCCAGCTTTTTGAGTTCCCTGTATAACTACTTAATTATTTCTTCTAAAGAACTGCTGGCTTTGTATTTAAATTTGCATACTTCTAAGTAATTTTTCCTACCACTCATGGAAAAACACATTTGCTCTCATTTGCATTTGGTTTCAGTAAAACAAAGATCTTTAGGTGGTTAAAAATCCAAAATGGTCTTGGAAATACAGAATTATTCCATGTTTTAGTGGAAAACCCCACAACATAGCTCATATGTCGAGGTGTCCCAGCTGTTGCCACAGAAATTCTGTGGTGTCTTGACCATTAGATGATTCTGGTGAAGGGAATTTTTAACCTCTATCTGTAGAAGGTGTCCTGTGGGGGAAGGAAGGCTGAATCACTGGGCCAAAACCACTCTCTCAGAAATGTTTGAGGAAGTTTGTGACCTTGATCTGTAAGGCCGTTTGTACACCGGAACACTCTGCTGTAGTAGAAATTGAAGTATGGGAGGCAAATTATGAAGGAAAAGTATCTGACAATATCTCTTTTGCTGCAAGGAGCATGGAAAGATTTGCTCATCAATTTTAGTGTCATAAACAGATCTAATCAATCGTGTTTTAGGTATGTGTCTGGGCACTGTCTCAGTGCTTGATTTTCTTTCTGTTTGTAAGAAACCCACAAAAACACATCCCTTGAACTCAGAGTTTTAAATACTTTGAAAAATTGCTCCGATTCTGACATATCTCAAAACATTTGTTTTTTTATTTTGTATAGTTTTTTTGAAAAATATATAAACTCCCATGAATTCACTCTCATGAATCATCTTTATGGAAAATGAAATGGTTGGAACACTTTCTTCTTATAGACAGAGATACCCCTATCTTTCCAAGAAAAAAAAAATGAAAAGGGTTTGAACTTGTGTTTCCCTTGTGTAGCTTGCCTTTTGTACTGTTACCTTAGTAGACAGCTGTAGATCTAATTGTCAGGATAAATCTACCCATTCCTTCGTTTTTCTTCATTTGTCCCCATCTGCCATGTCATATTAAATTATCTGGGAGGATTTCTTTCTAGGGCCTTCTTTGCAAGCTGGTTAAGGGCAATGTTAGTTCCTCCTTGTTCATAGTTTCGTGGAAAAATACAAATCACTATAGACTGTGACTCAAGTTTACACAGGGACGTGGGAAATTCTCACTGTTTTTCCCTCCTCCAGATGTCTCTACCAGCTATAAATAGTAACAATGGATATATAGATGGCATCAACAAGTAGTGATTACAGTTAATACTTACTGTATCGTTATACCAGGGTCAATTTTAAGTAGACCTTTCTACCTAGGTATTTCGTTACAGGTCATCTTGTTGGATCATGCATGGTTGCCAGATTCCATGGACCTGGATATGTGCCTAATTAGTCACATGCTTAGTTTTCACCTAGCCAGTACTACTGAGACAAAATGATTTTATAAAAATCTGTACCCTGCAGAGAAAGCAAACCAACTTTTCCTGTAGACAACCTTGTTATGCATTTTTACATGTTGCATATCTTACTTAATATACCATATTACATGTATTTCAGGTGAATTTCTTAAAGTTGTATTTTAACAGTGTCAGCAAGTGCTGAGATGGATTATAGGTGTACCAAGATTTTATGATTAAGAGTCTTAAGATCTGTTCAATAGAAACACATACTAATAGTAACAAACATATCTGATTTTAGAATTTTAGTATCAAAGAAGACAAAACTGTCATTGCATTCAAAAGTAGCAGTGAATAAAATGGCATTAACTCCCCCTAAATCTTAAATGTTTGATGGAAGCGGCAGGAGTTAAGTCATAAAGAATGAAGGTAAAGGTAGGTAAATACTGCAAAATGCACAGCAATTGCCAGTCTTAATTTTAAATAAACATGAAAAGAACCCTGCAAAATTCAGCATTATTTTCATGGTAATAATCAAGTTTGCATTTATTTGGAGTCATATATATGAGTAGCTCCTGTGAAATAAGCATGTTCAATTGTGTGTAATATTCAGACCAAATCTCAGAAGTAATGAAGTAAACTTCTAAGGCTGAACTGGTTCTTCCTCTAGGATCTCCACATTTTACCACCAAAACCAATGCTGACTTGAGTCTTGAAGAACTTGTAACAGGAATAACTGTTCTGTCCTGTCGGGATCTTAGACTATATTATGTCTTGGTAGTTGGATGGTGCTGCTGGTTTTGTTTTATAGTGCTGTGTCCTAACAAAAGTAAGATTGCTGTAAATGCTGGTTTTATCTTCTAAATACAGTTTTTAATTGACATTAATATGATTTCTACATTTATCAAATTTGATATTAATCCTCAGAAATTGCCTGCTGAGGTAGCTTGTTGTTCTGTGCTCTCTGTGAGCCAGCTACCTTGTGGTAATATGAGAATGGAAGAAGAAACTTTTACTTTTGACTGTGTGCTTCTGATTTCATACTCTTTGGGGACCACTTTCCTCTGTAGGTTGGGATTTTGATTCTGCTAAATTAGCTGTATCAAAGAAGCTATTTGTCTGTCTCCACTAGGAAAACTACTTAATGCCTCATAACATCGACTCATTAAAAGATAATACAGTATTCCACCACCCTTTGAAATTATCTTTTTAAATTTTTCATATTTCTCTTCCAGTGGCATCTTCCCCACAATAATGGACTATTGCTCTGAACTTGGTTTATTTTGTTTGTAGCAAAAACCAGTCTTCTGGAATTCGCTCATATAGACGATCAACAGGCATGTGTGAGCTGTATGCCATGTCAATGGTTTTGTATGACCCGAGGATATTTTGAGCTGTAGAAACTTTCAAGAGTGGGATTTTATCAAGAAACAAGCCCTTCTTGTTCTGAGAGTGACAGTCAGTTAATTTCCTCTTTTCCTTGTCTTTTTGTGTTCTTAATTGACCAGTCACTCTTTTTTGTACTTTTCAGCTGCTTTTTAAAGCTGCTGGGCATTTGAGAGGCTGAAGCCTTTTAGAAGTATTGGATGGAAAAAACCAACTCCATTGTGATATGACTCCCATCTCATCCTTGGATTATTGCTATGCATCCACTGTGAAATATTTTGGACGTTGTTGCTTTGGAGGTGAAGAAACTGTTGTTTTTTAAGAATCGCTTTATAGAGGTTTTAGGTCTTGTCTTGATTTGAAAGACAGGTATCTGCTAGGGAAGGGCAGGACCTCCCCAGGAATGGAGAATTCAAATCCCCTCACTCCAAATTATTATGATTTAGAAAATTAAAGGGGCTTTCAGGCAGAGGAATGGGGGTAGGAATAACAGTTCTTTACTAGTATGTATAACA
Organism: Sterrhoptilus dennistouni; assembly: GCA_013397095.1. Classification (NCBI taxonomy): domain Eukaryota; kingdom Metazoa; phylum Chordata; class Aves; order Passeriformes; family Zosteropidae; genus Sterrhoptilus; species Sterrhoptilus dennistouni. The sequence continues at coordinate 227,831 of VWZU01000032.1, read as the reverse complement.
AAGCAAAACAAACAACAACTACAGCATTAATAGCAAAACAGTACCAAGAACCTTGAGGGCTTTGCTTCACAAAACCCAAGGCAGTTTGGTCTCGGTGCCCTTGCAAGACCCTCAGAGCACCAAGCTGGAACAGTGGAAAGTCCCAGGCTGGTGGCTGGAATGACAGGATGTCNCAAGAGGAGCAGTGCTGAAGAAGCTGTGAAGATGGGGCAGAGCTGGCCCAGCTCCAGCAGGGCAGGTGGAGGAGCTCAGAATTCCGGGGCACACGAGCAGATGGTGGTAGATTTCCCAGAACTGGACTTTCTGGTGACAGTGAACTCCTCCCGCAGCAAGCAGCAGCCTGGCCATCCTGTCTCCCATGCAGAGAGTAAGAGAGAGGCTGACCCCAGCCTTGTCCTTATCTCCCCCTCTCAACTTTTGGCCACCTCTTTGGTTTGGTCAAGCACCCATAAGCACCCAGTGCTTAGTCTCCTAGCAACTAATGGGAAAAAATTCTATAAGCAAAAAAAAAAAAAGGAACAAACCTAACCCCCAACAGGTCTACATCAGGAAGACTCATACTCCTGTTCTCATCTGTACAAATTTTAATGCTTTCATAAGCTTTTTAAGTGGATAAGAAATAAGAGGTGGCCATGAAAAAAGTTTCAAGTCCTCTGTATAATAACTGCCTGTGATGCAGTGCTCCCCAGACTGGTCCAAGACACCTTTCCATCTCAGAACATTGCAGCAGGATGTGCTGATTTCTGCATTTCTGTGAAGAAATCCACTTTCATCGCTCTCAGAATCTGCAATATGGAACTGCTTGTCATCCCAGTTTTGTTTCCTGTTCAGGTTCTGCTTCACCAACCTCCTCTTCATGTGTAGGGAGAGTGGTCCCAATCGTACTTCTCACAGAGGGAAGACCACAGCATGAATGTAAATAAGTAGCTTTTGCCTCTAATATGAAAGGTTGTTGTAATAGTTGAAGAGACCAAACCAAATTTTCTTTCTATTCTTTACCCTCCCAAACTCCATTTTCTCCATAGCATGGTTGCCAAGGAAGAGTGGAAGAAGCTGCCTGCATTTTAATAACAGCCATTGTTGCTGCAGTAGATAAAAGAGATAGTGGAATGTGAGAGAGTCTCAAACAGTAAAGAAATAAACTTCTACTTAACTCTTCCTTTGGACAGGCTTGCTTCAAGCTATTCTTTAAAATGCATCGAGATGAACAGAACCCTATGGCTGCTGCTCTCAACAACAGTGAATGCTTGCAAATTGTGAGGATCAACAGTGTGTCTGCTGCTTCTCCTTCACCCTACAGAGGGATGTGAATTTTTGGCATCCCCTTCTCAGGGTAGCAAACTGTCATATAATCCCCACAGTTTGGGTGTCATTTATAGCCTGATTCACTTAAATGCTTCTCTGTTAACTGCACAGTCTGCTTAAATGCAAAGCCAGCATGTGTTCCCCGTCAGCAGTGGGGAATAAAATGGATTTAGTGGATTAAAATGCTGTTAGGCTCAGAAAATTACCTTTAAAAAGGCCCCAAAAGTTTGCTTTTCTTTGTTGGTAACCCCCACTCTAGCACATTCTGTGTGGTGTGGGGTATGTTGTCAATAGCACCAGAAAAATGAAGCACTAAACCAGAAAAATGAATCCACCTCACCAATTTAAAATATTGAATATTAATTTTGACTATTGTATTCTCACTCACTGATCACAAACTATCACAGCTGTTTTTTTCTTACAGCTTCTTGTGGATCCTACATGTAATTTGGTACACGAACAGCCCTTGGCTGCTTCTGTACAGAAAGGTGTTGCAACTGGAGTTTTACAGATGCTGCCCTTGCTGGTGAATCTAATCTGGCTTCGTGTTGAAGCATGAAAAATCTAATGCAAGTCAGCATTTGTTTTGTAAGCTGGTGCAGCTGAAGAATACTCAGAGACCATTTTTTGGTGTGAGGGAAAGGTTTTCCTACCACATCTCCAAGGGACTGAATTCAGTAGGATATAGCTTCCACAAAAAACAACAGCTGGTGTGCTGCATATTCCAAAACTGAGTTAGGCATCTGCTTCTGGCCAAATCTGACTCTTAAATCAGAAAGTAGGAAAAAAAAGATCTCCTGGTGTAATTTGAAGGGCTGCTGGCCGAGTGGTAAGGTGGCTTCTTCCTTCAAAGCAGTGGTTACATGGCACTGTGATATTTGAGGTAGAGGCCCTAGTTCTGCACAAACAGCTGTGCCAATTTTCTTCAGCAAATACCCTATGTCATCAAAGTTGTCTTTCATTGTTGCATATTATAATAAAGTTGCTTGCATATGATGTTATACACATGGGACTGAAAAATTGGAAAGTATGTGTGGGCTGCAAATGGTGGCCTAGAGCCACATCTCCTTAGACTATAGTCTCTGACCTTCACAAAGTAAACCTGGTCAGACCTGCTCAGTGCTAGGCCAGTGAAACTGAAATTCCTTAGGCACTACAGAAGGGTAGAGGTGTTGAACGAACTGACAAGTTCTATCTCAGCTTGTGCTGTATTAGTGCTTCCTTCTGAGCTAAGAGGATGCTGTAGCCACTCAGTGCTTTCAAAATGGGGTCTCCAGAGGTGCTGAGCAATGTACAAATCAATGAGCATTAAACTGCCTTTACTTATGCTTGCACTTTCCTCAATTTAGATAATGAAGTTTGGCTAATTTCACTTGTTCTTCAGTAGTTTTGCTTCCTAATCATCTGGGTTTTTTATTGGGTTGCAAGGATGAATTCTTCTATCAGGCAGACTGCTTTCAAAATCCATAAATTGTGTCTGTGAGCATACAGCCTTTCTTGTTAATTTGCAGTTTATGTCTTTTACTCTCACATTTTGCATGGGTATCCCAGCCTGAATTCCAGCCTGCCTCCCTCAGTCCCTCTATATGGTTTAATTTGGCTCTAGCAGCCTTCCTTCCTTCCTGATCTGCACTGCTGCTCCTGCTGTCCCAGTTGTAATCCACCATATGGCTGTGCTTAATCATTATCTTGGTTTGGTGACCTTAAGTATTTCTTGGGATTCCTTAGCAGGAAAGGTTTTATAGAAATGTGAGTACAGACTCCCTTTGTCAGTAAGTCTATATTCAATATAATATGTACAAGGTCTCCCCACAAGCTGCTGTTGACAGCCATGTGCTTCTTCTTGCTAGTTTTAAAAAACAGGAAATGCAGAATATTTCATTAATTTATTGACACAAACCTGTCCTTGTATATGAGACAGTCTTTGAAGAGATTTTAATTTTATTTTTCTCTGTGGAAATGCTGAGATGCAGAATCTGCAGTCTAGTTTCTGCAGCAGTTCTAGTCGCACTACTAAATGCAGTGTGGTTTAGAAATAGAAGGGCAGGCATGCTGTTGCAGATTTGTGTGATGAGCTGCAAAAAACAACTTAACTCATCATAGATATTTGTTCTTGCTTCTGCTTACTATTAATGCACCCTTGAACAACCACCAGAGTTGTAGCTGTCCTGAAAGTGCCCCTATGAGTGCAGACTCTGCGTATTAATTATATACTGTTAAATCTGAGCTGCCACCAGCTGTCAGAATATGCCTGTGGTCCTGGAATATGCCTGTGGGTTCCCTGTTGAGAAAGTTTTACGTTAAGACGAACACAAAATAATCATGACATGCTGTATTTTATTAATAGTGTTACTCTGTTGGTAGTAGCTGTATCACAATATTATTTCTCCTTTAATACATCTCCCACTACCATAGTTCTCCTCTACTCCTCTTAAACTGCTGGCAGTAGTCCTCTATCCTAGCTCCCAGATTTCTCTGGAATGTTTTACTAATTCTTGAAACAGTCCATTAGTGATATGAAAACATTGTTCAAAATTAAATTGGGAACATTTCATACTTGTGAAATAAATAAATTGTGCCCAGCTTTGAGAAGGAAAATCTGACAAGCTTACAAATCCCCAAAAATATTGCATGTAGTAGAAGGGCACCAGTTTGGAACTTATTTTCTAGCCAGCAGTTATACACTGCTTTTTATATGACCTGATTTATTCTGAATTTGAAAATTAATTTACAGGTTAAGTACAGGGATAAAGGAAACAGAAAATTGTCCATTAGTGACTGAAAGACTTACATTTCAGTCTGTCCTAGAGTAGCTTTGAATTTCTCTGGTCATTCTAGACCTTGGACTGAGCTCCATGTACAACAGCCTTGGATTGGTGCTTGGACCATCTGTTAATCTATATATAGGATTCCCACACTTGCACATGTAAACAGGTGATCTCCTAAATATATGAAATGGCATTGGGAACTCCAAGTACTTAATTAAGCCAAAATGTATTTAGGAGTGAACTGAAGTAATCCTTTTTGCCCTCCTCCCTGACACAAAAAATACACTGTATTGGAAAAAAAAAAAGTACTTTATGGCTGATTATAACTTGTGCTTAATAGGTATGTATATACATTCATAAATCCCAGGAATTACTTAGTGTTATAAAAAGGATCCTAAAAATTACTTTTTTTCTGTTCTCTAGTTTAGTTCCCTTGGCAGTTGCTAGTTTCTTGCTATGAAGGCACAAAGGGTTTAAAAATAAAAGGTGCATATAATGGGCAGAGTAAATAGGTAGTAGATGGTAACTAATAAAGTAATAAGATATATTTAGAAAATTCATAAGGGAGGCTGCAATCAGGAGGGGAATTTTAAGTCATTTGATGAAGTCTCTAGCAGTCTGACTGAGAGTCATTTTTAATAAATCTCTGAACATCATGGAGACTTCAGAAGAGTGAAAGGCCAATAATATTTTGCGTCACTGCAGACAAAGGGTGAGTGAGTAAAGAGTGGCTCATCTGCTGTCAGTTCCAGGAAAAAAACTATGGAAAATCCGATCAAGAATTTAGGTGGTGTAAGAATAGCAATATAATCACACTGATCAACTTTTCAGTTTGTGAAAACAAGTCTGCTCAAATATGATTCTGTAATATGGATAAGTGAAATTTGGTTGCTACGGGTTTTCTCTAGGTGTAACAGACTTTTATAACATCTTAAACTTAGTAGTATGGTGTATTTTGGTTTTTTAAAAATATATTTGAATTTAATGAAGTACTGCTTAATTGGATTAAAAACTGGTTGTAGTCATAGAAAGCAGAAAAGTATTTCTGGTTGAGATCAGCCCGATGCATTCTAGAAACACATGGAAGAGGTTATAACAGTGTGGACAGAACAAATACTAGTGGAGGAATAGACTGTGACATTAAAAAAATAGTTTAGATCATTTAGGCAAACTGAGACAGTTGAGCAAAATGCACATTAATACAGGTGACAATACAGGTGTGCACCCAGGAGCAAAAAATGCCAGCCACACCTGTGTGGGGATGTTTTTTGCTGAAAATCTCTGGCTGAGAGGTGAAAGGGAAATAGTAGGTATGGTTAGAAATGTGGGGGAGGTTGATGGTTGTAGCAAGTAAGTGGCAGAAACGGCTAACATATGTTACCAGATGTGTAAATAGAAGACACGAGTAATAATAAGATTTATCTGCTGGGGAGATGGACCTGATGCTGTACTTCTGTGCCTTGCCTGTATACATTTAGTAAGATGTGCCAATTTAGGGCATGGATATGAGTCCCAAAATGACTCAGTAGGGGAAGTAATGCCGTGCAGTGAGAGATTTAATGGACCATTCCTAATGGGGCAGAAATCACTTAATGGCAGTGTACTTTGGGAGGATGAAGTCCAACTCCCACCTTCAGTGCCGGTGAATATATGGGGTCCTGGTTGTTCCACTACAGCTCCTGGCTATATGCTCACCCTCTTCAACTCACTAATGCAAAAACTGGTGCCTGTTTTGACTGGGCTGTGGTCTGCCAGTCAGGAGGACATGAGAGGTGATGGGGGGAGTGAGAGATTTGACACTGTCTCTCTCAGCAAGGTGTTAGATCAAGTGCTTGTGTAGGTTTGGGTTTTGATAACCTCAAAAGGAATCCAGCAAATGGGAAGCTCTGTGAGCAGCCCAGCTGTGAGCTGTACTAGCCCTCACATTAGCACAGAAGTAGGAGTGCAATCTCACGCTAGGTGGGAGGAAGAGTCTGGAACTACCACTTCTGTTTGCAGTTTCACAGCCAAATGAAGGGCCTGTTCCTTCCTCTGTGTGTTCCCTCCTCCTCTTTCTGGCTCTTGGCTGATCCCACACAGAATTACCATGGTGCTCTGCACATCCTCCTCCCCTCTCTCACTTCCATGTACTAAAAGAAGTTTCCTGCCCAGGATGCATATATTAAGAAATCATAGTTTGTCTTAAGAAACAGAAGAGAGGTAACTTGTTTGCACACTGTGTGCACAGAGGTATTTTCACTGGTAGGAGGTACTCCTCCCACTGTTTCAGAGAAAGATACATCAAGAGTCAATGGAAGTAGAAGCCAGAAAAATCCAAGAAGAAAATTAAATGTGATTTAAATGAGGGTGAACCTCATTTAAACCATAGAAAGGAAGAGATAGATCTCTTTTTTATCTATATGAAGACCAGAACCCATGGAAGATGTATCTTGGTCAAATGCAAACTGCAGATAGGAGGTTGACAGAAACAGGTAAAATGTGATGATGTCTGTAAGTAGACAAAGTGGCATCTTCTTACATTTTTGATCTCTACTTTAGGGAGTGTACAATACAAATTTGGATATAATGTATGAAATTAATGTACTGCACAAAGTACTTAATAAAGGAGACATAAGGGCTATAATGAGATTGTGTAGTTAGACTGTAGAGCAGTTTTGTTCTGTAGTGGTTCCACTACATTTGTGTGGACTTTCATTATGTGGACTATACAAAAAGTGTAAGAGAAATTCAAATTAAAATTGGGGAGATGAGAAGCATTGCCATTCATTTTATAATATTTTATCTTGAGTATACTTAGGAATTTGGGCTTGATTGCAAATGGGATTCAGTGATACTCAGGTTGTCCTATTTAGAGGCATGCGTGTGACTACACATTCATGTGAATTTTTTCTTCAGTTTTGAAAATTGCTTTCCTATGGAAGGTATCTGACTGAAAGAACAATCTAGAATGTTGCTTTGATTGTATAGTTTAAAGGGAAACTGCTGTTATAATTTAAATATTGAAATTATGATTATTCCAGGGATGTGCACTAGAGAAAACCCCAGCTAATTGCATTTCACATAGGTCAAGAATATATTCTGTTATGCTAAAATAAATAGGAAAAATTCTAGTGATAAGGGGGTTCCTTTTGTAGTGGAAGGACACGTCTAGATGTATCTGTGGTATTTCACTTTCACAAGATATTTCTGTAGGTGAATTTCTGAGCTGAGGAAGGAAATCAGCCTTGTAATTTAAAGTAACATCCAACAATTTTGACATATCATTTAGTACATAGTAATTAGAGTTTTCAGGAGTCATTAGCAGTGGGGTGTCACTCTGTGTTTATTGGAGGGCTGTCAGCTGGTGTTTCTCTTTGTTTGTTTTTTAATATTAATGGTTTGGAAAGCAGTTGGTGCTCTAGAAAGAACTGAGAAACAGGCCTGGCTTTGTGGATTTTTTATCACCCTGCCAAGACCCTGCGCAACTTCCTCTCCCCCTGGCTGCAGCAGCCTACGGAAACCTGACTGCTGGGAGCCACTTCTGCAATTGCAGCAGGGCAGGGCAGCAGGGTGGGAGAAGGGTCTTTTTCTTCTGCTGTTCACCAGTGCCTTGGCATCCAAAGAAGAAAACAAGATGCATTTGAAAATGTCTCTTCAGTTGTTTCTTGCACTGATGGGTTTCCTTCTCTCCCTTCTCTCTGTGGTCATGCAGTGCTGCAGTTGAAGCTCCAGCAGCGACGCACACGGGAGGAGCTGGTGAGCCAAGGGATCATGCCGCGTAAGTACCACTTCAGTTCTTTGCCCTGGTGTTTTTATGCATGTTTTTGGTAGAGAATGATTTCCCATATGATTCAAGAGATCAGATTCTCTGCTTTTGCATGGAAAACATCATGTGTAAGAGCCCCACCCTGACCCACCCAGCCTGGTTCTTCAGAAGTGTTGGTGCCACCTCCGATACAGAGGAGTAGAGCAATGGCTGCAAGTGTAACTGTACTGCAAAACTAGGCTTCCGTTTCATCTCAATGTACATTCTTCTGCAGAACATACTATGTTAGAAGTGCCTTATATACTTGACCCATGCTGGTAATCACTCTTTTAACAGGCTTCCTGCCCCTGCTGTTTCTCTTCTTACAGTGTGTCAGTTACCCTGACCTCTGGGGCACTTTGCATGTACGTATTACATAAACTGACCAAAAACAGGCATTGTGTGTACAAGATATTAACCAACAAGTTTTATGTTTGTAGCTAGAAAACAGCTAGAATGACCCCATGGGCATCAGGCATTGACCTTCTTGCAGGGAAAGACAAAATCTGTGGAGGCAGAGAATGTTTCTGGGTAAACAGAGAGGATCTACTCTAAAGCCAAGCTTTCACTGTCAGATTAGCCTTGGAGAAAGTATTTTTCTGTTTTGTTCCCCTCCTTCTCACAAAAATGCAAAAAAGGTATCTGGCAAATAGTTTTGTCATGCTTTGGTACCTCTGAACTAGATGACTTATAGGTAAAAATTTGAAGCAAGACCACACAGCAAATGGTTTATTTTTGAAGTCCTCTCAGTTTCATGCAACATCTGTAGTAAAATGCAGTATTTTCTTCTTTCAAAAGCTTTCCTGCTGCCCTGTTTCAGAAGCTTTACTTGAAGGTGGTGTAGTAATGAGGATTTTCTCATTTCTTCTGTTTCTGGGGTGCACACTGTAATATGACACAGTGCTGTGACTTAGACTTTGCTGAGGGCTAAAGGTTAGACTGTCATCTCTGTGTCTGAATGAAGAGAACCTGTCAGCAGCACTCTGTCAGCTGAAGTGGCTTGCTGTATGGCAGTAATGTTCTTTCAGAGGTTTCTGGGACCCCTGCTTAAAATTATGTTGCCAAAGCAAAAAGAAAAGATTGTCCTGTCTGGCTATATCATCATACCTGTTGTCTCTTTTTTAAGGTGAAGAGCTTGTATATAAGCTTCCACAGAATACACTTACTTGCTTTTGGATGAAAGACTAGTGTCCCAGTGACTGTGCCTTTTTACTAATGCTTCTCAGAAGAAAATGTTCCTGACTTCTTTGTGGTGTCCTGCTTTAGGTGGATATGTATGTAAATACTGTAATAAATTATGTTCAGTACTGGCTTTCTTCAGAGTGTGCCTGGACAAACTTGTGATTCCTGAGAGGGGTCTGTTTTACAGGCCTTTTGAAAATGAAGGCTTTGCAAGTAATTCAAGTAAGTCATCCAGAATAATTAGTGAGTCTTGAATTTATTTAAAACATAGCCTAAATTACTAGTCTTTGCAGATTTGTGGCCTTCATTGCTTCATTTGTATCTCTTACATGTGAATTTTGTGATGGACCAAAGAAAAACACTTAGTGAAATATCATTGTGAAAACACTGGCAACACACTAAAAGGTTGTTTCTACAATGGAGAACACCTACTTTAACACATCCGTTCTAAACATGATTTGAAATTAGTTCCTCCCAAGCAATGATATCATTTACCCATACCTGCCAACTGAAAATAACCACACATAGGGTAATGTTTAAAATGTAATTTGCCTGGGCCGTTTTTGAACAGAAGATCAGATGTGAGATAAATTGTGATACTTAAAGCAAAAATCCCATTTTTAACCTGAGAAATATAGAGGATGACAAGGGACCATGTTCCTCCAGAAGGCACCTCTGCGCCATGACTGTTTTACTTCTACTTTCAGGAGTTCCAGAATAGACTTTTTTTTACTGCTGAGAATATGAAGTTATCCTGTATTCTTTCTTCTCTCTGGCCTGTACCTCTTGTCTGTGAAAACATTGAGGTACTTAATCTGCTGTCATCTGCTACTGAACATGACTGTGCTGGACTTGTATGTCCCTCTTGAGTTTGTTAGCCAGCAAGTAAGCCCCACACAGTCCTTCGTGATGATTCAACAAAAGTATAAAAGTTGGAATCCAGAGGTTGGTTTGGTGCTGAACTAAAAGAGCTGGAGTGCTCTTTTCATGTCAGATGCTGGATGGCTTCTTTTCTTTCCTTTGTTTTCAGTCTGAAGAATCTTAACACTCTTGGGAGAACTGTGATGGTTGCAGTTCTGTCTGCATTACAGCTTGTGTCAGGAATGTGTTTTTGAAGTGAAGCTCCTGACTGCACCTGCCTACTGTGCCTTGCTTTGCACCATAAAATGAAGTTTGAGAGCTGGATTAAATTGGAATGAAAATAAAGTGGAAAATAATCTGCCTAGAGCTAATATGCATTCAGTCCATGGGACCAGACTACAGCTTGTCTGGCACCACACCTCCAATTCACCTTCACATCCAGAATGTGAATGTTACTTCCTCAGCATCAACTTTGTTTCTGTTTTGGTTTTACTGTGCTTTCCTACATGTTCATTTAGATTAACCTGTGATGCAGATCAGTTCCTATACATCTTGAGGCAAATAGCCATGGAAAAATCCCTGAGCCAAGTGTGGGAGGAGTGAAAGGTTTTGTTGTACTTTACAAGCTATGTAGCGTGCAAACTCCCATTGGTAGCTTTGTTTCTCCTGACTGAATCTAAACCCCACATGAGATTTATTCTGCAAATTGGTGCCCTAAAAGAGAAATTTTATTGCAGGCTTCCATCGACACAAGGATTTTGGACACTGTAAATATGAGGAGTGGGAGATGACACATTTGTGTCACCTTAAAGTGAGAGTGAGAGTCATGCTACTCCTCCTGTGCTTGTTACTAACAGAACTGGGAATTGCTTACTTTGTCCCATGTGGAATTTTGTTTATATGGTAGAGTGGAAAGGCAAATGTTTCAACATTTTTTACCAAGTACACTTAATCTCACTTAACCTTCCCAAACCACCAGCCAACTACAGTGGGGCTTTGCTCCACTGAAAGATTAGTGTATTGTAGTAAGAAATAAAGCATTTATAGGCAGTGAAAGAGGACTCAAAATAATTGCGTTTTATGCTTCATTAATTCTTCTTGCTTTCTGTTACTACTTTATGTAATCTTTTACTAGTAGCAGGATTCATTAGTTCAAGATCAAAATTCTCAATTGCCTTCAGAAAAATGGTGGGAAGCAAGTTTTCACCTGCAGCTGATATACCTGTGATCTGAGCTAGAATGAATGTATCTTCAAAAAAGGAGAGTGAGTTTTGATATTTATTCAGGTTTTGGCCTATTTTGTAACAATGCAAATAGACAAGCCTTTTTGCTATTTGCATTTTTTTTTGTAGCTATGCAGAGATCTTCCTGTCCTCACAAAATACAAGTTACACAAAATCTGCTGTCTGTGCTCAACTCTTTGAATTCTGTTGTGCTGTAGAAGAACAGTCAGAGGCTGTAATTTTTTAGTGTTGAATTTAAAGGTTATGGCTATTGTAAGGTTTTGGGGGGGAGGAATATTAAACACCCCATTTTTCACTCTTGAGGAGAGTGTTTAAAACATTAGCTAATGCACATCTGAGTAGAGAGTTATATGGAAAGTATCTTCAACTAAAACAGCAAAAATTTTTAGGGAAAAGACATTTGGCAAATATAGCAATACTGTGTTATGCAAAATATGTGGCTCTTTTTCTCTTTTTCAAGATTTAAAGCTTCACATGCCATTTGTTTTAACATCAGGATTGTGATCTTTGGCCTCTGGCTGCAAACACTAAACACAGGCAAGAATGCAAGATTGTCATATGGCCCAATCCTGCAGGAAGGCTGTTTTGACCATCACATCTACCCAAGTACAGAACACAGGTTATGCTTAGGCATATTAGTGCTGACCATCATCCAGACAAAGCTTGTAGTAGCTGGTCTTCTGTGTCCAGCACAGCTATCATCACAAAAAACCAAGGATCTTTGAGATACTGAATTTGGGAAGCAAAGTGCTTGCCACATGAGTTTCTAAGGTTAAATCATGTCTCTAGACTTCAACATTTCAACCCCAAGATTTGGCCATACATCCACACTTGTGTTTGTGTAGGGTAGCTAAAAAAGCTATTCCTGCTTTAGCCTTTACCTGATAGTCTAACCACTTCTCAGTTTAGAAAAAAAAAAGTTTTTTAAATTATGCGCTTCTAACTTCATTGCTGCATGGCTCAATAATTATGTTCCTATTTTCTTATTTATTCTTATTTCTTGTTATGAATCTTGTTGATTTAGTGTATGTGTGCTAATTTAAGGAGACCTGTCAGTTGAGGATATATATAATATATAATATAATACATAATCAACCTTTGGTTCCTGTTACATACAATAGCTACAGTAGAACATATTAAATGTTAGAAACTAAACAAAAGAAAAATAAGTTTTATAAATTGTTTAACTGTTAATTGTGGAGTAGGAGCATCTTTCTGTGTTTGTCAGAGAGAAAAGAGAGGCAGCAAGCTGTTGGAACCTACAGGCGCAGAATTTTTCATGACACGAGCTGTTCTCATGTATCATGCTGGTGACTTCAGGGACCATTCTTCTTGCCTCAGATATATTTTGTGTTCTACATAAGGGCCAGGATAGATGAACTGCTATGCCTAGGTGGAGTTCTACTGACTTGGAACTGTTGCAGTGTGGCTACACAGCCGACATTTCCAGGTTGTGGTGTGTTCTATTAGAGCTGCAGCTAAATGCATTGCTTTAACACCCTGAAATATGTCTTCCTGCTATGCAACGTGTCTCTCACTACTTTACATATCAGATGTTTGTAGTGACATTCCAGCAGTTTGAGGAATCTATTTATAATAACAATGCAAAAATAAAAATCTTCACTTCCCTGCCACCTTATGTGTGCTGTTCTGCACATTGGCAACTGCTTCTCTTTCATGCTTTTGAGCTGGAACTGTAATTTTGTTTAGGACAAGGAGTTAAAAACATAAGATGTGGACTGTAAATATTGTTACTCCATACAGAAGCTGCAGCTAGACTTCTAATACACTCAGTCAGATGCTCTGAGAGTAACACTGGAACACTGAGCAAGTATTGTAATTTTTTTTTAAAAAGTAGAGGACATTTGCAGTTGTCCTCTACTTTTTTTCTGTTTCTGGTATGTTGCACAGAAATCTGTAACTGGTTTTAGTTTACCTTGATTGTATACCTATAACTTGTCTCTAGGAATCATTTGCTGATTATTTGACTTTGATCATTTTTCTTGAAGCACAATTTCAAAGCCTTCAGGCTTCGTGTGTAGGAGGCTGTATGTACATTTAAGGGAAGAGTGTCATTGTCAGAGGACTAATAACTGCATCTGCTTTGTTTGTATTTTTAGATATCTGTCTGAGTGTGTTTTCCATGTGTTTATATGATCTATGATTAATAAGACATGATTGGAGTAATAAAATTCTTTGTATTAGGATGGAAATATGCTGTTTTACCTTTCTGAAGCTGTAGAAGGAAGACCATGCTCAGGTATTTGATAGGCTGCATTTGGTCCTTGATCACTGCCATGACAGAGGATTTGACTCTGCCAGTTGCAAGAGAAACATAATAGTTCAGGGAAGTAAAGTCTGTTAGGCAATACAGTTTCTCCCTTCGTGTTCCCACAGTTGTCTTAGCTTCATTCTTACTTGCTGTCTGGGAATGGTCTCTGCTTTTTGTGACCCCATACCTTTCCCACCCTGGGCACTCTGGAAAGTTACCAGAAGAGTTTGCAAAGGCAAATTATCCATGCAAGAAACAGGCCTGAAGTCTGGTCCACGAACGCATGGATAAAGGGTTCCTGGTAGAAGTTCCTTGTCTTTCTTTTCCTCTTCATTTGGAGGTGGTATAATCTTGATTGTAATGAAGCTTTGCCTTTTTTATTTTTCATTTCAGGATTTTGGTAATGTCTTTTGAATGTCAAGAGTTAATGGCAATGGGTGGAGCAGATTATACATTATTTCTATTTGCTGTAAATGTTTTCTGACACAAAGCCATAGCCACAGTCATCCACAGATCTGATAACTGTTACCATGGGTGACAGTTTCCATTTTGCTACTAAAGAGGATGAACTTTCTGAGAAATTGCACATATGTTAGATTTTAAATTATCTCAGTGTTGGGCCTTGGCAAAATCTTAGTCCTTTCTGCCAATAATTTCATGTTTACTGTGACAAACCTATACTTCAGGATTTTCATACAGGTAATGAAAATCTTAAACTTCAGCTGTATCTGGGATACTGCTGCACTGAAGTTACTGACAGTCTTGCTGCAAGTGGTTTCTGGAGAGGTGCCTGGTGCAGGCATTGGAAGCAGCACAGCTGGTGAGTGTCTCAATGTTGAGCTGAGCTGAGGCAGAGTAGCACAGTTCTCCCTGCCTGTGTGCTTCAGCAGCCAGGGCAAGCCATGCACAGGGAGTTGGAAAGTGGCTCTTTTTGGTAAAAACAGCTGCATGTGCTGGTACAATGTGCAGGTTCAAAATGTTGAGCCAGGAGAAGGGCTGGCTCTCTGAGACAGGGTGTCAGGAAGGCAGGACCTGAGCTCTGGTTTCCACAGCAGCCTGAGGCTCACCAAACAGTCTTCTAACAGGGACTTAATTTGGCTGCCGTTTTCTTGTGTGTGTGTCTCTGTTGACTGGAAAAACTGGGCAGTGGGAAAGTCTCAGTGAAGCTACAGCACCGTATCTGTAATGCTGTACTTTGGCAGTGCTGGCAACAGCAGCAATGTGGGAAGGAGCCTTTCTCCAGCCTTTCTTCTGTTTGGGACTAGGAACATTCATATCCTTCAATCCTTCAATCACAATAAAATTCTCATTGGAGGGTGTCACTGAAGGGCAATGTCACTACATTTCTTTGAGTGCCAGAGATGTGTTTCTTACCTTCATGAACATATTTGCATTGACTTTTTTAGGTCAGTCTTAATTTTTAATTTTCTGAGTTTATGTATTTTAGGATTTGAATAATCACAATTTGCCAGTTGTGGCTTCTTTTCCTATCCTTAACTTTATACTCATATTTTAGCCTTAATCCGAGGTAATTTACCAGTGGTGGGGTATGGTATCAAGAATTCTCAAGTATGATCAGGTCTGTGTACTGGATGAGAAACTCACCAGAGCTGCAAATGGAGAAAAGGATGCTGATGGAGATCTCATCTCTCAGATGTGTGTTCTCCAGCCCCTTTTCATATTTCTGCAGCATACAGCAGCTCTTTGACACTGCCCCACTGGCAAGATGACAGCCTCTTCTGTGCATGTGACCCAGTTTTCTGACACCTTTTTCTTCCACGTTGTGAGAAATGCTTTTTGAAAGTGGGGTGAAGATGAAGAGAGGAAGAAAGTGCTAACTGCCTTGCTCTGTGGTTCAAGTTCTGTGTCTCTTAGCAAATCCTATGGGTGGGAGCCCCACCCTCAACCAACAGCGGAAGTCATCAAGCCTATTTGCAGCACTTTATCTCATCTTTTTACGAAAGCATAGTAAACAAGAGAAAGAGACCAGAATTCGGTTGAGAACAGGGGTAAATAGCTGCAGCAGAAGGCCTTTTGAATTAAATCAGTGTGTCTGAGTTGGGTTTGGACATGACATAAGCTTCTCCTTGTCATAGCAAAGGAAGGCTTTTCCTTTCCCTTAGGAATGGGTCTAACTGAAAAGCAAAGTATTTGACTCAGCATTCTGAATTTAGCTGTAGCCTTTCTACAAACATTGTGTGTTGTCTTGCCAACTGATTTGCAGTTCAGATATCACCTTGTTGTCTATGATGAGTTAGATACTATGGCCAAGGAAAGTTCATGTGCTTCCTCTCCTCTGTCAGTCTACAAGTCTGATAGCCTCAAATAGTGATTTACTGATTACAGAAGGCTTTGCAGCCTCTGCTTCCCACAAGGCACTTGAGCTATGAACATCTGTGCAGATCCTTTTGCCTTTCTTTCTTCCCTGTGTTTAGTTCCATGCAAACCTCAGTGTCTTCTGTCAACTGCATAAGCAAATGCAGGGTGTATGGATATTTTGACCTCCTTTTCGCAGCAGTTGGGTCAGTCCTCTTCCCCTGCTGTGTTTCATTTTTAGAGTGTCTCAGTCTGATTCTGATTCCACTTATTTCTCACGCTAGGTAACAGGAACTCGGAGGTCTGCATATGATTATCTTTGAAAGCTTTGCATGGGTAAAATCTGCTTTTGTACACTGCGAGGTAAACTCCAAACAGAAATGTTTGTGCCATTTTGCCCAGCTTTTTGTCTCTGCTGTTATATTGAAGATTTGGGTTTGATTCCTGAGCCTTGATTCAGTCTTTTGTTTATAGCAGCACTAGTTTGGTGCTTTGCAGCAATGTCTCAAGGCCAGGCTGGATGGTACTTTGAGCAGTCTGGTCTAGTGGAAGATGTTGCTGCAACCATAGCAGCGGGGTTGGAACTACATGATCTTTAAGGTTTCTTCCAACCCAAACCATTCTGTGGTTCTGTGATTCATTCACACTTTGCCATCTGCAAAATGTGGCTTGGACTGAGGGAACACTGAACTCAGACATGGCAGTTTTCCTGTTTCATAGGAATTAATACATTGATTTGAAGTGAAGATTAGCAACTTTTATCTCTGGGCTTTTTATGGAAAGCTGTGGGTCAATGTAGATGGTCTTGTGTGCTGCTGCTTGGTTTTGAGGGGTCAGATGGAAGAACACAGTTGCAACATATAGCTGCAACATTTTTAAAGCAGGGTGGAGGCATGGAACAGTTGCATAATTGATGTGCAGGGAGGTTTCTTATGGTAGCTGAGGATGTGAACACAAAGATGCTAATACTTCAGGAATTTTGGAGATGAAGCATCAAAATGCTCCACAACAGGCAGCAGAGAGATTAAAGAAATAGGATGCGTGTGATAGGAATTTCATTGGATACTTGCTAGCCAGCCCATCTCTGTCAGGAAAGCCAAGTCCTGCTGTCAGTCATCTAAAGGTGAGAGGTAAAACTCATCCTCCCAACAGCAGATGTTACAAACTGCCACAGTTGTCCAAGTGAGACAAAGGTGTGAATGACTCAATGAAGGTCACCTGCTGGACTGTGCTGTCCCAAGCCCCATTGGTAATGCTATTGTCCCATCAGTCAGTGAGACTTTTTTAGTGCTTGTTGGGCCATTAGTAACACCAGGCTGTTTTCCTGTGGTGAATGGAGCCATTTTGAAGATGTGGGGGCCATGGTTCAGAAGGATGGGGCTCCTGCTGCAGTGCTGGCCTTAAATTCAGCCTCTCATTTCTGACTTTATCTGGCAGGGCAGTTGTGCTCAGCTTTGCTGATGCTATTACTTGTGGAGCCATGCTGTAAACCAGCATACCAATCCAGGTTAAAATAACTCTTTCAAAACAACTGTGATCGGAGTCCACAGGTGGTTTTGTCAGCTTTACTGAAGGCTGACACGCTTTGTCCCAGACCTTGGCACAGGAACGAGGGCAGAAAGTGGAACTGCAGGTTACTGATGCTGAAAATGGCATGTACATATCATGTAGAAATAAAATCAAAAGGCAGGCAGGAGGTAATCTAACTGAAATTGGGTGTTGCAGAAGTTACTTCTTCTATTGTCAACTATTTCTTTTCTGCATACAGTGGGAAAAAAAAAGCCAACAGCTCATACTGCTGTTGTAATTTGTCAGGTTTGGTGGGGTTTTTTACCTCTGGCAGCACTCTGTTCTCATTAGGGCTCACTCAAAGGTAGCTGCATAGTTAGATCATGGATTCAACTTAAATTTGGAGAGGGGCAAGTGCCATGGGGAGGTGCAGGACATACTTTATGGCAACAGTTCCATAGTAGAGGTCCCCGTGCACTGTAAGTACAATTGAAGCATCAACAGCAAGGCAGAAACATGTGGGACATGGGAAGTGGGGAAAAAGAGATCATTACTGAAGCTGGATCTATCAGCAGACTTAATATTTGTTGAAATGCTTCCCAGGGAATTCAGGGTGTTAAATGTGTTTTTGCACTTCTTGGGTTTAGTAAGGCTCTCAAAACAGCCTTGCCTGATGTTTTTGGAAGCAAGTTCGGACTACTTTGAAGCTGCCTATGCAACTTGTGAGGGAACAGGATTGGAATAAAGACTTTGTGTCAGACTTAGAGGTTGAGTTGAGCAGGATGGTTGGGTGGGATGGGAAGGGAGAAAATCAGTGTTTGATATGATTCAGTATTTTCAGTGATTTGATGCTAATAAAGGAACAGTCTGCATATTTATTAAGCTCCAGGTTAGTAGGCTGGGGGGAGGACAGGGCTGGGACTCAGAATGTTTGGAGAAGCCAACAACTATGGAATAAAATGAAAGAAAAAGGCAGAATGTCTACATTTTGTAACACCTAGTCAGTGGCTTGGATTGAGGATGAAGAGTGGTTGGCTTGGTACCAGCTCTGCAGAACAGGATTGGAAACCTTGCCTGGATTGTGAGACAAGCACAAGTGAAGGTTGTTTGTTTTATGTACGCAAAAAAGGCAAACTGGCTGGGACCTGTGGCTGAGAAGTGTTATTGAATGATCATTTAACGCTATAACAGCTGATAAAGCCTAGGCTGGAATATGTACCCAGTTCTGGACAACAGCCTTCAACAAAAATGCAGCTTAAATGGAAGGAGTCCAAAAGAGACTAAACAAGCTAAGGTCTGGATAATGTTACCTACAAGAGAAGGTTGAAGCAACTGCCTTTGGTTATTTAAGATATCAGAAGATTGTAGGAAAACCAAAGTTTTCATAAGAGATAGATGCAAAGAGGAAGAAAATAAATTATTGTCTGTAATGTTTGCAGGTAAAGTGGGGAACAAAGAGTATAAATTGTAGGAAGGGAAATATAAGTTAGACACTCAGAAATATTTTTAAATAGTAAAAACATTTGTGTACTGGGATAATTTCTCTGCAATAATACTACATTTTTTCATGAGAGGTCTCCAAAAACAGGTTAGACAAACTACATAAGGAATAGTTGAGTGTATTTTATGCAGGCTGAGCAGTAAGAAAGCATCAGGTGTTTGGAGTTTCTTCATCTTTAACCCTCTGTTATAACATCTGATGCTTCAGGTCTTAAGGGCTGTGGACAGAGTGAGATTGCTGCCCCACACCCACCTGGTTCACACGCTATCTCAGCTACTCATTCACATACACTGCCAGAATGAGCCACCACAGCTGATATGGCTGAGAACAGTAGGGCTTTATCAGTATGGGTAGTTTTGAATGGAATGGATAAAACACTCTGGTGAGCAAGCCAGATGGGTTATGAGGCACAGGAACAGTTTTGCAGGGGTCAGTGCTAAGTGGCTGGGAAGGGCAGTGGTAGGAGCTCGAAAAGGGGCATATCTGCACCGTGGGTCCCCTTTAGAGCTCACCCAGAGCCTTATTGCTTCTGAGTTTTTCATAGGATTATATTTTTAGATTTTTTATTTGCTGTAGTAAAGTTAACAGAGTTGCTCCACAGCTCTGGGCTAAGTTGTCATTTCAAACCTAAAAAATATGCAAGGATTAGTTAACTTAAAATGGAGTATGATTTTACAATAGAGACACTATTCTGACATATCAACCTCATCCTATATTGCTGAGGTAAGCAGTGAAGGATTTGTGTCCTCGTGACATATTCAGAGGTCGAATATGAAGTTCTCTGTCATGTTGCCAGCCTAGAGAGCTACATCCCAATGCACGTTTCCAGAGGACTAGTCATGAGAGACTGAGTGTTCTTTACTAGATTATTCCTGTAGCAGCTCTGGATTACTTACTATTAAATGCATAAGTGTTTTTCTTTTTTCTAACTCAGGGATTCTTTTCATGCTTTGTTCTTTTGTATGCAAGAGTTTTCCTGGACTACTTGTGACCCCAGCTGAACTCCTGCAGTTGACTTTGCTGACCATTAGCTGTGGTCAGAGAAATGTCACTTAAAGTTCATCTGCTGCCTCATACTGGCAGGAAGGGGAGAGTAAAGAATTACAGCTGTGTTCTGGTAGACAGCTTTTGAAGACTCAAGATGAATCCTGCCTCACTTGTCTCCAGGGTAGATGTTTATTCAGATTTAAATGTTGCTTGGTATCTTTGCCCAAGTGGACCTGAGCTTTTATTTCGCTTTTCTGTGAGATGAACACAATGAACGGAAAGCGCATTGAGGTTCGAGCACATGCATATTCACAAGCAGCTCACTCGACTTGAAAAGAGTGTTGTTTGTTCTTTGCTCTTCACTGAAGTGCCACGGTCAGAGTGCCCAGGACACCTCATTGCAGGCATCAGCTGAGGCCTTGTTGGTGCTTCGGCTAGATGGGGAAGTTTTTTGCATTATTTGTGTACTTATTGCAAAACAATATCCCTACCATATCTTGTTAGTTTATCTTAAAGTGCATTTCACAGCTTGTGTAACTTTCTCTGGTGATTTCTCTCTGTAATCAGATTTTTGCAACTAATCCGAAAAGGAACTGTTTGCCTCATTGTTGTAGGGGTCTATTTACTCACTTACTGTGGTTTTCAAGTATTGTTAATTTATCCTACAAATTATTCTTCATTCACTTCTGTATAGTCCACATCCCACCTATGATGCCTGGCCTGTTCAGAATTCCTGCCATGTGGACTGAATTCTACTTCTTACCCCATTGATGTGAACCTAGAGGTGATGCCTTTCCCTGGTCTTAAACAATTGAGAGCCAGACACGGTTAAGGGATAAGGGGGTTTTACCTCAGCATTTTAATAAGGATCCTCATGGTGTACCACTTCATCAAGGTGGGCTGCACCGCTATGCACACAAACAATAGATCGTGTATACAATTTATAGACCTTTATAAGACAAATTTGTCTATAGACAAATTATCATATCTAGCAAGGATGCCCCAGTGGGAGGCATGATATTCCCCCATCCGAGGAAGTCCCCAGCTGGATGGGCCAAATCTCTAGTTTACAGGATAAGTTCTAGAGGGGGCCTTGGTTTCCCAGGATAGTGTAGGGTTTTCTGGCCTCCTGCAAGGAGGCCTTTAGGCTGTTTCATCTCCTGGCCTAACAGAATACTAGGACTATGCTAAGTTATCAGACTTAAGGAGTTATAAGTATGCATGCTAAGAATACTGAGGATACATAAAAGTTATATAAAACATATATAAAAGAAAAGGCAAAAAATCATCCTTACATCAGAGGAACTCTCTAAATTTCACAGAATGTGTCTTAACCCTTAACAGAATGAAATGGAGTCTGTACTCCATTTCATTCTGTAGGAAATGGTATGGAAGGCTCCACATGCATTAGAAGTAGTTTCTTACATTGCATTTCTGCAGGGGCTTTTATTTTTTAAGTCTTTTGAGATTTCATTATGAACTTATATTTGAGAAATACTTAATCATTGGTCTTAAGTGAAAAACAATATAAGCAGACTATTTTTCACAGAACTGGATGCAACACTTCAGAGTTACTAACTCTATGAGATCAGTTTTCTGTCTTCAAAAGACTTGCAACTTATCTTTAAAGCTGAAGTTCTTTAACTTTTCTGTTTAGTTGGATGGTAATTCAGACAGTTGAAGATATGAGTATTTCAGAAATATGAAAAGAAATTATTATGCTCCCTTCAGCTACTTCTTAATACAAACCCACAGGGTGGTTGTTTTTTAAAAAAGACAAGCTACTTGCAGCTTCAGGGAAACTGTGAGGAGCTACTGACACCACCATCACCCCTTGCTCTGGTTTTACTGTGGGACGTGAGCTTTGTGTGCTCCAGAAGAGCCAGGCAGAGTGAGAGATTCCTCCAGGGTTAGTGTGGTCCTGGACAGCAGAGGATCAGTTTCTTAAAACCTGATACATTTTGGCTCTGGTTTTAAACAGAGTATGAGGGGGCAAGGTCTGTTCTGTGGAGAGCTGAAGTGAATTCTTCAAGCTGTTGTTTTCCGTCAATAGACAGATGTACTTTTCTTTCCAAGTGTCCCTGTTCTCATGATAATTTCTCTTACAGAGAGTGGTATATATGTCCTGTGGACCTGCAGGATTTGCAGCCAGTCCTTGCATGTGTACAAAACACAGGTGCAGATTCAGGAAAGACTTGCAGCTTCCTTTGTCATTAAAAGATGGTAAAGGGGATTTACAGTTCATTAGCATTGTCCCCCATCTTTCCAACTGTTTGACTTCAGTGTTTCAGAACCATTCTCGTAAGGGTCCTGGATATCTTACAATCTGTTGAAGCTTGTAAAAGGCTTTTTTGGGGAGCTGTTTTTGAATCATGTTCTTGGACCCAGCTTTGGAAACAGTGATTAATTTGACTAGAAGTGTACCTGTATTAGACTCTCCAGTGGCCCACAAAAATTTCAGATCAGTTCCTGTGTTCCTGTGCTGTCAGATGGAGTATGGCAATTCCCATTGCTTGGTATCATCTAGAGATCTGCCTCAGTGTGTTTGAAGATGCAGGAGGCGGTTGCTGCAGTGTGTTTGCTAACTTAGTTGGCCTGAAGGGTTGTGCAGTGAGAGAACTTCTATCATTCTAACTCATTCTCTAAATGCTTTTCCTCTCCACAGCTCTGAAAAGTCCAGCTGCATTTCATGAACAAAGAAAGAGTTTGGAGCGGGCCAGGGTAAGACGCAATATAACCTTTAGTGTTTTGGGAAAGTCAGGAATAGTATGTCTTGTGTTTGGGGCATCCTGTATCTGGTTAATGAGGCATCCTGTATCTGGTTAATGAGATGCAGAAGGGAATTGTTCATATTCTGGATGTAATTCTGTAGTCAGAGGTGTATTGAATGGGGTGTTCTGCAGCTTGCATGTGGTGTTGGTTAACCTCAGTGAACTAATTGTGCCTAAAGCCCATTGAATATGGTGCCTGGATTTTCCCTAGAGTCATCTTTCTGGAAGATGACTCTTCTTCCCCACTTGTCCATGCACTTGACATTTTTATTTTTATGGTGTGTGTTTTGGCCTTAAATGCTATTAAATGCTCATATCCAGTGGAGCTCAGTTCCATATTTGAGGAAAGTTTCTCTGTTACCTGCACATGCAATTTTTACCTAGGAAACTAGAAAAATTGAATAGAGAGGATCCCCCAAAATCTTGTGACACTGAAATCACAAACTTCTGTCTCTACAGAAAGAGGAAGCCAGACATCATACTTCATGTGCCACCTTTTCGAACTGGGGAGTTTCTTGATACTTTCTGTTCCTCAGAAGGCCTCTGGGGATATTTTTTTCTGATTAGCCTACAGTGGAATGAAACTTGTTATGACTAAGTTTTGTTTTAAAAGTGAAAACAACATAAGTAAAAAAATAACAGCTGTGATTAAGACCTGTAAGGGAGGCCCTTTAAACTGTGGAAGGATTGCAACAGGGGACTTTGCATTAAGACCAGTGACCAAAGGGCTTTTGCTTATTTCTTTTTCTCCTAAAGTCTTATTAAGTTAATATTTTTATGTGGGCAATTCAGCAACTATGGTGCAGATTCCTGACTGACTTTAATACTTATTTTCTCTGAAGGTCCATCCTGATGTCCAGTACTTACCAGTCTATTACCCACTCTTCCCAGATTCCCATTCCTCAGCAGTGTAAAGACTAACACGTTCAGCCTGTCAGGGTCATCTCTGTACATTGCTCCATAGACAGAGCTAAAAGCAGCTCTGGAGGTGAAATAAGCCTTGTTACAGCATTTAGATTCTGCCCCCCAAGGGACTGCATGGGGTCTGTAGCTTAACAAATAACATATCTTTAATGAAAGAGTATGCCCAAACCACAAGTCAGCCCTGAATGGCAGCAATACATGAAAGTGGTAGTGCATACAATGGGAAAAGAGGACTTCAGCTCCTGAGGAAGTCCTTCCCAGTTGCTGTTCTGTAGGGCAGCATTGCACAATTGACTGTGGTAATTACAATAGAAGGTCATCTTTAGAGTAAACTCATTCTCTGGGTGCTCTGGGACAGGAGATAGATCCCTTCTCTGTTTTGTGCTTATTTAGATCTCAGTAACAGCTAGAGATGGTTGTTTCTTTTCATTGTGCTGTTCAAGATTACCTCACTTCTGTGTCTGATCAGCTGAAAGTGGTTCTTGCTTGTCTATTTTTGCTACAGACAGAGGACTATCTGAAACGCAAAATCCGGTCCCGGCCAGAGAGATCAGAGCTGGTTAGGATGCACATTCTGGAAGGTATGGCAAGTGCTGGAGATAAAAACATCAACAATAAACTTTGTCGTAACTACCTTTTTAACAGCTTTCTGTTTTGCCTCTGACTTCCAAAGCTTCCTTCCAGTTGGGAGCAGGCAGAAGATCATGCCTGTTGCATGATTCCTTGGGAGGGATTCAACTCTGCTTGCTTGGAGATTATTCTCAGAAAAATCTGTTGTGTGAATTCAAACTCTGCAGTTTTGTGTAGCTGAACAACACTGAAATAGAATGACCATGGATTGCTCTTCTACTAAGGGAAGACACTGTAAAATGTCCAAGAGGGAGTGAGGGAATTTGATCTGATTAGTAATGAACCTCAGCTTCAGACAGGGAGTGCTATGCTGCTGCTGAGTACCAAGCTTGGGTCACAACCAGGGGGAAAAGATGAATGAGAATTGGGTGACATCAGTTTGACAACAGTGAATTTGTCACAAGAGCTGCTGTAGTTATCTTTATAATCTAAATACATGTAACATCTGTCATATCTTTGTAGCGCATAGTTATCTATTGTTATGTATCAACTATTTTTCTGTACAGTTGCCTATTGTTATCTACAGTTACCTTTCTGAATAGAATTAAAATACTGCTGAAGGACATGGGTTGACCATTGTTGGACTGATGACATTTTATTTACTTTCCCCCAAACAGAGACCTCAGCTGAACCCTCCTTGCAGGCTAAGCAGCTGAAGCTGAAGAGAGCCAGACTGGCAGATGACCTCAATGAGAAGATAGCACAGAGGCCAGGGCCCATGGAGCTAGTGGAGAAGAACATCTTGCCTGTGGAATCGAGCCTGAAGGAAGCTATTATTGGTAAGGTCAGAGGAGGATCTTTGTGGAGGGCATTTCCCACATGTGGCTGTGATTACCTATCATTTCACCTGAATGTGAATCCCATGCAGAAACCTGAGAGTGCAATCCCATGGCTGGTCTCATTTTCCTGGCCCAGAATCACAGGCTTTCAGCCCAAGGATTTGGAAAAGCTGATCTCCCTCGGCCCAGATGGGAAACATTAAATTATAGGGAATGTGGTCATTCCAGAAAAATATAAAAGCAGTTGTATACCCTAAAGACTTGAAAGACTGTTGGAAGATTGTATTCCCTAGATTGTCTCCTTGAAATCCCTCTCTCAGTATAACATGTCAATGTTGGTCAGGGAGAACCCACTAACTTAGATCAGGAGGGGAGACAGAATACAAACAGGTGTGATGAAACAAAAGATGTCTGTGAACTCAAAAACTTCAGAGGATTCAATCCCTTTAAAAATAAAACAGAAGAGATATAAATCATGCCAGTGCCATTCCAAGGGCTGAAATGAATGCTGAGGAATAGCCTTCCCACTTGTAGTGGTTTCACGTTTGCTGAATTCTGTTTGGCCAAATTTACTGTAGTGGTTTGAGTGACTGCTCTTTTTTATCTCTCGGAATAGGATTTGGGAGAAAAAGACAAGACAGGCTTAACTTAAAAGTAAACATATTTTATTAACACATACTAAAAAAAGAAAAGGACGGGAAAAAATTGAAATTTTCAAAACCATTCTCTTCTTTCCACCAGTGTTCACTTTTCTACAAACAACATAGAGACAAAACATGTGATTTTCAGTCAGTTTCAGCATTTCAATATAGTCTTTCATCAATTCTTTAGGAGAGGAGTCTCTTAGTTTACTATGGAATCTTCTTCCACTGACAACCTAGGAACAGTTCTCTTGTGGGTCGGAGCTCTCACAGAAACAGCCTCTCGGGGAAACCTGCTTTCATGTGGTTTCCTCCCATTAGCAGTTTCCCAAGCTGCTTATGGGTCATAGGAACTCAGGCATCTGGGGTGTCACCTTTTAGAAATGAACAGCTTCAAAGGCAAAGGATTCTTCATCTTAAGGAACAGAGATGTCTTCTCACTTCTTTCACTGGCAGAGGGGGCTTCTCATCTCTCTCTCTCTGTTCAGGCATTTCATGGGACCACAAGAATCACAGATTCTAATGCAATATTACTCAGTCCATCATAAACACTTTTGCTCAAAAATCTACAAATCATCTCCCCCAATGCATATTTTTCCATGATTTAAAGGATAATCTACCTATAGAGTTCATTTCCACAGCTCAAATAAGAAGTCCAGCCAGCAGGCAACTCTTCTTTTCTTCCTCTGATTAGTCTTTTACTACTCTCTCCATCTGACTGTTATGCTGAGTCTTCTCTATGTTCACTCTGTCTTCTTCCTCTCTGTCTGGGAAGAGCTAAGTTTTAAAAGTCTCAGTCTGTGTCAGGAAAGAGTTAACATTCTTACAGATGGCTGACGTGCTCTCTGCTGGGCAGTAGCTTTTAGGCTTTTCAAAAGCCGCGGGGATGGGAAGAAAACTCAGCCCGGCTGATGGATGCCTCCCTCCTCCACCGCTGGGTCTCACCCGGGCTGGCCCAGCTCGGAGCGGCCGCAGGCTGCCCTCCCCTGCTGGGGAAAGGGCCCAGCCCCACGGGCCGGCCTCGGGCCAGCTTTCCCCCATAGCGGAGCGGCGGGGTGTTTCACCGCTGCTGAACACCGATCCCCTCCCCCGGCCCAGGATTACCGGCAGTCCCGCCCTCGCCCTCACGAGGAGAGAAGCGGGACTACCTTCTTGCCTCTCCTGAGGTGGAAAGGAGCAGCAAGTTCCCAACCTTCCTTCTGACTTTTTTAAGGCTGTGTGACCCAGAGGTGTATACCTGTATTTTATTGGCTATTCTGGTTGTCGATTTAAAGGAAATCACGGGTTGGTTTTTACTGTCCGTGCTAAACCAACAGACACCGCCTCAGCAGTGCTCTTGCCTGTCTCCCCAGACTGAGCAGGCCATGTGTCTGTGCTTATTCATTCCCTCAAACATGCACAGCTACGGTAAAGACAAATGGGACACAACTGTGAGCAAGATGGAATACTTTCCATAAAAAAGGAAAAGGACAGTGTTGTGAGAGAGTCTGGCTTCACTATTGAACAAGAAGTAGTTGAGGAAGTTGAAAACCTTGTGAACTGAAGCATAAGAGATGTGGCTTCCGACTGAGCAAAGTACATCTCTGAATTCCTCTGGATCTTAGGTGAGCTGCAAAATGAGAATATTTCCCTTCTTAGCAGGATTAATTTGAGAAAATCTAGTCTAAAAAAGCTTTGATACATTACAAGTGTACCCTCATGTAAATTTATCTACTGGGCATGTAGATGGACAGAAATACTAATAGCAGCCAGGGCCACCACTTAATCCACAGCCCTTGTTGCTTGTAAGACTAGAGGACAATTTGGGATTCTGTCTTCCAAGACAGAAGAATCCAGGATAGATTCTACCTTCCACCATACAGGATGAACACCAAAGAAGCCATGACTCAACCTTATACTGTTCCATCTTCTTCTTTTGTGCTATATGATAATGAAATAAGTCATGCCACAGAGCTGGTTTTGGGCAGACCTGATTACCTCTCCTTACACTCACTGATCTTGCCTGGCTAGGAAGCAAGGGAAATAGTTCACCCCAGTCCACACCATTTTATTATACTGATAGATAGTGAGTGTAAACACTTAAAACTGATCCAGCTGGAGCTCTGTTCTCTCATTTTCAACTGGTGCTTTAAGCACAACTCTCTCCATGCCATCATTGTCTTTGTGAAACATCTAGTGTCGAGTGAAGTAATTTCTCATTCCACTTTACAGACTGCAGTTAATGTTTGTGTTTTTAGTTGGACAAGTGAACTACCCAAAGGTTGCAGACAATTCCTCCTTTGATGAGGACAGCAGTGATGCTCTCTCCCCAGAACAGCCAGCCAGCCACGAGTCCCAGGGATCTGTCCCATCGCCGATGGACTCCCGGATTTGTGAGCCTCTCACTAGCACCACTGGTACATCACTAGCTCAGGTGAGAATGTGGAGGCCTCCTGCGGTATCCTGGAGCTTCGTGTTGATTTGTGGCAGAGCCTAAAAAGTGAGACTAAGGCTTCCCTAAGATGTATAGTCTGTGAGAATTCACAAGAGGTCTTAGCTCCATGTGGTGTCAGTGATGTCTTCCTCTGGTTATTCACAAACCCTAATGGTGGTGCTTTGGGGGGAAGTGGGCAGCCATTGCTTGGTGATACAGCTTATGTGCAACTGATCCCAGCAGGAAATGCTGGGAAATACAGGTGTTGGATTTTGATTCCTCTTCTGCCCTAAGAAGTTGTGCTGCTTCTCAGGGACAACTGAAGCAGTGGGTTAAAGGAGTCCGATTAAAGTTTTGAAGCCTGTGCTCCTTCCTTCTAAGTGGTCACTTCCTGCACTCTGTTAAACTATTTCTTTCCTCTTGTGGATATTCATGATGCCTTCTTCTGTCCATGCAGGGTTCATCCCAGTTGCAGATTAGCGCAGACTCTAGTGAAACTCTATTCGTACCTGAGCAGCCACCTCCACCACTGCCACCTCCACCTCTTCTGCCCTCTAGTCTTTCCAATGGAGTGGCTCTTACTGCTGCCAAGCCCCTGCCAACACTCATTAAGGTACTATTTTAGCTGATGTCTTCATTGTTGTAGTCTAAAGGAAGATAAGAAGGTTACTTTTAAGCAGGTTTGGAGTTGGAAGTATTAGATTAACAGATGTAAAGGAAGGAAACATTTCTCGCTAGTGTCTTCCTCTGACATTAATTGTAACATTTAATGGGGTTTTCTGTTCCATGGTGTATTCAGCTTCTATAAAATGGATGCAGAATGCAAAGTGTTTTGAAACAATCAGTGCTATCTATAATTAGAGTCAATGAGTCTGCACTGGATGAGCAAATGATCTGGTGTGCTGGGAAAGGTGACCTTCATTATGGTGCAGCATAAGCTGCTGCCAGTGCAGTGTCTGTAATGTCTCAGTTAGAGAAGCATGGAAGGACCCTGAGGTAAACAAACTAGAGAATTTCAAAATTAAAATCCCAGTGTGCCTTCTGATTTACATGGGGTGTTATGTTATATTAGTGTTTCCATTCTTACTTGCTTCCTCCTTTTCTTCTAAATAGCAAAGCCAGCCCAAGTCTGCTAGTGAGAAGTCTCAGCGCAGTAAAAAGGCCAAGGAGTTGAAGCCGAAAGTCAAGAAGCTTAAATATCATCAGTATATTCCCCCGGACCAAAAGCAGGACAAGGGAGCTCCTCCCATGGATTCATCCTATGCCAAAATACTGCAACAACAGCAGCTCTTTCTCCAGCTTCAGATCCTCAACCAGCAGCAGCAGCACTACAACTATCAGACCATCCTTCCAGCCCCACCTAAGTATGGGTCTGCAGTGGCAGCTCTCTTAGCAAGCACTTACCAGAACTTTTACCAGAGACATGGCGTTCTGGGTGTGAGGGGTGGCCACTGGGTGTGACAGTGTGACTAAGTGTTACACACTTAGTCTTGTAGGTTCCAGAGGGCCTCAAAAAAAGCTGGTGCAAAATGAATCAGACAAAAGCAGCTGAAGTGAGTTGGTTGATATAGCAAGGGGCATGGATATAGTCGAGAGCATTGGTGTGCTTTGGAGTTTAGAGCAGCTCTGGTGACCCAGACATTTCTGAACGTGTATGCTTGTGGACATTGAGGGCCTCTGGTGTCTTTCTGCTGTGGTTTTGATGTCTGTGTTCTTTCTTTTCCTGCAGGCCTCCAGGAGAGCAGCAGAGTGGTGCCAGTGCCTCTGCCGTACGCAATCTCTCTGCCACAGTCAGCAGCACATCTTCAGTGTCTTCTGGTTCCAGTGGGCTGATGAGACAAAACAGTAACGCTGCGGTGGGCAAGCCTGGCCCTCTCCCTGCCAACCTGGATGAGATGAAGGTAAATGTCCTGTGAAGCTCCACAGACCCTTTCTGCCAATGTCAGCGGGCAGTATTGAACAATATTGCTGCCCCAGAGCAGGGCTGAGATGGACTGACAGGAGTTAGTGATAGGAGCTCGGATTGCTACCCTGCAGTCTGTACCTGAGGTGCCAAGTTCATTGGCCTGCAGGAAGATTGGTTTAGTCTTTTGTCTCATAGCTCTGTTGGCTGTTGATAGTTGCTCAGTTAGAAGTTCTCTTAGTTTTGCTCTCTTTTTTCTCCCCCATATCAGGTAGCAGAGCTGAAGCAAGAGCTGAAGTTGAGGGCCTTGCCTGTCTCAGGCACAAAGATGGATCTGATTGAGCGTCTCCGAGCTTACCAAGAGCAGAACGGTGCAACCAGCCAAACAACCTCCACTCCCAAGCCCAGCACAGCAGCCGTCCTCCCTAAAGCTGCCGAAGTGGTGGTGGCCTTCCCAGCTGCCAGGCTGAGCACAGGGCCAGCCCTGGTCACCACCGGCATTGCACCAGCAGAAGTAGTTGTGGCCACAGTTACTGGTGGCAGTGTGATGAAGTTTGGGAGCACAGGCTCAACTCCTCCTGTTTCTCCAACTCCTTCTGAGCGCTCGCAAATGAGTACAGGGGATGAAAACTCGGGCACTGGAGATACCTTTGGAGAGATGGTGACTTCACCTCTGACCCAGCTCACCTTACAGACATCTCCAGTGCAGTTCCTGGTGAAGGAAGAAAGCTCTAAGTCTGCCTCCTGCAGCATAAATGTGGCACCCAGGTCAGAGCAGTGTAGTGCTGGTAACAGCAGAGATGCAGAAGTTAAGGACAAAGACCGGATGCTGCAGGAGAAGGACAAGCAGATTGAGGAACTCACCCGCATGCTGAAACAGAAACAGCAGCTGGTGGAGATGCTTAGGCTACAGCTGGAGAAGGAGAAGCGCTCTCAGCAGTCACAGCCAGCCCCAACAGTTGCAGGAGAAAGAACAGCCCTCGCCTCCAAATCAGGAGCATTTGGAGCCCAGGTCAAGAGTGAAAATGGTTTCCCAAGTTGCCAGTTTGCAAAGCAATCCAGTGGCCAAACAGACCAATTCAGCCCTGCACCAACCACTAGCCAAATGGACACTTCGAATCCAAGCCCAGTGCCAAAGAAAGCCGTGGTGGTGAAGCAGGAGGTGCCAGCCACAGAAGCAGAGCCGCCATGCCAGTCCCACAGCCCGCGGCTTTTCCTTGGCCAGCAGGGGAGTGTCCTGAGCGACCTCATCAAGGGCACCCCTCCCCCCACCCTCATCACTGACTCCACAGGGACCCACATCGTCCTCACTGTGACCAAGCAGAGCACCGAGAGGCAGGGCCTCTCTCCCCCTGGGATGGCAGGGAGCAGCTGCCCACCCTTGCAGGTAGGCAAGGGTCAGATCTCATCACTGCTGTGGGCAGTTGGTTTCCTCTCTCCTTGTCCCACTCCGGTTACCATAGGATGACTTAATGGGGGGGAAATTCAGTGCAGTAAATACTAGAAGGGCAGAGTTGCTCACTACAGTGATTGGTCGATCATGGCTTTGTAAAACAGAGCAGTGTAAGCAGATCTTCAGCAAAAAGACTGGAATTTGACAGTGACGAGCTGTGTACAGCAATGCACAGTTGGCTCTGTGCATCTCAGGCTGTTCAGCATTCTTCCAAACACATGGTTCTGCCTTTTGTCAGGCAGGACCGCGGGCTTGGGCAACAAGGGTTTGTTGCCTCCACAGTTTATTAGTTTTTAAGAGAACAAATGCCCGTGGTAGTAAAATGAGCAGAGTATATTTCACCTCTTGTCCTTAACTGTAAAGATCGTAGTTGGAGTGATAGGTGGGTCATCTTATCTACCAAGAGCTGAAATCAGACCCTGGGAGCAGACTGGTTTTTGGCTGCTCTTTGTTTTAATGTATGTCAGTATTTCAGTGTTAACAGAGTCTTTTGTCAGAGATGACTTACTATTCCCCTGCTGGCATGAGCTCAGCACTTAACAGAATTGTTCTGAGTGTTCCTTCCAGGAAGGAATAAATATGCCCAGGTTTGATGGCATAAGTCAAACCTCAGCATATTTCATGACATCAAAGATAATTTTCATTCTCTGCTGATACATTTCTTGCATTTTCTGTAGAGCAAGTGGCAGTGTCTGCCATCAGTGACAGGCACTGAGCAGGCTTAATCTGCTCCATAGCAGGTCAACAG
Source organism: Sterrhoptilus dennistouni (assembly GCA_013397095.1). Taxonomy (NCBI): domain Eukaryota; kingdom Metazoa; phylum Chordata; class Aves; order Passeriformes; family Zosteropidae; genus Sterrhoptilus; species Sterrhoptilus dennistouni. Next base: position 195,840 of record VWZU01000032.1, on the reverse strand, counting down.
CTGTCTAAACATCAGCATTGAGTGTCAACCTTGCAACCCCAGAGTATCTCACCTGAACTCTCTTGGTGCTCCACAAGGGCACAGTTCCTGTTTCAGATCTGCCAGTCCTTCAGATGTGTCGTGGGTAGCCCAGGGATTTAGGCTGGTACTGCCTCCTTTCTTAGGACTCTCAGTCGCATCCAATTTGATTGTTCTGCTCAGGAAAAGAGAAGGATTGAATTTCATAAAGAATAAAAAGTGGAAAAAAAACAAACTTAAAAATACTGTAAGTAACCTAAGCCTTGTGTCCATGTCATGGCTGGGGAATAACCTGTTATGGATATCCTTTTTTTTCCAGAGCGTACAATCATCACCTGCTAAAATTTGCAGCCAACCGCAGTGTCAGGTACCTGCAAACACCCCTCAGCAGCCCACGCAGCAGCAGCCCAGAGGACCAAAGCAATCTAAGGTAACTCACTGCCTGCTCCCTTTTCTCTCTTGGTTCTGTTTGCCTGCTGCCAGGGTTTGTATCCACAGGCAGTGGGTACAAACATACCACATATCAGTGGGTGTTGTCTGTGGATTAAAAACAAGAATGGGCTGGAGTGGGCATCCTTGATTCACAGAGGTGTCCCATATTCTTGAAGGAGTGCTGCTGAACAGAAAAGGTGGCTGCTGCATAGAGAGAGGGTGGTGTGGGTGGTGTGGCTGCTGCTGAAGGGGCATGTGAGCTCAGAGGGGTAAAAGGGCTGTGACCTTTTAGTCTCTGGTACTGCTGAGCACGCTCTCAATTTCAATTCCCCTGCTCTGAGCATGCCCGTTAATCACGGCTTTGTGAAGTGCTATACTGCTTCAGGAAAGAGAGCACCTCTGCCTTTAACCCTCTCCAGGTGCTGGCTCTGCTGTACACCTCCTCCCTTTCTAGCCTGCTTAGCTGTTTCTCTAACAGGTAATTAAGATACGATACAGAAAGTTCCTGGAAAAGGGTAATTTCTAGTAATTTTTGACAGAAGTAAATTCTAGTATATTTAGAGTAAGATATCTACTTTGCAAAGGGTCGGTGCCTTGGTTTGCTTTGAGACCTTGGAGGAAGTGCAGAAGGTAAATGAGGGCACCTTTTTCCTTGGAGTTCCTTAGCCTTTTTGCTTCAGAGGCATCTGTACTGACTCTTCCAATCCTTCTGTCTTCCTGTGGGTTCAGAAGCCAGGTCTGCAGGTGGTCACAGGGCAGCTGGCCTATTCCATGTTGTCTTTCTGAGCACCTCCAAACTGGCAGCCTTTCTTCCCCAATGGTTTCCATAAGCAGCCCCTGAAAATTGGTGCTTCTGGCAAAACCAGCCCACTCAGTGTGTCAAAAAAGGTACCTTCTCAGCATGTCCTAATGGCCTGTGCCACAACCATGGTTTCCAGCCCTTCTCAGGAGGAGTGGACCCCAGCAGAGCTGGTCTGGGGTTGCTCCTCTACCTGTGGGTCACAGAACAGATGAGCAGCTTTCCAGGGAAAACAGGATGGGCAAGGGTATCAATAGGTACATGTTTTGGAAGTGGCATTCAGCTGCTGCCCAGGGTTCACTGCTCCAGGGGAGCAAGTTTCTGTGTGGGTTGTGTGTGCTGTTCGTATGGGCAGTTGTGTGCTGATTCATCTGGTAAAGTTGAGTCATGAGCACCACTTCCTGCAACACTTGGGATTTCCTTTGGAGCTCTGGTGCTGCTGAGCGCTCTGGTGCTCTCCGCCTGCCATCAGGCTGTTAAACTTGCTGCTAAGTGAAGCTAGCCTGTGACCCCAAAGCAGGCACTGCAAGGGAGGTGGGTAGAAGAAGAGAGACCCTGGATATATTGCACAGAGTAGGCTGAACACACAAGGGAAGTGCCCTTTCTCTCCAAAGTGCTGCAGGAATCCCCTGCTTGGACAGATCCGCATCCAGGAGAAGTGAGGAGGTGTTTTGTGGTGTGTCTGCCTTAGCATTGGAAAAATCAGCTAAAGATTTCCAGCTGTGAGTTGGAGGGGAAATTTGTCTTCTTCCCCTGCAGCCAGGGCATAGTGCACATGCTGAAAGATTTGCTTTGAAATTAAGATGAAAAAGAAAATGACTTACATAAAAAAAAACCGCAAAAAAAACCCCCCAAAAAAACAAAACAAAAAACCCCATGAAGTTAAATTAGGTATCGTGTTCCTATCTTGTTTTGTTTGCTTTCAGCAATGCAATCTTACCTGTCAATCAACCAAAGACCAATACTTGGGGATCGATAATATTGTAGAATTCCTTTGTTAGATGATAGTTTAAGGGAAATATGGGGTTCTATTGAATGTTATGCTTTTTGCTTGCTTGCTTTTAATAATTTGCTTGCTTTTAGTAATGCAAATTTGCCAGTTCGACAACCTAAGGCTTTAGCCAATGCGTCAGATATAGAAATAATATGCCTTTCCTGTACAATCCTAGAAAAGACACTTTCCACTTGTTTAATTAGCATGCCAGTAGAGCATGAGACTAGTGAATTCCTCACCTTCCCAAGGCATCTTTTGAACCTGAAGAATTGGACATCTCTACTTCTGTAAACATGTTTTTTTTGTGCCAAATTAAGCTATACAAGAAAAGATCATTTGGTCAAGGACATTTCTTTCTACCACTCTAGGGAGTGGTAAGTTAAGAAAAATGAAGCAGTCAAAGCAGTCTTCATGGTTCAAACAATAGGGGGAGATGTTGGAATTCTGGAAATTGAGAATTTGGGGTTTTAATATATAGTAATACATGCAAGTTAAGATGGAGGATTTGGGGCATTGTCTAAGTCCTTCTTCTTCACCTTCTTGTTCCTTCTTCTTCATGGATTTGGGTAGTTTTCTGTAATTGGGTGAAAAAGGTACACCTTGCAGGCCTTGGGTGGTCATTATTGGGTCAAAAGTATAAATAATATAGGTGTCACCTCGGTTTTGGGTAATTATCGCTTAAATAACCTTGGAAAGAGTTAGAGGCACTCCATTTTACCTCGTTTCCATAACTTGCTAGATAGAGCTCATGGCTCATAAGTCTGTAAATAGGTAAGAAATAATAAACATCCAAGTCTGAACTCAAAACCTATGTTTCTCATGTATTAATCCCAACCTTGGCAGGAAAAAAAGAAACCAGAACCTTCACATGCACAGGGTCCAGGGAAGGAGGCAGGCTGCTCTGGGCAGAGCAGTGTAGAACACTGTGCAGTGCTCACAGGGAGAGGTGATGGTCTCTCAGTCTCTCAAAGCCTCTATGAGACAGGAGTCGATGTAGACTGTTCCCTGATTTGCATTCATTCCCTCTTTTGCCTTCATTCTAAACAGTCCTCATCGCAGCCTTGCTCTCCTGCTGCCCCTTCCCCCTCCCAGATGGACCTGGAGCAGCAACAGCACACACCACTTTTTGGAACTCCTCCACCTCCTCTTCTGGTTCCCTCAGTCCCAATGAAAGAGCCACCACCAGGCTACGAAGAGGCCATGAAGCAACAGCCAAAGGCCCAGGTGAGAGCAGTTGTTCTTGGTTTCCTTGGAGAGCAGACAAAAAGTTGCCATTGTAAATCTACTTAGTTTCTTGATGTGGGCTAGTGATAGGGGTGGAGACACAACTGCATCTTCCTTGTTGAATTTCCTCTGGAGGGTTTGGGCTGGTCCCTGAATCACAGGTAGAAAATCCCAAGCCATTCATTGCCATTGCTGACCATACTTTCCTAGCCAATAACAGCCTGGGTTACAGAGGACTCTGGTGCCATGTCATGATGTGCTCATTCTTGCTAGAAAACAGCCCTGTCCCTGGGGCAAGGGAGGAGAGCCAACAGCCAAAGGTGTTGCTGGAGGTGGAAGTTCCCTTGGTTAACAGGAATTTAATCCTGCACTTGCTCTTCCCAGGAGAACGGCTGTTCCAGTCAGCAGATGGATGACCTGTTTGATATCCTCATTGAAAGTGGAGGTAAGGAGACAAAGCCAGCATTTCCTATAGTCCCTGAGTCTGAGTTTGGGGATTGTAGAGCACCGAGGGGAGAGTCTGTCATGACCCTGCTCTTTTCTCTGGTGTCCTTTCCAGTGCCTTCAGCACTGACAGTAGTCATTAAGGCACTGGGGGTGATGTCAGTCAGGCCTTAATATGATTCTGTGATTCTTGATGGCTCTGCTGCATCAGATTCAGGCATATCATTTCTGAGATACGGGACAGAGATGGAATTTCATGGAGGTGGGCTGAAAACTCCCCGTAGTGAGGCAAGTATAGGCATAGGATGTTTCCTCATCCCAGCTGGTGGTCAGCCAGTGATGGCTTAGTCTGGGGGTTATCTGTGGCCCTGGTGGGTGGTAGAGATCCTTCTGGTGTTCAGCCAGGCTTTTCCTTAGTTGGATTATTTGTTCCCTGTACAGAGATTTCTGCTGACTTCAAGGATCAGTCGTCCCCAGCTGGGAAAGAACCACCTGTGGTCCCGGCCTGTTCTCCACCACCCAGCAGCCATCACTCCTCCGAGCTGGCCGTGCTGGTGTCCTTGGGGCAGCCGGTGCCCGTGGGCCGGCTGGAGGACTTCCTGGAGAGCAGCACTGGCCTCCCACTGCTGACGGCGGGCCACGATGGGCCGGAGCCCCTGTCCCTCATTGATGACCTCCACAGTGAGATGCTGAGCAGCTCGGCCATCCTGGACCACCCACCTTCACCTATGGACACCTCGGAATTGCACTTGGCTCACGAGCCGTCTGGGGGCATAGCCCTGGATCTGGCTGAGGCTAACTTGGACAGCATGGACTGGCTGGAGCTGCCAGGGGGTTCTGTCATGAGCCTGGCTCCCCTGAGCACTGTGGCTCCCAGCCTCTTTTCCACAGACTTCCTTGATGGACATGATCTGCAGCTGCACTGGGATTCTTGCTTGTAATTTTGTGAGCAGAGACTGAAGGGAATGGGAGTGGGAGGGCACAGGCATGGAGAGGGAAGAGGCCAGTCAACCAAAAAAAAAAGAAAAAAGAGCTCCTGGTATTTGTACGCCTCTTGTAACAGTGTCCTTCCTGCGTGAAGCCGGCAGTGGGCCAGGCCAGGGCAGGGAGAAGGGCTGCTACGGGGGGACAAGAGGCAGGAGGAGCTGTGATGCTGACGGCTTGCCCACTCCACACAGCCTGGCCCAGCCAGGGTGAGAGCAGAGCCAGCAGCCCCTGTTCCTCCAGGCAGGAGCAATGGCAGCACATTGTTCCCTCACATGGGACAGAGCATGACTGTGCCTGAGCTGTTTCCAGAAGCAGGACTCTGCACCTTCCTGGGATTGGTGGATAAAGGGGGTTGTGCTGCCCCAGTATGGTCAGTCAACAGTTGTGGAAAGAGATTCTACCTCTGGAGGCAGGACACAAAGGTAGGGCTGTCTGGGGCCCAAAGCAGCTGCCCTCTGCACCACCTGCCATCTGTCAGGGGAGGGTCTGATCTGCTGCAGGGCAGAGGGGAGGAGGGCAGAGCAGGCACCTTCTCTAAATGTAGCCAGAGGGAACCAGGGCTCCCCACCAACCTGATTTCCCAAATATTACTGAGCTTGGGAGAGGCCTGCTGGCCTGCCTGCTTGCTTCACTCACTTTAGGCTGCAAAACAGTTTTCTAAGGTGCCAAAATCAGGTCCTTGCATGTTAAAACTAATGTCAGGCACAGCCCATTGCCCCCAGCTCCCACAGCATTCATGACATGCCCAGGTGAGCAGGGCAGTCAGCCTGGGCAGGGATACAAAAGCACCTGTATGTCCTGTGGAGCCGGTGAGGGGCACAGCTGGCAATCAGTAATATATCACTGGGGGCCATGTGCAATCTGTCTCCTGCCTTCACTGTGTTGGTGTCTCACTGTAGCATGTGTCCAAGTGGAAAGCAGCAGCTGGGGATGGATGTTGGACCTTGTAGGCGAGGAAGGGGAAGTGGGACCGCAGGAGTGGTGTTGTGTGGCACAGCACAGGTCCTGGCTCAGTGACTGTGAGGGCCCCTTTCTGGGGAGTAGCCTGAAAGCAAGTATTGGGCAGCTGACCTCTGCTCTTCCCTCCCTCCAGTCCCACAGGGTAAAAGTAAATGGCTGCTTACTTTGAGCTGGTGTCCTGTGTCCCTGTAGGGCCTCAGGCTGGTGCCTTGGGAGAACTGCAGACTGAGGAGTGGGTGGACAAGTCCTCAGTACCTCAGAGCCATGACGATACTACTCCTTGGACAAGGCTCTGTGGTGGAACACCAGACCTGTGGCTCACTCTTGGGCTGTTACTCCTGTTACTTCAGGATTCCTGTGTCAGTAGTAACTCACGGCCATACTGAGCAGGTGAGACATGGCTTACACAGATGTGGCCACCTCACCACAAGGCTGTCCCTGCTATGGCCCTGAGCCAGGTCCAGGCTGCTTGTGCTGAGTGAGGCGGGGGAAGCTGTGGCTTCTGAAGTCCTGCAGACTGAGGTACTGACTTCAGACAATGAAAGGATCAACTGCCATCCTTCTCAGTATCTTCTTGAGGATGCTGTCCCCACCTTTCCCCTGTGCTGGGCCACAGAGCTTCCTGCTGGGGAGGACTAGCTGTGAGCCACGTGCTGCTTCCCTGCAACTTCAGTACCTGGTCCTCTTCCCAGGGAGAGGCTGTGCCACAGGAATGCTGGTACCTCTGGTCCATGGTGAGGCAGGTGGATGCCAACCCTACACAATGCTCTCCCTCAGCCACTGAACTGGCAGTTGGGTGGTGTCATGCCTGTTTGCAGCTGGGAGAAACTCCTGCTTTCCTGAGCCCTTTGCTTGTTAACTGCATGGGCAGCCACTTTCTTAATCATTTGCAGAGGGAGCCTGCTGGCAGCTTCCTTTCTGTCCCCTCCTCTCTTCCTCTGGCCCTGAGCTGTAAGCAAGTTTTCTCTTACCTGCCTCTCTCAGTGTCTGGGCTGGGGAGGACACCACAGCCCTCCCCCTTCTCCATAGGCTTTTTATTCCTCGAGCTACAGTGTGACATCCTAAAAATCAGAATAAAAGAGACTGGTGGGCACTCCCCTTAATCCTCCTGAGCCCTCCCTGAATTCACTCCTGGTGCAGCCCAGGTGCTCACTGGGAGCAGTGAGTACTTAGCAATCACAGAGCTTTCACCAGCTCTTCCAGGGCAGCTGCCCAGCCATGGAGGCAAGGAGTTTCTAAGAGGAAGGTATGGGGGGGAGTGGGAGGATGTCCAAAATGCTAAGGGGAAAATGTAAGGCTGCCTGTTTGTCAGACTCAAGCAAAATCAGGTTCTTTTAGCCCCCTACAAAAAAACCCCAAACAGCTGTGTGATTTATTTTGTCCAAATAATTACAAATCTTCAGTCATTAAATAGAGAAGGAAATTATGAGTGAAGTGCAATGAGCTCCTAGAGGAAGGCGGGAGCACTCCAGCTGCAGTCCTGGCCTGACCCAGCCCTGGTTCCTTGCCCTGGGCCAGGTACTCCAGTCATTGGCAGAGAGATGCCAATGCCTGATACCGGTGTAGCCCTTCCCAGAGATTGCTGGTGAAAGGCTGAGTTCACAGCTGCTCCCTTTCACCTTCACCATCAGGTGTGAAACTGAATTTAGTGACCCTGACTTTGCCTAACATACTTGCATTGGCTGAAGAGCTTCAAGGAGCCCCGAGGATACAGAACCAAAAGCCTCAGGTCCTGAGGAGCCCAGCTGACTTGTGGGAGCCCCTCCACACAAGGGGCTTCTGCTGGAAGAGTGAGCGATAACCCTGTGCCTGTGGGCACAGGGGAAGGTGGTGCCTCAGCCTCAGAAATGTTAGAAAGTCTTTTCCCCAAGCACTGCCCAGAGCAGGCTTGCCCAGTTCTCTGTTTTCTTACTATTATTTCTTCGAATAATAGTTCAATAGTTCTTTGTTGGAAGAGGTATTCCCCTGGACATACATTTTTGCACCCATGGGAAAAACGAAGTCTGATGTTCTGCCTCTACCTTGAATGTAATCCTGAATCTTTCTGCTGTAACCACTACTTGTTTGTAATGTGTATTTGACTAGCACGCACTCTCCCTTCCACCATGCAGCCAATGATAAGGGGTGATCAGCACCATCAGAGTTGGATGGTGTTGGGGCATCAGATCCAGAGCGAGTATTCAACTGGAAAAGGATAAAAGTGACAAATTAATGGGGAAGAGAATGGATCTTTAAATTGAATTATTTTTTCAGTTACAAATATTTGAAGAAAAAAATCCATTTTATTAAAAAAATTCCAAACAGTCACATTCTCAAAAACTTCTCTGCTATGCTGGTGGGAGGCTTGGGGCCATTCTGCCATTTCCAGCTAAGGGTGGGTGATCCCTTTGCGTCTTTCTCAAACCTGAAGGAAAAAAAGCTTAAGTGATGGTGGCTCATCCTTCTCAGCTGCAGGGAAATTCCCTCAGTTTATGGAAATTACCTGCCCTGCAACCAGAGGCGGGTTTTCCAGGGGCAGCTATTTAAAGTCTCCCCCAGCCCAGCAGGCTCATCTGGACTGCAGGTGGTGGTGAGGTGACACTGCCCCTTCCATAGCCACATTCCAAAGGAATTACCTTCACTGAAAACACTCACTTTCAAATCAGAACATACGCTGCAACTTCCACCCTCCCACGAGCTTGGACTTCTAAACACAGTTCTCCCAAGGGCCTGTGCCCTGTTACTGTCCCACTTTGCAGTTCAGCCTACACCTGCTTTTTCCAAAGACACTTCTTGTACAGACAACACTGCTGTCCCCGCCAGCCAGCCCGGCTTTCTGCTTAGTCCCTCTGCCTTTCCTAAGAGTCCTCCGCCTACAACCCATTCCTACAGGATGTGTAGGGATGTGTCCCTACAACCCATCATTTCCAGTATTTCTGGCTTTTCTAGGGCTCTGCTGTGGACCTGCTCTTATGGCTGGCACAGAGGCAAGGCAGGGCTGCCACTGCTGGCAGCAGAACTGGCTGTGCCCTGTGAGCTTGTGAGCTGCTCCAACACAAAGATCTCCCTCAGTGCCAGCACAAGAAATGGGATCGCCATTGTCAGCTGGCAGAAAGGAAAACTTAAACTGAGTCCTAGCCCTGTCAAAAAATAAGACAAAACCCAGCACTCTCCCAAGATGCAGTTTTTATTTACAAACCCACAAAATAAAGTAAGAATCTAATGTTATCCCATCAGTAGTTTGTGCTCACAGACAAGCGCTTTCAGTCGAAAGTCACAGACTCCATATCCAGAGCCACCACCACAAAGCAGCAATTCTCCACTCCTGACCCCTGTCCCCATTGCCATTGCAGGGCAGGGAGGACGAGTTGGTCTCCCTGAGCCAGGCTCCAACCTAAACCTTGTCCTGAGCTACAATGGTGCCAAATATACACGTTCCTGGAGTAAATTTACAGCTTTTTGGTTAATAGTAAAAATTATCTAGAGACTAAAATGACAGCATGAAACACTGTTGTTTAGGGGAGAGGTGGTTTTTGTCTGCTCCCAGAGGAGACAAGGACCATCCCTACGGCTATTACAGTGGTAACAGGCTGGTAAATTTGGGCAACTCTTGTCAACAACCCACACCAGTGCCAGGGACCCACACCAGTGCCAGGGAAGTGGAATGAAACTGATGCCAGCTCCCCCTTCTCAGCTCCAGGTCAAAGGAGCTTGTCCATGTGTCCCCCAGTAGAGAAGAGCCCTTGGCTGGCATGGGGAGGGGATGTGCTCTCTCTGCTCCTGTACAGCAGTGAGTCTCTCACCAGCCCAATTCCACATGCAGCTGCAGTGCCACCTGTCGTCATGGACCAAAGCCACCCCACAAGGGCCATCTCTTCCCCACAGCTCCAGCCATAGACATGCTCACACCCCCCGTGACTGCCAGCCCACGGAGCAGTGCACAATGGCTCCAGCCAGGCTGCTCCCCTGGGCACTGGTGGGGAGGCAGGGCTGAGGAAAGCAGAAGATGGGGGTGGCAGAGATGTGGAAAGCTGGAAGGAGGCACTTGCTTTTTGTAGCCAGAACACACTTGTCCCTTTGCAGCATCACTCAAACATCAGCCCTCTCTGGTCTGCAGCTCAGCCTCTCAGCACTGCTCCATCTGTCCCAGGTGGTCTGGCAGCCCCCGGGAGGGAGATTTTGTCCAAGATACAAGTGGGTGGGGTGGGGAAGGGCAGGGGATGAGACATGATGCGGGGGAGGAGAGGACTGTGTGCCATCAAGAAGGTTCCCAGGATGGAGTGGGGGTCACCCATCTATGTCCCAGCTGAAGAGATGGTGCTTCACGAGCATGTCCTGCACCCCTTCCTTCAGTGGCTTCTTCTCCTTCTCCTGCAGGATGACACAGAGACCTGGTCAGTGCACCACACCCTGAAAAGGGGAGGTTGTGTCTGCAGGCAGAGCCTGAGCATGCTGAGGCCTCTGGCACCCAGGGCAGCTTCCTGCACTTCCCACCTTTGCACAGCTGGCACAGGGAGAGGCCCTTTGGTTTGGAGAGCAATGAGGAAAGGGAGCCTGTCACTTTCCTCTGCCCCAGCTGGGCAGGGCAGGCAGCCCCCTCTGCCAGCACTGCCACACAGCTCCTGCTGCAAAGCCTGCCCCAACAGGGAAAGCAGCCCCATCCACAGCTTCTGGAGCTGGCTCCAGAGGAAGCAGAGGATGGGCTGAAGCACAAAGCTGGGAGAGGGAGGCAGTAAGTGAAGCCCCTGGCTGAGTGAGAGAATGAGAGATGCCACCTACTTACCTCCCTCTTTATTGGCAGCTCCCAGTCCTGAGAGAGGCTGAAAGCAAATTTACCAAGGATTCTGCAACAAAAACAGATGCAGAAAACAGAGAACTATGTTAAAAGAGACTCTCCAGACCACACTGCTAGCCTTTGCCAACAACTGCTGCCCCAGGCACACAAATATACTGTCTCTCCAGCTTGTCCTGGCATGCCACTAAGCTTACAAGGATGAAATTCCTTGTTTGATGATGTTGAAAAGACAGCAACAGTCACTCATTCCCTTTTTCCCCCCCTCCTCTCTGGGCTTCACATCCTCCTGGGCCCAGGATGGAAGAAGGAGCTTGAAGATGTGACTCAAGTGCAGCCCCTACAGCTTGGTGCTGAGGCACAGGGAGGCACGGGCAGCCCCAAGGCTCTGGGGGACTGCAGACCAGACTGGCTGAGGGCTGCATGCAGCTGGCAATGGCAGATTTCTGGCAGTTCCTCACCAGAAAGCAGACCCCTGCTTGTAGCACCTCAGAGTTCTGCATCCCCTTCCCTCTCCCTGGAGCAAGAGAAGTGTCCTTCAGTTGAAGTGCTCTAAAGGGTTGGCACAGGGAGCTCCCTTATTGGCTGGGAGAAGTAGGATATAAGACATGAACCAGTCTCACTCAGTCCTTTGGCTGTGCCCAACTGGCACTGGCCCCATGCTGTGAGAAAGCAGCTGTGGGACACAGCAGGCCCCAGAGGTGGCAGAAACCCCCTCCCATACAGCAGCAGGCTGAGAACACAACACCCTGAAGCATGCAATACGCAGGCCTGCTCTGGCTGCAGATGCTGCCACTGGGCCCGGGACAACTGGGTGGTGCACACAAAAGCCAGCTCCCACTGAACGGCAGCAGCAACCAGGCTGGAGCAGTGGTGATGGCAGGGGATTTTCCCTCCAGCTCCCTGGGACTTCACCTGGTGTTGCAGAGTGCTGGAGGGCCAGGAGCATGGATGCCCAAAGCCACAGAGATGTGTGCCCTGGGCTCCAAGTGACTGCCTTGTAAGAGCTCAGGCACTAAAGCTGCTGTCAGCCCCTGACACCACTCATTAACCTAACCAGGGAGTCAGTGGGTGACTGACTCCTTCCCAACCAATGATCAGGCAGGCACAGTACCTCGCAATAAACTGTCCGGAGATTTGTTTCTGCCTCAGCACACAGCAGGAAATCTCTGTGGCTGGGATGTCTGGGCAGCCCATGCTGCAATTCACTGGAGAGGGCCATAGTGAGGCCATCTCCAGCACAGAAGGAGGAGACATTCCAGAAAATGGCATGGGGACATGCCATGGGGACACTCACCTCAGCTCACATTTGATCTGCACCCAGCCAGGACTGCGCAGGAACGACCAGGGATGGAACCACTTCTCTACGGTCTGCAGGCTTGAGCACAGCACCTCCAGCCACAAATGCAGCACCTGCTCGCTGCAACAATGCGATAGAGGCCTGTTACTCAGCTGCAGCCAGGGAAAGAAACCCCATCTCTCTGGGATAGTCTATTTTCAGCCCAAGCTTTGACCCCCACCCACAGCCCTGTCCTCAGTGGGAACAGGATAACCCAGTAAACTTGTGTGAGCCACTCCATACAATAGGAGCTCTTGCTTCCAGCTAGGAATCAGGCCAGCACAATGCTCAAGGAACAAGTGTCACCCAGTGGCTGCAGTGATGGGGGGCGGGGGGAAACAGATGCTGTGGCTTAAAATTGAAACTTCTGCTGCCCTTGAGCCCACTCTGTTCCTTCCCAAGCTCTTTGCACCCAAAATGCTGAAGGTACCAGTGCCAGATGACTCACTTGAGTCCAACACAGATGAGAGAACGAAGCTTCACATCCATCTGTGCATGTGCAGCATCGTGTGTCATGTTCACAGCCTGAACTGCCTGCAGGGAGGGAAGATGTGGTTACTGCTGGGCAGCCACTTCAGCAACACAGCCAAATGCTGCCCTCCCTGGAGCTCCCATCCTCACCAGTGTCCCCTGCTAGCACCCAAGGGTCTAAGGGAAGGTCTGGGAGACTCCTGAGCATCTCCTTCCATCAGTCTCCACAGGAAACAATCCCAAAGTAGGAATTGGGCTCTGGCTGGGCTTGGGGCAGCACTTACCCGGTAAAGCAGCTCCTCTGGAGTAAGGACTTTGCCATCTTCATCAAGCCTGTAAAGATCACAGCAGAGACCCAGCTAGCTCCAGACACCCTGGGCTAATGCAGGCCTTTCCTACTTCATACTCCAACAGCTCCTGTGCTACTGCTGAGGCCAGAGGTGCCCCTGCAGCCATGAGAGTGTCAGATACAGACCCAGAAACACAAGAGCCAGGGCAGGGGACAAGATCCACTGCCAGCCTCAGGTCGAAACAGGCACAGCAGCCTGCTGACACCACACCCACAGGAGGATGGGGCAGACCATGAGCCTTGCCAAGGTGCAGAGCAGCATCAGTTTCACGAGCATGGAGGAGCAGGGCACAGACCTGTAAGTCTTGCAGAGGACGAGACGAGAATACACGGAGTCGAAGTCCCGTTCCACTTCCCGGCTTGCAGCCTGGAGGAGCAGAGGGACACTCAGCACACCTGCCCTACAACCCATCACCTCAGCTCTCTGGTAACACTGCCCCATACAAGGAACTGGGATATCTCACCTCTTCAATGAACAGCCAAGGGTGGCAGCCCCCCCCCAGCAGAGATGGCTTCTTCAATCCATGTTCAAATATGGACTTCAAGGCTGGACAGAGTGTCCCTCGCACCAAGTCTGTCACCCCCTCTGTGACAGAGTCATCTCCAGCGATGGAGTACTGAGGAACAGGAAGAGCCAGCTCTCAAGGGCAGGAGCATGGAAGGCGGTCTACTCACCTACACCTCTGCACAGACCAATTCCACTCCCAGGTGCCCGACAGAACCCCTTCCCCGCCTCTACCTGTCATGCTCTGGCATAAGGCCCTGTGTTCTGTGCTACTGCAGGGAATCTCCTGGGACCTTTGTGTTTAGGTGGTGCCCAGGAGACCACACAAGTGACCCCAGTACCATCCCGGGCAGCATTCAGCACGTAGGAATGTGATGGTGTGACTGTGCTAAGGTATGGAGAGGGACTTGCACTGAGGGTCTCTGGGATTCTGTAAGTTGCTAAAAGTCAAGACAAACAGAACCAGCAGGAATTTCCAGATCAGGGGGTACACCACTCTGAGGTATCACGCTGACACTCTGTTAACACTCGCAGAAGTGGAATCCTTTCTGTTTCCACAGTTAGGAGGAGAAATACTCAGCAGTGCAGGACATTTCTATGCACAGAGGCGATCTAAGGAGCCAGTGATGCCTTGGGAAGGCTGACCTGGAACAGAAACTGAACAGAGCTGGAGAATAAAGTAGATATTTATTGAAAGGCCTTTAAGGGTACACCTTGGGCAGGACAAGAACCTGACCAGGGCTACACCCAAGGTGGACTTAGAATGGTCACAAAAATGGACGACCAGTCACAAGGTCTTACACTTTTATAAGTTTTGGTCCATTTTCATATTGGGGTTTAATTGTCCAATTACAGCTTCGGGTTGGGAAGCCTCATCCTTGTTTTCTCTCTTCAGTCCACCGTTGCTTATGCTTTTGGGCCTGAAACTTGTATTCGTTGTCCTTGGTCTTCAGCAGGAAAAGGATTTGTTTTGTCTACCTACTCTGTGAAGAGAACTTACTAGCACTTATTATGAGGCTCAGAACTACACCCCTGGGCAGCACAGAATCTGAAAAACATGAAAGCTAAAACTTAAGGCATTACCAGCCCTGACAGAGGGAGAAAGAAGCGATATGTCAATAGTGATATCTCTCTGGGCGCTTCTCTAAGGGGTCAGCCTTTGAGCTCTTCCTCACTCCCCAAATGCTGAGAAGAGAGAACTGGGCCTTCTCCTTTCCCTGAAAAAACGCTTTCCCTGAAAAACGCTTAGGTCAACAGCTGCTGCTGTTTGTCTCATACACACTACCCCAATCTTGAGGACATACTGAAGTATCTGCTATAGATAAGTGCCATCCCATCACTGCCTGCTCTAAGACAACCTAAGACAGATTGTCTCCTTAGGCACAGCTCCTTGGGAAGAATTTACTGTCATGGTCACAAAGCATGAGCAGGATCCATAGGTACAGCCTCAAAGGAGTAAATGAACACAGGCAGCTGGGAGCAGACAGAAACACTGCCCGGCTTCTCTCCCTGCTGCTTTCTCAGGTTTCATCTCTAGGGTCCTTGCAACTCCAGGCATCCCACACAGTTGCCTCGGCAGCCCTCTGGGGCCCTCATTCTCCACTTGTCAGCATTGAGGAAGTTGAGCAAACAGGCTTAGGAAGATAAGCTGCTTGATCACATCGCAAAATGGCCAGAGAAAGCAAACAGACTGAAGGAGGGAAATGTATCACTCTTTTCAACTGTGTTTTTTTCAGTTATGACATAACCCTTTTTCTTAATGTGAAGTTTTTTGGTAATTGTGGGGTTTTTAAATACCTCTTTACTCCGCTCATCCAAGATCTCCACAAATTTTGCAGGAAACCAACCTACAAAGAGTGAACAAAGAGATGAGCCTGAAAAAGGTACTGAGAAATCCTTAGAGAAAGCCCAGTGGGAGCTGACAATAAATCAGAGTTCATAGGACCCACCCCCAAAGAAGGAAGCAAGCAGCCTCCAAAACATAGTAACTAAGGCAGCTGCACAAGAAAGCCAGTTGCAGGACACTACCCACACGCAGCAGTGATGACATGCACCCAACCACCCTGTGCCAGGAGGATGGAGCCTAAACTTGCTATTTGCAAGAAGTAACCAGGTCACTGCTGCATGATTGCTCTCATATGTTTCCTTTGTCCCAGCAGATACTCTGGGTACTTGGCAGAGCCTTTGCTGCCAGAGCAGATGTTGTAGATTAATGGATGCTCTGCATCTGACCCTACTCTTCCCAGTGCAACCCATCCTGTTCTCACCTCTCAGTCCATTCAGCTCTCCCACCCAACAGTGCTCATCCTTCTGGGAAATGATCTGAAAAAGAGGGAGTGGAAAATACCAGTTGAAGAGGTTGCAGTGACAGGAGGGGTATAGCTGCCTGGCTGGTGTGTCCACAATGAGGACAAGCTTTCTTCTCAACTGCTTTGCCAATGTTCTCACATGGCCCAGGGCCTCCAAGGGCATAAAGCTACTGCAAACATCCTCTTCTCCCCAGTTTCAGATAGGATGCTCACAGTTAAACACAAATGGATGCTTTTACAGTCTTAGCACAATTCATTGTGCAGTATTAAACTGAGACTTGGGTTGGACCAAATCCATCTTTTGCACAGCTGTGCAGTAGCCAGGAAAGGGACTTTGTGGTGGAAGTGAGAACAATGCACTGGACAACACTCACAGGCACATACTGCTGCAGCCCCGGGCAGTCCCTAGGAGCACCAGCTGCTTCTCTTGGGCCCCTAACCAGGCTCTGAGCTTATCTCCCCCACCCCAAACAAGCTGGGTCTGCTTGTCCTATGGGTGCCTGTCCCCAGGCTGACAGACCGTAATGATGTCGTTCTTGCGGAAGCCCAGCTCATCGTCATCGTGGCGCTCAAAATCCAGCAGTGCCTTGGCTCGGCGGCGCCGGTTGCGGGAACAGGCCACATAGTTCTCGTGGTCCTGCTGGTGGCTCTCCATGCTGTAGTCTGGGGTCAGATCCTAGCAGGCACGCACACGAGAGGGAGAGGAATGAAAGTCCACAGGTGCCCCCCAGCTATCTGCCAAAGCTTGCCTGCCCCCGTTCCCAAACTTTTTCCTGCTCTAAGCCAGCACACAACCTCTTAGCACAGCCCTCCTCCACCACGGATTAAGCAAGCCTCACCCTCCAGCCATTACAACTGGCATGTTCTGTCTCAAGCACACACTTCAGGAGCATTTGAACAGTCCTGTCCTGTGTTGAACACTCAAAACCCATGCCTGGAGCACACAGCAGTGCAGATCCAGGCTGTTTCCACTCACAATGATGCAATTCTTGGGATCCACACACTGGAAGTGCCGTGCCACCTGGAGAATGGCTTCACGCAGGTCAGCCACCAGCTCTGTCTGCTTGATGTTCTTGGCTTTAAGTGCCTCCAGATCATCATCCCCTGGTGGAGCCCATGCACCAGAGGGAAGGTGAAGGAAGGAAAGCAAGTACATTTATTTTTTATTACCATTAGAAATTACTGGTTCTGAAGAAACCAAAAAAGCCTAACATCAGAAGCACCTAAACTAAGGCAGGTACTTATTGCCAATCTATTCAATAACGTAAATAGCAAACACTAATTTGACTGCATCAAGTTTTAAGGAGATTATACTTCAAACCACATATGGAACTGGAATATGTCATCTTTGATCTGTCTGGGAAACTCAGTATATCAAGGTACTACTTTAGAGTAAAGTGTCTACAACATATAGTCAGATCAAAGGTGGGACGCCAGACTGGGGAACTTGCAATAATTCCCTTCAACTGAAATTCTCTTGAAATTGCATTAGGTTTTGGTTGAACTACTTCTGATAGTTGTATAACTCACAGGCTGAGAGTATAATCTTCAGTGAGTCTTGGGAAATATCTGAAAAACCAAGACAACCCACTTTCTTGTGCCAGTCATGAAGTCAGAGCCACAAGAGGCATGAAGTCAACCTCCCCAAGAGGCAGACTTCAAATGTTTGGGGTGTACAGAAATGGTCATGAACCCAAAGTAAAAGTTACCAAAGCATCTTTCAACTATCACTTATATCCCCAGGAGTTTTGACAGCCTATGTCTATTACCTTATGCAGAAAGATACCTGATGGGATGGATTCTTTAAGACAGTTAACGTATCTGAATACCTTAAATACTGGCTACTTGATGTTTGGGAACATTTTGCTTCCTTTTCTAAAAAAATAATTTTGTATTAAATTCAAAGGTTACTTTCATAAATCTATTTTTGCTCCCTATATAATATATTGAAGATGTGGTGGCTTGATTAAAAAATTAACATTTAAATTAATGTATTTTTCACTGAACTCCAATGTTTATACAAACACAGCTTTTATTCACGAGCCATGTAAATAATTGGCTAGCAAATTAGTACTCTGCTTATCTTCTAGCAGCATTATAGAAAACAATACGAATAATTGCTGCAACAGCTATATACACATTAAGATTTTGCTAATTGAAAAGTGATTAACAATATCTTTTATATCATGTGATCCTAATTAAAAAGACCCAAACTTTAGGAACATAAATAAAAGCACGAAATTAGATATAAAATTATTTTTATAATTGTTTTGTATTTGCTACATTAAATTATTTGAGATACATCAGATACACAGAGCTTAAGAGAAAACTGAACTTTGCCTCTGGACTCTGTGGGGCATAGTTAACCCCAGCAATAAAAAAATAACAAAATCTCCTCCTCTGTATGCAGGGGTAGGTACAGAGCATGCAAGAACTCTTACTATTCAGAGATGCAAAGATTGCAAATAGATAGGTGAGCATGTAGACATCGGGATTCCCAGAAATTTCATGCTGCTAAAACAGAATGCAACTAGAAAAGAAACTAAACCACAGCTACGCTACCTCTGTGAGTTGTTCTCATTTACATAGATAATTGATTCTTTCTGTCATCTCTCAGTCTTATCTGGCCAAAATACCATGCTCCTCCCTCTGTACTCAGATCAATCCTAACCAAACACAAGCAGGAGATGCAGGAAGCAAGTTCCATACTGTCCCACCTTAGAGTGGACGTGGTACAGAGGAAAGCAGCTGGCATGTCCCCCAGACTCACCTCACTGCCACTCAACATGTACACTTTCAAACTTCAATGCCTACACTTCCAAACAGGAAACCAGTGCATGATCAGTCACATGTGAGTAGGCTCTACTTTGAGCCTGCAAAGACTGACAAGCTGCACAGCTCTGCACAGGATGAGCTCTTCTACATTCCCTTGGTGCAATGTCCACACAACAGGAAAACACCTCTTGCACGTTACGCTCTCCACCAAATTATCTTTTGTTATTTCTTTCTCTTTCCTGCATTGTAAATCTCAACTACAGAAAGCCCTGATCACCCTGATCTAGCATAAGTAAGAGTCTGCTTCAAGCAGGAAACACTGGAATACAGACACTGAGAGGTCTCTTCTAAACAGTGCTACTATATTTCTATGACTCCTGCCCAAGGAGTCACTTACTACCACATCTGAATTCACTCTAAGGAAGAAGAATTAAGCTCTGGGTAAGTTCTCATTCCCTCCCAGATGAGGGCTAAGTACCAATTCTACACAGTAACTATCAGAGGCAGAAGACTTTACATTTAAGATTAATTGTCAAATCCCAGTAGAGAGCGAATTTATCACATACAAGCTTTCCTTCCTCTCACTTGTGCCTAATTTTTCCATTTGGGTCCACTGCTGCAGGATGAGAACTTCTCAGTTTTAACCAATATTTCAAATACTAAGAATATTGTTAGGTAAAACATGATGGTCATTGTACAGAAGCCCCATTAAAATTACAAAACCCTATCAATTATCTCTGTTCTACCACTGATATATTTTGAAGCTTGAACTTAAAATTTATCTTTGTGCACATACATAACTCACTACCACCTTCATAAAAATATTTAAACTGTCAAGGAAACTATCTGAGACACAAGAAAGATGTGTGTGGCAGCCAAGTTCCCAGGCAAGTTCACTCTCTACCAACTGTATGATAACATTACATACAAAAGCTCTGAGTTTATGTTGCACCAGCAACTTTCCTGCATTTCTTCACTTCTGCATGCTTGACTTTACAGTATCGTGGGTATTCTAACCATAATTTTTCTGTGATATACTGTATGTGTTTGTAGGAAGCCTGTGACAATGCATCAGCTTCCTGGAGAAAATCAGAAAAGCTCCTGTCTGGAAAGACCACTAAAGCCCATTTTTAGATTTATTGAGGCCATTTCAACCACAACAGGAACACTGTTTGAGCCCTGTGAATTCAATATGTTGTCTTCTTCCAGAAAAACAATTCCTGTGATGACATGTGGCAATTTCAAGAAGATTAGCCAATTTCAAGTAAGGTGATGACAGTGAGGCTTACAGCAGAAAGGGCTCTTATGAAGTCAAGAAATAAGTTACACTTAAACCCCTGCAAAAGCTATTCTGACTGTGCCCTTTCTGGACATATGTTGGCTTGGCTCATAAGTAGAAGAAAATTAAGAGTCAACAGTATTCACAACTCTCAGAATAAGTAAGGGGAAATATAATGATGCTTTAATTTATAATTTTGATGATATCCTAGATATCCTGTCCTGTCTCACATCGTCAGAGACGTTCCTGACCTGAGCAGAGTAAGATCAGAGAGTACCACATCCAGCCTATGGACTGCATAAGGTCTGCCAGCAAATGTGTTTGACCAGTTGGTCAGTGCAAGAAGGACATTACAGGTGGGCTGAGCTGCACCTCCTGTTGGTCACTATTCATGGACTGTCTAACCTAAAATTTACTTTCTGAGGTTAAATCAAAGAAAGCAAGTAGTAAACTGCACTTCTTCCCTCTCATCCTTCAGTTCTGACTCCCTTCTCTGTTCCAATGTTCTGTTCCCTGCTTTGCCTGCTCCCCTCCTTCCTAAGCTGCTTTAGTCACCACGAAAGGTGCAGGATTGTCCTTACCAAAAAGCAGAGAGGTGATGCCGGATTTCCTGTGCTGAGTCCTGCGCCGCACAATCTGTGGGAGATGAAAGAGAGAGATAAAGCCTATGCATTAGGACAGATTTCAGAAATAAAATAAAACAAGCCTCCACACCAGTCAGCTCTGGGCAAGGGGTCCGGACAGAATCCACTAGAAGGGGCAGGCCAGTGAACTGCGAGTTTTAGACAGGAGTTGTTCTAGTCCTAACGCATTGAATCAGCTCTACTGCTCCATCTGCTCCACGTGCAACAGGTTATTTATATCTTAATTATTACAAAACCATAACTGAAGTTCAAGAATCAACCACCATCCATGTAAATAATTTTAACTCTAATTCTATTTGTTGTGAAAAGCAGTTCCACATGTAATTATATATAAATTTCTAAGTGGATAGCTATTACACTTTAGAATTGCCTGAGTGTCTTGTCTACCATTGTAGATTTTAGTCCAAGATTAAACACAGGTGCATTTTTAATTCAGCTTCTTAAAAGCAGCTGCTGCTGTTTTCTGACTCTACCTTCCAAGGTTATTTTAGTGTATCAGTTTCTTACTAATGGATTAAATCCAGTTCCCACTCTATGTGCTTCAAGCAAATTCTGCCAAAAGCATATGCTGTTTCTTTCTGTTGTTTCTTTCAGTTTCCATTAATGAAATGTGTCACATTTCATCATCACTCTCATGAATGATAATTACAAGCAATGCTAATATCCCTTTCATCTGGGGATTTATCAACCAGGACAGATCTGGCAGCATTTCATTGGTATAGAAATTCCCAATACATTTTCTTCACTTATTATCCTAGAACCAAAAATCTTCTCAAACAGGAGGACCTCTTGTTCATAAACCATAATTGGGTGGGAATACATAAAGAATGGTAAAAAGGGAGCAGCATAGGCAGTGGAACTCTGTGCACTCACTTTGGACAGATTGTTGACAGTGGTGCTGGAGTTGAGCAGCTGCCCCTGCTCAGCAATGAGGTAGGCCAGGTGTTTGCGGCGCTGGGTCTCCACTGCCACGTCCGTCAGCGAGCCAGCCACGCGCATGGCCTCTCGCAGCAACACATCCGCATCTTCAATCTGGCTCGGGATGTCTGACAGTGTGTTGAAGATTGAGGCAGAGTTCTCGGACTGGATCAGCTCATCCTCCTGCAACAACACAGTCATTCTTGCTTCCTGGAGGGGTGAACACAACAGCTGTGCTCCTGAGGATGCTAGCTGCAGTTTTACATTCAGTATACAACCTGGGCAGGTACAACTAAAAAATTTCATTTAAAAAACCTTAAACAGGAAACGTCCAAGCTACTTTTGAGAGGAGAACAGCATCTTTTACTGCTCTACTGCATGGTCCTCCCAGAATTCTAGTCAGCATTTTTTCGAATCACAGCATTCACCATTGAAATGAAATCAAATCAGCAGGGGAAAACCAAACTCAAACCTCTTCTGCACCAACCACTAGGACCAGTCACAGCAGGGATCTTGCTAGGGATAAGAGGATGGGAGTTGCACTCTAGAGCACCTACCATGTCAAACTGCCGTCCACCTTCCCCTTACTCTCAGCAGGATCATCCTTGCCCTTCACACAGGAAAATATCAGGCCAGCCAAATCAAATGCAGTCAGAACAATGATCATCTCTTAGAGCATTCAAGCAATGCCATCCAAAACTTCCCAGATGATCACGACTTCAACTTTCTCTTTCCTCCTCGATTGTGAAAATTCAAGAGGTATCTCAGTTTAGGTTTAGATAAGATGGACCCTCAGGTTAGGATCTAGACAAATTAGAGGGTGGCAGCTGATGAGGCTAAATTATGTGGCAACAAATGAGGTATGCACAGTGATCTCTAATTTCTGTGAAGCGCCTTAGAAGTTTTTCCAGTTCTGAAGGCAGCAGGAAGTCATCTTCCCTAACACACACCCAAACCACACACAGCAAGTGGATACAAAAGCTTCTTGCCCCAAAATCTCAGAATGAAACACTGAAGTACTATAAAGGAGGGAGAGGAGTTGGAAATTACCTTCATACTTAGCATGCCCAAAGTGACTTGGAACAGCACCAGAGAGCCCTCGTAGAAGAAGAGGTCCCAAATACGCAGCAGCAGCTTGATGTGGACAACACTAGCGAAAGCGGTGAGGAACCAGTGCAAGGTGATTAAGGAGAGCTCTGTGAACAAAGACAGGGAAAATAATCACAACAGAGGAAGTCAGTCAACCAGTGAAGGTGGACTCTCCTAAGGGCTTTCCTCCATGCCTTGCCCTCCAGGGTCAGGAGGTTTGCTCCTCTTCCCTGATGCTCTCCCCTTTGTGAAAAAAGAACAATACTCTTTGTTCTGCACGTCACCCTGGTAAGAAATTTCTAGGCCACACTTTTACCAATGTCGTGCTCCTGAAGCACCTTGTCCAGGCGGGGCAAGTACTGCACGATGAGCTGCCGCAGTACACGCTGGTCTGTCTGCACGCCCATAAGGGTGGTGCTGAAGTAGGAGGCAGGAACCAGTTCCTCAATGATAGCACACATCATCCAGAAGGCATCTTCCTCCTCCAAGAAGAGCAGCAGAGAGGCAGCCACCTAGGATTTTGAAGGAAGAAAAACTGCATGTTCTAAGAGGAGTAGAACTCTTTCCCCACTTTCTCACATAGAGAGATGGATCAGTATCTAGGTGACAAAAATCTTCCTTCTGCAGGAGGTCTACTGCAGCCTCCACTGAAGAGATTTCTCCTCAGTATAATCCCTCCCCAAAAGATGGACCAAAGTCTTCCATATCTTTGGATGTGTGGTGCTACTCTGCTCTCCCTTCCTTATGAAAAGTATTCCAGGTGGAAGGGATTTCTCTTCAGCTCATCTGGAGACCACAGTATCTGGCAGCACTACCTCAAATCATTCGCTCTGGTGTAGCAACTGGAGACAAACTGATCTGTATCAAACACACTCTGAAAGCAGGTTACCATGCCAGTGCCCTGACAATATCCAATGTCTGGGTAGAGCCAGGCAAGTCCCCGTAGTATCCTGCGCAGCCGTGGCACCCCGATGCTGTTCATGTTGGAGAAGCAGGCATTGCTGGGCATTGTGCGTAGCAAGTCCTTTTCAATCTGTCAGGCAGCCATAAACAAAGACAGAGTCATCTTGCAGCATCTGAAAAACTGCTTTCAGCTCTCTGCACTCCCAGCCTCTGTCTCAGGGAACTCTGCCTCCTTACACCCGGCCAAAAGTCCTCAGGCATCAAAGAAGTTATCCCAGTCCAAGTACCTGGGGTCAGTTTACCAGCCTCCACTGACATGTGGGAAAATGCCAGTGCAGACAGTGGCTTGCCGCACACCTAGAAATAATTGTCTAAACTCAGACCCTAGTTTCACCACTGACAATAGGAAACATACACTAGCTGGGAATTACATCTGCTTGGATGTCAAGTATGGCTTCTCAATAAACATATTCCAGAGAAAAAACAACGACCTGGCCAAATCCGTGAGGTCAAAGGAAGAGGGAAAACACCCTTTAATAGTTTTGCTGGTGTTCGGAAACTTTGCATTCAAGAGAACAAAGACAAGCCATGAAAACAGCTGCCATGACCTCAACAGAGGTGCATCTGTCAGCCTTTCACCCTTCCCTTCCCTCAGTGAGTATGAGGACATTTGCTGAGATGCAACTGCAGCATTTTTCTAGTCTGCAAGTTGCATGGATCAAACCCTTTCCCTGCTGTCCTGGGAAAGAGCAGAGCTAAACAACTGCTATTCCAACAAAACAGAGGAGAAATATGCCCCACAGGATTAAGCTTTAGCAGGATTTAACCACACACCCTCTCAACTGCCCCTGCTGCAGGTGTCAGGTAGATATTCCATCTACCTCACACAGTAAATCTTGCCCTTCTTCCCACTCAGCACTAGGAAGTATCTCCTACCTGTTTGGCAGCAATGGTTTCATCGTTAGAGCTGTTTTTCACGATATCTCGATATGACATCTCTGAATTCCTCTTCTTCTGCAAAGCCCCTGAAAGGCGCATCCACAGCTAGGGGGATAGGGTGAACAGAGACAGAAGTCACTCAGTCAGCCACAGAAAGCCTGGCACCCTCTCAACCAAGAGATCCCATTCCATGATCTCTTACTCCAGACAGGAGTGCCTGCACAGAACAGGCAGCATTCTCACCTGTGGTCTCATACTATGTGGGATGCCAGCCAGCACCAGAGAGCGCAGCTTGTCTGAACGTGGCAGGGTGACTTCAATTTTGTCCCAGGTGAGATCGCCCACATCATGGTTGTGTGTGAATTCCAGATGAGCCTGCCACTTGAGCCTCTGCTGTGGCTCCTCTGTCAGTGGGACTCCCAGAAGCTTGCTGTAGGTCGGCTCAGCACCATCTGCTTCAGCAAAGGGAAGAGAAAGGAATAGAGACAAGTGAGAAAGGGAACAGGAAAGGAAATGAACACATGGCAGGGCGGGGAGTAGGATGGCCATCTGAAAAAAGCACATTCAAAACATTCATATCTTCCAGTCAGAGCACGGAAAGGGAAAGGTTGATTTCTAACTGCCTACTCCATGCAGCAAATTTTATGGTCATAAGCAAAAGGCTTGGAACCTTGAGAACTAAGAAGCTGTCAGCAGGCTTCTAGTCTCTACTTACTCATGATTTAGATAGAGCACAGTGTGGCTGGAATTTAGCAAGACCCTGGAGGCAGAAATCCTGCTGGGTTTTGTAAGGATCTGTAAATCAGCCTGGCAAAAGTATAGCAAGCCTCAGAGCTGGAAAGCAGAAGCTATATGCTCATGGAAGTAAAATGGTGCAAAATGTTAACTTTCAGGATATTTAATCGCCAAAAATACTTTAATAAGGACACTTCGAAATCCACAATGAGCAAGGACCTTAACCTGAGGCTGGCTTCCTAAAATCGATACTTTAGCACAAAGACAAGTTTGCCAATAAGGCACTCTGTCCATCATCATATAATACATCCCAACGATGCACTCCAAATCTTTCTGCTGATTTTATAATTAACAGGTCTATCACATGTTCTGGCTGAAAAAAAAATTACTGTGTTCTGTCCTCATCTTCAGGTCATTGCTTCAAAGAGGATCCTCTGTGACTCAAGGTGCTTCATGGTACACATGCAAACCACTTCTGCCCTTAAATTACATAGCCTGAGTCCTAGGAATGACTCCCAGAGCACATGAAACAATTCCTCCATCTCCCACTCCTTTCTCTTCCTCTTTGCTAAGGCAGCCAGATGTTGTAGTTCAATGCTCAGCTTCAACAGCACTCCATGCCTCCTTCTATTTGGTAGCCTGCCTCCATAGCTTGCAGAAAAACTAGGATGTAGGTTTTTCCCCTACAATTTGCCCCACACTTTGCTGAGACGCTGAGGTGGGCAGAACATACAAAACTCACCTTGGCCATGAGTTTTTCAGCAGACAGCGCATTTCACTGTGCCTGCTATGCACCCTTGCAGTGCTACAGAACACAACGGAGATCCCACTTTGAACTGGGAAAGTTGCCCTTCTCCAGAATGCAGCTGCTAATGGAAATGGTAACTCCTCAACTTTTCTCCCTCTTCTCCATGGCACAACATAAGGGGAAGGAAATGACTGCTGCATAGTCTATGCTCTAGACTTCCATAAGGCCAGCACATCTAATGCACTTGATTACAAATGGCAGGATACAGAAACAGTTGGGTAGACAAGACTTAGCACGGAATGGTTGCAAAATCCTGCCACACCAGAAAGCATGGGAAGGGCTGGACACAATCTAAGTGGGAGGGACGGGACTGGTTTTACCTTCCTTGTCAACTCGGAAACCAAATTCATCATAGCGGAACTCTGGCTGCTCAACGGATTCTTCTTTCTGGGAGACGTGAAGAAGGCAAACAGACATTTTCAGCAGTTTATCATCGAATAACCAAACAGAGACACAGATATTGCCTCATCCCACCACTGCCCGCTCTGTGCCCTTTGAGCAACTAGACCCCTTGTCCATTGATTTTTAAAGCCTCCCACCACAATTCCCAGCTGAGGAGATGCTGCCTGCCATTCCCATTTTCACTTCGCCAGGGAAAAAAACTATACAGATTTTCCCAGCAGGACCTGAGCTCAGCATCTTATTGAGATCAGAACTGCCCACCTGGAGTGACATGCAGCCCTCCTCATGGACTGAGGAATATACACATACTAGCTAAAGCGGGCTCTACTGTCTGCATCACTAATACACAGCCATCCTTCCTGTTACCTCTACACACACACTGCAAATTCAGCTCCCTGCACCACTCCATCTCCTGCCTGTTGCTCTCAAATTTCCTTTGAAAGACAGCAGGCAAAACTGGGATTTGCACTTGTGATGCAAGTCCAAATTATAGGCCAAAGAAACTTAAGGTCCATGACCCAGATCTCAACCGTCCTCAACTGTGCTCATGGCTAGCATTGGGGCATACTGGGTGATACACGGTGGAGATTACCTCCAGGCTTTTTTCAGGAGTAGAATTCTACTGCTCTCTCCCCTTTTCTACAAGCCCACCTGGACCTCCTGTGGGGACTCTTGCAAGCACTGCACTCGAGCAGCACCCAAGAAGCACTGCCCACACATCTCCACAGAAAGCTTTAATCTGCTTTCAGCAAACACTGTGGCTAAATTACAAAACTCCACAGCTGCTTCCTTCCTTCCAGCTCTACCCACATGGTGACAAGCTTGAGACTAGCATTTCCTGCCATGCACAAGCCATCCAGAGTAGCTTGATGATGACAGAGGTTCCCTGAGGGTGTCAGCATTTTACAGTGGAGCAATAGTTGCAAAACAGCCAGGAAATAATTCACGGAAGTTTCTTCGTGCTCTGCAAGATCCTCTTGCAAGAGCCATGATGCAACCACAAAACATGTGAAGTCCACAACCAAAGCATTGGAGGAAAAGTGCACCTCTCCTTCCTTTTCCCTGTGGCTTTCAGAGACTACCAGAAAACACCATGTTCCCTCTACTTTTGCAGAGCCAGAGAACATCCCCACCCTGCCCCACATTGTACCTGTGTGTATTTTGCCAGTATGTCCTGAGGCCAAATGCTGGGTGTGAGTGCTGAGAACGGACCCCCAGCAGGGGGAGTGTAATGGCCTAAACAGAAAGAGATCAACACATAACAGTGAAAACCTGGAAGAACACCCTTGGAAGATATACACTCCATATAGACTGCTCCAGCATGGGAAGGACTCACTCATTAGTTTGTTGCTACTGCTACTCTAAACACTGAGACAGCTCCAACTTCATCAGGGAAGACAGTAATTTCAGATGGTTTTGTTCCTTTTTATTGAGCAAAAGAGGCAAACGGGCCAAATGGAGTTTCCTCTAAGAAAGCAATTTTTAGGGAAGAGAAATAGTTCCATGGCATCATATGATCACTTACCTGCTTGGAAAAACTGCGTGATCAGCAACAAGCCAGGGTTATCACCACCAAATAAATATTATTTTGCAGAAGTAAAGTCCTCCTATGGACGAGCACCAGCAGCACTCCAGAGTTCCCTGAAACTCTGTCACTCAGACACCAGAATGGAAAATCAGAGACCTCAGAAAGATGCTCAGCTGCTCCCTTTTTTCCCAGCGGGCTGGGATATTGTCAGACCATGTATAGAGAGCTGCAGCAGTGAAAGTATGCCTATAATCTTGCTCTTTTGTGTCCAAGACAAGCACCCTTCCAGTCTCAGCTAGAGTCCCAGTGAACAGCATCCCCTGGAATACAAGCAGACACCAAGTCTTGCAACTGAAGCAGATAAACAAGTCCCAAGTCTTCTATTGTTCTATCAGCAAGACAAAGGTCTACTTGGCCTTGAAGCATAGTCTCCCTCAGGCTTATCTGCACTGAAATAACCAGCTGGACCAGGAAGGAAGGTTTAGAAAAAAGTACAGGGTGGGAAAGTTAGCTTCTCTAAGAAGAAGAAGACCTAGTTTTAGCAAAGTTTGAATCGCAGAAGTCCACAACTGAACTCCAGTTATTCTTCAGCATTCTGTCAGTTCTAGAGCTACCATTGTACAGCAAAAATCTCACAGTCATTGTGAGCCACTCACTTTGGGGGAAATCTTGGGTGGGAGAACAGAATCAAGCAAATCTTAAGGAAAAAAGGGGAAGGCAGACCAGATTTCAACCTCATTCCTCTCTGTTCACTGGCTGAAAAAGGTTCTACCTGGTAAAAGAAGGAACTGAGTTTACCCTGGGTGAAAAGGCTGCTGGGTGACCCAGTTTCCGTTCTCTGAATCTGACGAGAAAGTATGTTCATGAAAAGAATAGCTCTTGAAATCAGAAACCTTTGTTATGAAGTTTCAGCTGAAGATAGAGCAAGTAACCAAATGAGAAGATACCGTGGCAATTTCTGTGTGCTCACCTGACATTGCACTAGGCAAGGCTGAGTGGTGCAGGTGTCAGCAGGTCCAGAAATGCTGTCCGCAGAGGTGAGACCTTACACTCCTGCTATAAATAGAAAAAAAGGGTGGTGAGAGAATTCAATTAGCATCTCAGAACATGGTGGGGGACTGACAGACCCCTCACGCACAACCTTCTCGTGTGAAAATTAAATTCCTTAGTATTTAAGTTCTGCCCCCACAATAAACAAATTCCAGAGGCTGGAATTTCCTTTTGGTTTCATACCTACTGACTAGCTAGAATGAGCACACTGTCCTTTGCCAAATTTCTGGAGGAAGTAACAGCACAGCTGGTTGAAAGAATGTCAAAAAAACAAGTCAACTTTCAACACCTTTTCCATTGCATATTGTGAGTCCTGTACTTAATGACATAAACTAAGAAGACATCCCATACATCATCATTCTCTGAAGAATGATGGTTGACCATGGAGAAGGACAGGAGTGGTGAAAAGTGTTTAAGAGGGTATCATTAGATGTGATAAGTCCAAAAGAGATTTTAGGAGCAGCACCACAAAGCACATGAATAGAATATGTAGGGTTGCAGAATACAACTCCCTGAAGTATGTGAATGTGGACAAGATGCTATCAAGTACCTCTGCAATGAGTCACAAACCAGGGTCCTCTGAACTAAAACAAGTGATAGAGCTCCCCTCCTTGCTTTCCTGACACTAGTTAACAGCAGATTTTGTGGGGATTTCTATGGGGATTTCCAGGAAAACAATGGAATAGTTCAGTAATTAGAGAGATTCTGGACTTTAATACCAACATTGATTTGTGTGTGCGAGACAGCAAGAGCCACCTCGACCAAGCAGATAAAGCCAGTGCTGGGATAGATCAGCCATTCACACTTCCTTGGGAAAAAATCTGGAGGAAACTAACATTTGCACATCTAGGATGGCTTTTCCAGCTTCCCTTTTCAGTAAAGCTACTTATGACTGTAAGCTGCTAAAAGGAGAAACCCCAGGGATTCAGCCCACAGGCCCTATCCAAGTTGTTTCACAGTGCTGATTAGTACAAGCCTATATCGTCTTTGCATCTCAGTGAACTTTCCAGTGAGCACTTGCAGCCAGGAAGCAACTTGATACAGCACTCCAAGATAAGTAGCTGTAAAACACTTCAAAAGCATTTAAAAAAATATAAATATCTGTGTCTGGGAATACAAATGATAAGGTTTCCTCCTTACAGATTTAAATAGCTCTCTGCCTGAGAAAGGCCAGCATGGATGAACAGACACTCTGATCCATTCTGACACCAACTCTTAGGGCAAAAAGAATCACAAACAAACAAAAAAATAAAATTCAGCTTTTGTTTCTGAGAAGTAATGTAGTCCACAGGACGGTCAGTTGAATGTCTACTAGTTCTGTAAATGTTTTTCTGTTCTTCCCTACACTCTAGTCCCATTTGTTCCCTTAGCACCAACTCTTCTCTTAGTAGTTGAAGACATAACAACACTTACAAAATGAGCATCTGCATGCTCGTTACATGGGAATGCACAGACCATGCACCCCAAGAATGTAAACTGGCTGACATTACTTACTTCCCTTTCAACATTGCTGCGAATGTATTTTGACACTTTTTTCACTGCCTTGCAACCATGGCAGCTCTGTTCCTAAGCCTGCAACATAGGCTTCTCCCCTTCTCTCCTCTGTCCTTCTCCCCTACCTTCTCTCAGCCCAGTTAACCCTGTTTACAATGGCTTTTATCAGGAATGCAAGTCAGTACATCTGCCATGTTTCTCATTGCCTGCGCTCCAAATCCATCCTCAGTGTCTCAAGACTGTGAGCAGAGATTCCCCTCAGCCATTATTAACCTTCATTGCATGCACAACCACTGCTGAACCAACCTGCTGTGGAGGAGTCAGGCCAGAGTGCCAGGCATGTGGCTGAGAAAAAAAAAACATAATAAGGGTATTAACCACAGTGCTTGGCAACAGGGCAGGAGAGTGCTGAGTAAGTCTCCCCTTGTGCCAGGATAGGTGTAGCAGATGGAACACCCTCTCTTGTCCAGTCATCCCACCCTGGCCTCTGCCTTGCTGGGAGTGTTTAGTGTCACTCCCCTGCCTGCTCTCCTATCCCTGACATTAGAGCACTGAACTTGGTAGGCAGGTTTTTCCTGCCTCGATTCTCATTGAAACCTTCCTGCAGGCAACTATCTGGGACAGAGCCCAGAGAGAGTGTGAGGCTCACCTTGCTGCTGGCATGGTTGTGCAGAAGGGCAGGAATCACACCAAGGGAAGGCTCCTCCTGTGGCACATGGAGACACTGCCCTGTGCACTGCCCTCAGAACCAGGTGTCTCCAAGAGAAGGTGCTGAGGCCACTGAGCCAGCCCTTCCAGCATCACAGGAACTGGGAAGAAGGTTCCCTGACACAGCCAGGCACCACCTAGTGCAAGCCAGGAGGAGGAGGATATCTGGTACGTGGGATTGACATAGTAAGGTCTTTCCTTTGACCAAGGAATATAAACCTAAAGCAACTCTCAAGCTCTCTTAGCTAGGAGATAGCAAGTAACAAAAGGGGCTCCATGGAGCTTATGAAACACATCTGTGAAACACCTGTGTTATTTGAAATGTACACACTTCTGAAATAAAGCAACAGTAAGAAATACAAAGGAAAAAACACATCAGATCCAACAAATATTAATGGCAACTCCCAAACTGTCAGTACTACAAAATTAAAACTAGTTTCATCCACACATTAAGGAGCATTTCCCATGTTTAAAGGCAATTTAAGTTTCTTATATGAAGCAATTTTGGTCACACAACAGGTAGTCTTCGTATTTTGAAAGAAATGTGTTTTTTGCTAAAATGCATATAGCACCTATTAGGCAAATAGTACAAATCACAGATTGACTTTTTGAATTCAGAGTCCAAAACAAATCACCACCATTGATTCCAGGTGTGATGTACCTGAAAAAGAAGCCTGCAAGGGAAGCCCACAGTCAGCATCAGGTACAGCCATTTGAAGAGCTCCACCTGTAACACCTCTGTTGGATTTGCAAACACACACCATGCAGGATTATGTCCAAATAGTTTATTTTCTCGTGCAGGTGTCCTTTAGAAATTGATGTTTGCAAAGGAGTCCTGCAAATTTACTTCCACTTGGAAATATTGTGCCTCCCCTGGACACAGTCTCTTCCCCACACCTGTAGTATGAGAGATTTCAATTACCTGGCTCCTGGCAAACACCAGATAGCAATCTCCTGCTGCCTGTGTTTCACCTACTTGGCCTCTTTTGCCACGTGATATCCACCTAAGCCTATGGTGGTAGTGCCTGGATGTACTAAGCACGAAATGACACCATCTGGAGCCTTTCAGCAGAACCTTTATTTTGGGACAGAAACTCCTTCCCAGGAGTGTTCTTCCCCCACTGATTTTAGGAAAAAAAAAAAATCCACCAAAAAGGCAGCATACCTCTAGCAGACTGTGCAGAAAACAAACATTTAACCAAGCAATGTTTCTGTATCCTGAAAACTTTACAACCAGTAACTATGCAGGAACCTCCACTGAGAATCATCAGAAGGAGCAGAAAAAGCATAACAATTCTTTCTAGAATAATTTTCATTCACTGCTATAAGAACTGCACCTCTGTTCTAACAGTTAAAACACCCCTTCTGACAGTAAGCTAGCATGGGAAAAACTCTGTTTTCCTTTATGCTTACTGAACAGAAAGCAACAGTGTATGCAGTAAATCCCACTTCCACCTCTGGATTGTCAGCTGGTTTCCACTGTTCTCTATTCTCTTCCTTTATTAAGAAAAAAAGTTTTGGAAGAGAAAGAAGTGATTGAAAGTAACAGTATCCATCAGGAGGCTATGCAGGTAGGTGTAGTTCTAGGAGCCTCTTCCAGCTCAGCTTTTGAAATCCCAAGTAGATTGTGTCCAATTTAACATCTCTCTCAGAAATAAGACAAAAGCTCTGCACTGAACTAGGCAGTTCAATTTCGTCTTCTCACAAGCGGAAAACTTATGTTTTCCAAATCATAATCTTGATTTGCTCAATTAAATGTCCAAGGAAACTCCCAGCAGGATGCCCTTGGCCTTCCTTCCCTTCCCCGATCAGTGTCTCCCTCAGGTGAGGCAAAGGCATATCCTGGAGCAGCAAATGCCATTAGTCCACAAGTCAATATTTGCTTTGCACACAGAGACAGAAGAGAACTCCAGCTTCACAAACAAATACAAAAGGGAGCAAAGCACAGCCACACACCTGACCAAGGGGCAGACGATGCAGAGAGATCCTGTCCCTCACACCCTGACACTCCAGCTTTGTAAAAAATGTGGAATCCCACACAGACACTGATGCAGGTATTGGTTAAGGAGTCAATATAGTGTTAGTGAACCTGGCTCATCCCAAACTTTCTGTCTGAGTCCTACAAACCACGACCAGCCTTACACTGTGTTGAGCAACACGTACAAATGCAGGCTGGAAGTGCTGAGGTGGCCTTCAGGCTTCCTCTCTACAACATGACTGGGAATGACGAGCTGGGAACTTTAACTGCCCTCAGCCCACTTCTTGTAGCACAGGAAGTGAACCAGAGATGCACCAAAAGCCTAGGGCAGGTCTCAAAGCGGGGTGAAAGACCTGGAGAGCAGCAAGGGAGAGGCTTGCAGAGCCAGGCAGGCAGGCAAGCTGCTGACAGGTTATGCCACTGCCTGCAGAGGCATGACCCAGGACTCCAGTGCGGCTCAGGCATCAACTGGGATCACATACTGACAGCAGGAATGTGGCAGTGCAAACTATTTTCTCCCAGCTGCCTCAGGGCACTATTAGAACAACAGAGACAGCGAAAAGTAAACTGGAACTCTGTGTCTCCTGCCATAAAGCACCTTGTAGATTCCTGCCCTCATTGGAAATGTAATTCTGTGCAGAAACGTAACTAAAAGGTACTTTCGCACAACAGCTGTGCTCCTTGCCCTGCTTGGTGTCCAGCAATGCCTGCTGCAATGACAGAGAGTGCCCCAGTGGAGCTGAAGTTGTTGAATCATGGTCAGTTTACACAAAAAGAACAAAACTAGTAACTTGCAGTTTTGCTCCCATTGCATCTCCATTTTGAAAATGAGGATGTGAAAAAGTGGAATCCTGCTTCTTACCACTTATGCCTTGGACAGACAGAACACAGATGGACTTCCTGACCACAGTTCAATGTGTCAAACTTGTCTCAGAAACACCCCTATGGAACACCTACTTATGTAGAATGCAGATATTCCTACACATCAACAGATATTTTATTTCCAGAGCAGAACTGCCTTTTATTTGCCTGGCTCCGAAGCAAACAGCATGCCAGCTAAGCATGAACTGCACCTCTGTGCTGAACCTCTTGTTAGCCAAGACCCTTGGGATCAACGGAAGGATTTCCCCTTTCCTGGTACTCCAGTTCTTGGAGCGGTGAGAAGATATGTGACAGGAATAGAGAGTGCTCCTTGCAACTCACACAGGAGGATTACAGTCAAGTACAGGAACAACAGTTTTTAGGGTTTTCTATCTGCATCAAATGAAGTTAGAAAAAGAGACCAGGATACAAACTAGCACGGTGTTCACTCTCACTGCACAGTAAAATTCTCCTTGCTTCCGACACAGAAGCAAGAAAATCTGTATGTGCCAAAAAAGGCAGGCCGGCAGCCACCCTAAGGCTTAGGGTAAAGGCAATTCTATGTTAAACACCACTATGCAAATATAAACCAAAGATTTCTGATTAGTGTCTAAACATATCTTCCATGAGGATCAAGTACTGCACAATAAATGGGCATCTTCACCCAAATAAGCACAGTGCAGGACCAGGGCACTTCTGCAGAACTCCACAGAAATTTGTTTTCCCGAAAAATTTTCAGATGAGCTGTTTACCTTCTGATCCATTGCAAGACTGCAAATTATTTATGTCCATGGAAAGCAATCACAACTGTCCAGTTTCATTTGAATACAGAAACTTGAAAGAAAATATTTCTGTTAGAGATGTGGGGCTGCACCAGTCAAAGAAAGGTTAAACTGAACTGACAGTTACTTAGAGTCAGGTAGTATGAAGTCTTTTATATCACACTCCTGTCCTGAGAGGTGACAAGCAGTGCCATCCGAGGCTGCCTCCATTACCAGCCCTGCAGGCTCACACAGGTGGAAGTTTGATTCTCAAACTCGTTTCATCCTACTGCTCCCAGTGACAATGGAACATCAGCCCTTCCTCGACAGGACCTCAAAGGATTTGCAGAGGTTTTGCTGTCACAGTTTGCTGTTAGCTTGGTGAGGCACATGAAAGGCTCGTTTCAGGTCACTCTCCTGTAGCTCTGTTCTGTCACTATGTGCTCCAGTACGTGCAAAAAAAGTCAGATTCACTTCACGGGACTCTGAGCAGGTCTCGCTTCATTTGGCTGCAGAAAATGGCTTTTAAGGCAAGTACATCCCACAGCATTCAAAACTTTTTTCCTTCAGGGCTCTGTCTTTACAGGACTCAAATTCTGAAGAGGTTAGTAACACTCAAAGCACCTCTCAGGACTGTTTACAAAGCTCTTATCTAGCATGCCATGTTGGATTACTTAGATCTTGCTCCTGCAGAAATTTATATGCACAGATCACTTAAGAGGAAAAAAAGCAGAATATACAATGATTGTTAACATTTGTAACAAAACAAGACAAAACCTCTGATATTTCCTGATTCTGGGGATCAGGAAGATCTCTTCTCCAGAGAAAAATGGACTGTCAGGTTACAGACTTCCTCTCTCATCTCTGAATCATCAAATACTTCCCAGCCAGCACTTACTGGGCAGTAACAACAGTTCTCATAGTCATACTAATACCAATATATTCTCTTCTCTTCAACTATCTCATAAAACAAGCTTGTTTGCATTTCTTTCAGGGTGTTTTCCTTAAGTCAGAAACAAAATTGCTCTGTTACCAATGTAACTGCTTGCGCTCCAGTTTAAAAAATAATTGAGATTTTCTCAAAGGCAAAACAAATGTGGCAAGACAACACCCTTTTCTTCCCTACCCAATGTCAACAGTAACACTGCTGACAAGTGAGAATTCCCCCAGCATTTCCAGATACTGAGCCTGTGTAAGCTTTATTTTATCAAAACCCCTGACCCTGGGATAAAAAGTGGCAGAGAAAGAAGTTTAGGCAAGTCTTCGTGTGGCCGAGGATACAAACCTGAAATACCAAAACCTCTCCATCTCTTTAAGGGACACACAGAACACCACACTCACAACGCAGAACGAAGTTGCTTGTTTACATCCTCCTACTGGACAGTTGCAACTTCTCTATATCTTAACCATTTGAATTACAGTAGGATCTAGAATGACCAGTGTGATACAGATCACCAGCAAGGGTCATTGCTGATTTAGCTAGAAGAGCTCTAGGACCATATACACCAAAATATAAAGCACCTTAACTAACTTTACCACTGCAGATAAAGTTGCAATACTCCTTAGGATTTTTTTTTAAAGTTTTTGTTACTTCTGATATGTTGGTGAGAAGTTTGCAATTAACAGCCAGGAAGAGGCATCATTCCAACCAATTCCAAAACAGTTATTGCCTCAAACATGGTATCACCAATTTCTTTGTCAAAGCATCCTAAATACCAAACATGGGAAACAATTTTGCAACACACAAATTAATTCACCAAGAATGGCATAAGACTGGCAGCTCTCACACAGATCTCTACTGTTACCATGTCACCTTAGGTAAGACACATTAATTTTTAAAAGCCAAATATTTTGACTATTGCCTATCTTTTAAGATTGTCAAGGTTCTTTAGAACACTGAGATTGGCAAAAGATCCCACCTTGTGTGCAAGTGACAGCTTAAAAGCACAGCAAATAAGAGAAACCTAAACAACATTAGCAGAAATGCCTAAAACTAGAGAATTATTTCAGTCCCGAGCAAGCGTGCAGTACTTTCCTCACTTCAATTCTATCATTCCCTGACCAGTGCAATTCCTACAGAAATATGCCCTTCCTCTCTGCTGCCCCTCAGGAATTCCCTTCATTCGTCTTCAGAAGAAGAGTCACTATGATTGACATCTCCCTAAGAATATCAAACCCCATTATCAAAATATTATCATAAACAGGAATTAAAATAGGCAGCATTTGTCATTTAAATCTGTTAAATACAGAATAAATATTGTATTAACATGACATAAGTAGTCCCCACCCTGACCTCTTTAATTACATGTCATGCCTCCTCTCACCCTCTTCCTTTCCTCTTACTTTGTGAATTCTCCAGAGTAGGAATTCAGCCTTTGTTCCTGCATAGGGAGAGTCACACACCCATTGCGTGGATCCAAAAATAAATAACGAAATTTAATTTTGCTCCTGTGGCTGTTTCTTTCCAGGCCACCACTCCAGACTCCATAGCAGCTGAAAAATTATTCTAGAATTCAGATTATCCAGCAAATCACTGTATCCTGATCAACAGCTCAGCAGAAGCGTAGCAGTGCCCCACTCCTGCTAGGCTGACAGTTCCTTCTTGAGTGATTTTAAGATCCAGCCTTGCACTACTAAAACCCCACTGATCTTAACTCCAGTAAGACTGCTTCACTCTCCCATCTATTTGCAGTAAAGGATCCTCCATTTCCTCAAGGCACTCTTCCTTTATTCCCATTTCCCCCCTTAAAAAAAGATATTTAAAAAAATCACAGCAAGCCATGCAGAGTAGAGCTGAGACATCATGAAGTAGGAAGCTATGACATCACACAAAATCCCCACCCACCAACACTGAAACTGGTTTGTTTAGAAGGAAAAGCTTAAATTCAGGCATCTCGCAAAAAATTAGGAAGGAAGCAAAGCCACACACAGGAATTTTTAATTTTTTTTTTTTGTCCCGCCCTTACCAGTTCTGTGAAGAGACATCAAGAGCTGTCCCGGAGCCCACAGCCACTGCCTGCAACGAGATTTAAATCCGCGTGACTCTTTGCTTCCTTGGATTTACATCACCAGGTACGAAGAATCGCATCTGTCTCCTGCTCTCCTTCTAACATTTATTATAGCTGACAATGACAAGGCCTGCGGCACGTCTATTTGCGCCCATCGCCTAGAGGATGCTGCCATATTTCCATTTATGTTTCGCGACTGTTCCTTCCCCCCAGCCAGACAGGAGACAGACTTCTCCAGGGCACCTCCGAAAGGGCGCAGGCGTGGAGAGCAGAGGAGTATGGCAGAGCAGGATCCCCGGGAGCCGCAGCCGCGGGCAGGAAAAGAGGCAGGTCAGAGGAAAAGCTCGTCCCGGGGAGCACGGGGAGCGCAGCCGGGGAAAGCGGGGCGCAGGAAGAACGTGCCCCGGGCAGCCCCGACGGAG
>VWZU01000032.1:135381-149579 GCA_013397095.1 Sterrhoptilus dennistouni | reverse complement strand
TTTTTTTTTTTTCTTTTTGGTCAGTAGAGAGGGAGAGGGAAAAGGGTGAAGGCACACATAGAAAGCTCCAAGATAATTCAGTGATTACACAGCTAGGAAACAGGTCAGCCATCTACAGGATCTTCCCCTATGTGTTCTATGTTGAACTGTCTACTGCTGATCCTACCCTCTCGCAGTAAGACATGCTGCATGCTCATGCTGTGCCTGACTGTGCTAATTGGGGAATTTCCAAAGGGATCCGTGCATTTGGTGAGAGCTTCCTCCAAGAAACCAGCTCCTGGTCACAAAGGAGGGTCTTGACAAAAAGCAGAGGAAGGAAACAAGAGGAGTAGTGGGGACTGAGTGGTATCAGGCAAAATGCTCTGCATCACAAGGCAGCAAACATAGCATCATTCATCTGTGACAGCAGGGCCTGGCCCATTCTAAATGGTGATATTTTAAAATATCCTAGTTCTTGAACCTTGTGATACATCTAAGCCCTCCAATTCTATCACAATGCCTTAAAACAACTTTGCTGGATTGTAGATTGATTGAACTTTTTCTGGCTTGTTCTCCTTCCAAGAAATATCCAAGGCACAGATTTTTATAATTGGTTAATTAAGTGGACAAATGAGTTTTTCTATTAGATGAGATGAAAATAAAATTTTAAACATTCCAGTACATCTCTCAATACTTGGTAGCTATTGGGAAATAAACACACCATATCAACCAGTATGTAATTTCTTATCTTAAATTTACATTGTTTTCTGCTGTTTATGCAGCTCTTTCTTTAATGAGACTAGGAGCTGTGGAATAAGGTCCCTCTGGGAAAAAAATGTTCTATTTTTTCACTAAATTTTATGTAGTTATTATGTTTGTGGAGACATTTTACAAATGACATTCTCATCAGCAATCTTAATGTTAATCTAGCATAATAAAGCCAAAACTGCTGCTGTTCATTGTCTCACAGGTGCCATACCTTAGAAGTCTATAGAGATTTCTAAGATTTTAAGAGATCAAATTGTGCAACAGAATATGACTTTAAAACTAAAATGTTTCAAAGGTAGGTATGAGCTTTATGCAGATTTAGTACTAATGAAAGATGGAAGCATTGAATTTAATTGCTGTAATTTATTAGATAATGATTGTAGAT
The DNA here is from genome assembly GCA_013397095.1 of Sterrhoptilus dennistouni. Taxonomy (NCBI): domain Eukaryota; kingdom Metazoa; phylum Chordata; class Aves; order Passeriformes; family Zosteropidae; genus Sterrhoptilus; species Sterrhoptilus dennistouni. The sequence continues at coordinate 148,447 of VWZU01000032.1, read as the reverse complement.
CAATTCTGCTCAGCTCAAAATAGTTGTAATGAAGAATCATAAAACAAAGTAAAATTTGCTGAGCAATATCCTAAAGACCTGCAGACTTTCATGAAATTTTTTAAAAAGTAGAGCAATTGTGCTCTTTCTCCAGGATCTGACTACTCCTTGAAAAGAATATTTTTTAAAATTAAAGTAAGTTTTTTAGATTATTTGGAGGGTTAAAGTATTGAAGTATTCTCTAAAAAGTGGAAAAAACCAAACAGGGTCAAAAAACAGAAAGAAGAATTTGAGAAATGTGAGTACTGTAATACTGTGCTGTTGAAACAGGAAGACTATGAAAGCAATTTATTACCCTGGCTTCTGTATCCCTCCCTTTCACTGTGGGTTTACTTTTCAGAAGTAAAAAAACATAAAAAAACCTAACAGTTTTTATCTGATGGTACAGAGGAAACCAGTTTATAGTATCTAGATTCTATTGACACTGCTTTTTGTCAAGGTGGTATCTTGTGGGTTTAGTTTAAAGGCAGTATTTTCTAAAAAGACCAGAGGACCTTTCTGCACAAGGCCATCTGCAGGTGCTGCAGTGCACAATCCAAACAAACCTGTTGGCACTGTCATCCAGCGTTCGCTCAAACCATTGCACGGCGGCCGTTTGCAGGGGATCCATCACCAGTGTCATCAGGTGCCGAGCAAGGCTGCAGCAGCGCTCTGAGCGCATTGGGTTCCTCTTGTAAGGCATAGCACTTGATCCTGTCAAAGGAGGAAAAGTGATGCAAACAGGGCAACAGAAGGAGTGCTGCATTCAGGCAGAAGAGACAAAGGTCCCCCCCAGGAAAGGAAAACCTGTCAGGAACCACAGTTTTGACTAAAGCCTCAAAATACAACTATTTTCTAAAGGCGATATATAATAACAAAAAATGACACCACCATTTTCCCCTTCAGATTAGAAACATCTAAATGTGGGCAAAGAAAAAGTGAGGTGCCATTTTTCCAATTCTGCAAAATGAAAGTACTACCACCTAAAAGGGACAAATAGTCTTATTTTTTAAGGTAGTATTCAGCACCATCTCTCTAGGCTGCCCATGGCAATCTTAGCAGTGTTTGAGCTTCCATCTGCTCAATAACACTGTCCTTCAAAGTCAGATGCTTATACTGCCTCCTGTTGCTCTAGTGAATGGGTATTAAAATCATGCACAGAATGTAGAATGGTACCAGATAGGACTCGGGCTTAATTCACTGATTCAATTCTATACACCTATTTAAAGGACCTGAACTTTCTTTCAGCCAAGAGCCAAAACACTACATTTCCTTTTCCCTTTCCAACAGTGTCAGAATCAAATCACTGGTGTTCTTCTGGCAAGGGTGAAAGGGTCCACCGTAGTTTCATTGTTCCTAATTTGCCTGCTTATAAATATCAAAATGCTGAGTTGAGCTGAAAACCTACTTTCCAGTAGAGGAAAGTACGTTTCAGAGGACTGAAAACCTTAAGCAGTCCTCAGACCCAGGTCTCCCTCTCCAGGCAGTGGGACTACTCCTGCTCTCCTCCCAAGCACAGGAAGTGCACAAATACAAAACTGATTTTAATTGCTTAATATCCAGAAACCTTTAGGCAAGGCGTTTTTAATTTTTTCTTCTCCCCTCCCCTCCTTTCTTTTTCTATTAAAAGGATTGAAAATACTAACAATGTCAACTCCAGTTAATTTAAAGCAAATTCTGCCAGTGACATTTCTAAATTTGTTTAAAAGGCCACACCAACATAAATGAAAAGACACATACACCAGTCCAGGAAAACTCTCTCATCCCTTACCAATCTGGTCTTTCTCAAAAGGCTCCTCTATCTCCTTCAGGTTGGCTAAAAGACGGATGTCAGTGCAAATCTAGAAAGAAAGCATGAGAAATTAATAAAACAGAACCAAACTGACACCTGCCAATGTATATTACTGTTAGTGCTCTTGGAGAATCTTTGCATCTATGTGCAAGACGCAAACTGGGAGCAGTGAAAAATTTGACAGAAAAATTGACACTGCAATCATACTTCCTGGCCTAAAGATGTTTGCTAAGAAAACAAAGAAAACAGCATGTCCGCTGGATTAGATGAGAACAAGACTCCAGCAAGGGCAAATGTTTGCAGGGAATGGAATACAGATCAGAAGAGAGCACTGGGAATTCATAACAAAATGATTTGCAAACAAAGATAATGTGTGCTCACTGAACTGAGAAAAAACCAAAACACAAGAAAATACCACAGATCACTTTAGCCCAAGAGGAGGAAGAAGGAGGGAACAGAGATATATCAAAGAAAAGAATCCACAAGAGAATAACACCATTATCAGAAAGGCAATTAACTAGGAGGAAATGGTGCAAATTAAGAACTCATACACCACTAGGAAAGACATTTACTCTAACTGAATCAATTTTGCATAGATAAATAATATCCACCACTAATATCTGGTGTGGGAGTTGTTAACCCATCTTAGAATCTGCTCAGTTAACTTGCTTTATTTGTCACTAGTCTTAAGATCTTTGAGATTTGAGTACCAGGCATGTATCCAGTGGTGAATTTACATGATCACAAAGAAGACAGCAGAACAAGGAACACCAATATTTCTTGAGCAGAGCATTCTGCACTACAAGCACCTCTTCTTCAAGATCTGAAACACTTCTCCCTCTTCCCAATGTATACAAGTAGGGGGCTCACCTTGTGTACAGAAGCCCCCAGACTGGCCAGCACAGCCAGAACTCCAATATCCACCTTGCGACTGTAGGTCTGCCCTGTGACTATGTAAGCCCTAGAAATAAGCACAGAAGCTGAGTGTTCCAGCCAGACACAACAGTACTGCAGGACTTTGAGCAAGGAGTGATACTGCTCTTGAAGTGGATGGCTGTCATTCTGCCTTGATGAGAACAACTTTGGATTCAGGCTGTCAATTTCCTGGGGCAGCATGCAGATGCGAGAGGCAAACAGAGGAAAATGGACAGCTGTGCTTTGACAGGGAGACAAGCAGAAGTGGCCTATTAAGGAGGTGAAGTTTCATGCAGGAAAATGCAGCTGGGAATGGAAGGTGGGAAGGGGGAATAAGTGAACAGCAGCACAGATATTGGTTTGGCAACCAGGGGAATCTGGGACAACACTACCAGCAGGAGTCACACACTGCTAAGAATGCATGTTACATACCGCTTAAATCCTGCCTTTGCAGTCACTAATCTGTCCAGTTCTTCAACCTTGGGATGAAGCAAAAAAAACCCAAACAAACAAAAAACAAAGTTCAAAATACAAGTCAGCAAGGTCAGCAAGAGTAAAAATGGTCCTTTGCTTTTTTCAGTTTACTGTTGAAAAATCTGTTTTCTGTGAAACATCCCTTTCCAAATGCTGCTCACTTTCACACAGAGCCTTGTCAATGAGCCCCAGAGGGATCACGGTGACTTTATAAATTTAATGCCAGAATCTCAATGTTCCCTGAAAGAAAAGAGCATTCCAGAGTGGAAAATTGCCAAGAGTGTACATCTGCACCCTGGGCTGTCTGACATACTTTACTGTGGTCTCCCTCAAAGAGCTGCAAGAAGCTGGCTTGAGTGCCAGTGGTGCCTTTCACACCCCGGAAGCGCAGGCCATCCCGAGCCTGCTCCAGGTTCTGCAGGTCCATGCATAAGTCTTGAATCCACAAGCAGCAGCGTTTCCCCACAGTGGTGAGCTGGGCAGGTCTGAAAACAATCAAGAACACAACATGACTCGTTGAAGATTTGCACAAGCACCACGCTTCACTGCTGAGTCTGCCATTAAGAGTTTCCTACAGATTCATCTCTCTTGACTATTTGAGCAGAAATTAACAGGATTTGGCTTAGGCAGAAGGATGTACCAATGTCAGTAGTAAACAGTACTGAAGATGTAATAATTCCTTGCAGGAATTATATGGAATTACATTACCAGAAAACAGGAATTCTGTGTCCATGTGCCAGGTGTGTGCTCCCTGCCAGCCTGTAGGGGCTGTGGCAGACTGGGGGTGCATTTATCCCCCACTCCAATTCTGCTCACCCAGGGCACAGGGAGCACCTTCGCTGACTTACAGCACTGGTGAGAACTTCTCAGCACAGAAACATCTGCATTCACTACGTGATTTTAAACAATTCCTCTCAGGAACCTTTCCTTCTTATTTATAAAAATGTGTTCCTCGGCCTCTGGGCAAAACACACTTCAACAATGTTGGCTGTCAGTCAACACTTCTTGTAAGATCTCTACCTTGGAATAAGTAACTGCAAGCTTCAGCTACACTTCAGTCCCCCAACAAATGCTTTGAGGCAAAAGCAGGGGTGTTATGCAGAACCCAGAAAGTGAAATATATCAAATTATTTACATGAACGCCAAATAAAACCTCTATGCTACTTCAAAAACCATACACACATAAGCAACGTGCTACTGATTAAGCTCAGACATAAAAAGGAGGCTTGCAATATCTGGAAGCAGGGACAGGTGATCCAGGAGGAATACAAAGAAACTAACCCACTTGGATGAATTTCATGTGGGTTGTGAAAGGCAACAAGACAGGCCTCTGCAAGTACATGAGCAGGAAAAGGGTAAGCTAAGGAAAACATGGACATGATTGTAAATACAGCAAAGGCTCTGCTGACAATCGACACAGTAAAGGCTGAGATATCAATTATGATTTCACCTTGTATATGCTTTTCTTGAACACTCCTCCGTCCTCTTTCCAAAAACCCAAATAAAACTAATACAGATACTCCTCCAAACAGCTGTAGATGAAGAGGGCTGTAGGACTAGAGCTGATGGAACCAACACTGCATATACAGCAAGACAACAAATCAGAGACCTGACCCGCTACTTTCGCTCTCCTTTGGGAAAAATATTAAAAGTGCCAGACACTGAGTCTGACATGACCCATGCTTAATTTCCCTGCCTCCGCTGTTCTGTATTACTGGGGTAGAAGACCCAGGCTTAACTCATGGTATAGTTTAATGCTTCTGAAAACAGTCTTCAAGAAGCAGGAGATTAAACTACCCCAAGAACAGAACTACCCAAATCTCATTGCCCTTTGACTCAACATCTACAGTAACAAGTAGCCATTAACAAAACTTTCTAGGCTGCGGTGGAAAATAACTTAAAGAAAAACAAAGAAAAAACTGACTCGAAGACAGGTGTAGTGCAATTTCCAGTCATGCTTTTTTGAAACAGCAGAGAACATGCACATCTGTGTTTACCTGGGAGACATCCTTTATGAAGCTGTGTTGAAGTAACTGCTGACAGCTAGTCAAAGCAAGAGTCCAATTTCCTGAGACAAGCCTTGAGTCAGGCACATACGCCTTTTCTGAACAACCAACTAGCCAGAGATGGGAAAAAGGATGACAAAAGAGCAGTAGCAGGTTGTAATGGTTCGGTTTGTCTTGGGTGGGAACACTAATTATGTAGTTGTTCCACGTTTGCCTATTTCTGTTTGTTAAATTTAGTGAAGTGGTTTGAACATCTTTTTTTGCTCTGAAATAGGATTAGGAGGAAAGCAAGCAAGCCCACTTTAAAGGTACAAAGACAGATTTATTAACACACACTAAAAGAAGAAAATGAAAATCAAAATGAAACTGTCAAAACACTCTTCTACAAACTGTTTACTTTCTTACAAACAACATAAAGAGACAAAACTTGTAATTTTTAGTCAGTTTCACTATTTGGAGATAGTCTTTTATTAGTTCTTTAGGAGAGGAGTCTCTTTTAGAACTTCTATGGAGATATTTTACTGACAACATAGAACAGCTCTCTTGTGGGCCTTAACTTTTACAAAGACAGCCGCCCAGGAACTTGCCTTTGTGAAGTCTTTTTTATTAGAGGCTTTCTCAACACTGCATATAGGTCATGTTTGTTTATTTAGGGTACTGTCTAAGGATGCTTCTTTTAGTATAAAACAAAGATTCTCTTTTTCCATCTCCAATATCAACTTCATCTTAAAAACTAGAGATCTTCTTTTTCTTTAGGAGCAAAGGGCTTCAATTACTTTTCTTTCCTTTGTTCAAAAATTTCCATTAAATCTTAATTATATCAGTCTACAACTTTTAACTAGAGCCATGCATCTTTCCAAAACAGCATTCATATGTTACAGGAAATAGTCTATTCTCTGTGGTTTCACAAGAGAAGTTTAGTCAAATGAGGCTACTCCCCACTCCTTCTCCTAATAGCCTTTTTACTCTCTCTTCACTGTCTATGCTGTATCTCCTTTTATTCAATTACTTTGTCCTTTTCTTCTCTTCCAGGGAAGGGTTAGAGCTCTGAAGTTTCATTTTGTGCTAAGAAAGAATTAATTTTCTTTTGCCTAGGCTTGCTCTGGTTATGTGATCTCTACAGGCAGCAGTCACTAGGATTTCAAAGCCATGCCAATAGGGGAGGCTCAGAAAGGCAGCTAGGAGTTAGTAAGCTGATGGATGCCTCTCTGTCTCCCCCCTCAGTCTCATCTGGGGTAGCCCAGCCTGGCCGATTCCCCGGCTGGAAGGGAAAGGGCTTCTTTCCCAGGATCTTCCAATATTTAACTCTGTAGGTTCATGCAGACGTATCCCTTTTTAATTGGTTTGTCAAGTTATAACTTCCTGAAAAATCACTTCCTGGCCAAACCACCACACAGGTCAATTTAATCAAAGCACAGACTACAAAGAGAAAGCAAAGGCTGGTGGCTACTTACTGGTAGTGAGTGAAGCCCAAAGCGGGCATGTCAGCATACTTCTCAGCAAAGTTGGCCAGCCGGCTGATCACCCTTGCGAGCTGGTGGAAGCAGGAAGGATAGAGAAGAGATTGAATGAGAGGGAAAAACTCCAGTCAACACAGCAGAAGTTTGCATGCTTAAGGACAACATTCTGAGAAAAACGGGAGGGAAACCACTGTGCAGGAAAGGAAAGTTGTGCAGGGAGGGACCTTGAGAGGCAACTGTGCAGCCCCCTCTAATTGTAGAATACGGCATGTTTCAGTTTTTCAGGACATGCATGCAATTTCTGCTTGCTACAAACTCAAGCAAGAATTAACACAAGTCATAGGACTTGAGCTCAAGCCAGTCTAATCTTCATGCCCAACCCAACCCTGCAGTTGGTTCAGCCTTGGGTATTTTCTTTATTACTGGAATTGGTCAGAAATAAAGCTGCTTGGGGTATAATTAATACACGCACAGTCCAGGGCAAATTGGATGCTAATTCATTCAGGTCAGATAGACACCACTACACTACACTCCTGCTATATTTGACCTGAGAAGGTTGTATAGTTTCTTGAATGTGGATGCACTCCTAGGAATACAGCTAAGGAAAGACTAAGATAATCCTGAAAGCAAGACAGGTGTATTTCTATGTAGTACCTGTGGCACAGATAAAAAAAGAACTGCTTATAATTCCCACTGTAAGCAAAAAAGCTCTGGGAAAAGACTTGAGAAAGTAAAGGAAGGGAACTGTTCACTTTTTTGAGAACAACCCAGACAGACAACTCCTCCTAGCTTCCCACAATGTTTAGGAAAATCCAAGTTAAACACAGGGTATGCATAAGACACAAGTGCTCCCCAATTCTGAGACACAGCAGAACCACCTTCTCACCTTGGGTAGCAGGAGGTTAAACCCATCACGGAGGACAATCAAATCCTGAAAGAAGCAAAGAAATGAACTTTGGGCCATGTCTAAAGGACCAGACATAATACTTTCGCTCAGAGAGGACACAGATTATGCTTTGTTGACTTGAAAGTCTCCTCTTAAACAGACTGCTTTCTTTCTTGTAACAGAACTTGCACTGAACTTGTTTATGACAAAAATGCTGGATCCACTATTGCTCCTTTTATACTGTCCATGGAAAGTCATAAATGGTGGAAAACCTGTTTCCACCAAGTGCCTGTGAATGATTATTTTGATGTTCTTGGGACTGCCCATGGAATGACAGACTAAATCATACTGTCCCAAGAGGAAAATACAGGCACTGTAGGCTAAAGACAGCAGGAAAGTATGTGGGTTAATGAGGCACCAGTTGTATTTACTCCTTCTTATAAGATTGAGGTGCAGCTGGGTGCAAGTGTCACAAGGAAGGTGATAATACCCAAAAGCTAACCAGGTTTGCAAACGAGTAGAGAAAAAATAACCACGCAGCAGCTTCTCATGCGACAAAAGCAGCTGTAAAGTTGCAATGGCTTGATCAGTGGAACAGCAACATATGCTGAGAACTAAGGCTTCAGTTTGCACTCTGTTTTAGATGAGGTTTTTCACAAGTATTTTACAGTTCTGTAGAATCTTTTTCGTTTAATACACTGATCCATTCTTCTTGCTGCTGAAAATCTTTTTTTCCCCTGAATTATGCAGGAGTTGCAAGTAGCAATTGAAAGCTCATAGACCTTGCTTTGTAAGTCAGTGAATTCTTGTCACTGTAAGGGGTGTAAGTGATAAATCACACAGTTCACATGTTTCTTCATGTGTTTGCAACTCCCCTCTTAACTCCTTGAATATTTAACATGGAAACAGAGGCTAGGGACTAGCTTTCAGATAGATATTGCTTCACATCAGAAGAAAGAAGGCAAGTGGAGCTTACCTTCCTAAAGTAGCCAGGTTAAAGAACTGAATTAACTTCAACAGTAAAACTAACAAAAATGTCTGAAAAATCCACTTAATATTTTATAAAGAAAAGTTAATAAAGAGCTATAAAATAAACAACTGTAGCTTTGTTCTTCCCAGCTCTGCAGGGAGGGAACTGAAAGTACTCTATTACCGTGTTATCCCCTACATAGCAGGAAGTTGCTCCAAGGTGAATGATGGCTGCAGCTTTCGGACAGCAGTGGGCAAAGGTGTGCACGTGGGCCATCACATCATGACGCAGCTTCTTCTCCTCCTCTGCTGCCATCTTGAAGTCAATGTTGTCCAGATTTGCTTCCATCTCCCGTATCTGCTCATCTGTGATTGAAAGCCCAAGTGACTGCAAGGGGAAAAGAACTTTTATTGCTTTTTCTCTTTACCAACAAACTGAGACAGAAGCTGTTTAAATAATTTACTCCCATCCAACATCTCCCAGAAGTGTGACAATTTGATATAATTGAGCTGTAACATTTCATTCTAGGGCTCTCCAGCCTTTTCCAATAGGGTAGGACAGTGTTCATTCTTAGATGTTCCTCTTGGGCTTCATATTTTGCTCAATCATGTAACATTCCTATAAAACCCATAAAAATTAAAATACATGGGGAAAAGTGATATAAAAATAATATAGTTTAAATCTCTTTTAATGAAGTTTACCTTTTGGGTAAAGAAAAATCCAACTAACATGTGACTAAATAGCTTGTGTCAGGAGAAACTCTCTGGACCACAACTGGACCTACACAACTGTAAACAGGGGGCTTAAAACATATGGAAAGGTATATATATATATTATATATTTGTACCTTTTCAAAAGTCCTGCAGTACCTCATCTCAGACTGATTATGAAATCTTGTGAAATCAGTTACTTGATCTGGAAGAAGGAGATGAATGCTCCTAGTTCATGTTCAAAACTTTGAAAATTGCTAGAGCTTTTCAGTAAGCTGACTTAAAAAGATATCCAACCACAAGATTATATACTGGTGTAATCCACTAACAAAGATGAGAAAATGTCTTTTCCTGATACTGAGAAATGAACTTGGCATTACTGCCTTTTCCAAATTAAAAAACTATTGTCCTGTGCATCAGTAATGAGAGATCACCAACCAGGAGGCTTACAGGATTCAAAGTATTAAAAAAAACCTGGTTCTTTTCAGAATCAAACTGACTGGAAAAATGGTTTGCAGATGTGGAACCTGGAAGTAAGAAGATAGCAAGTGAAGCAGATGTGTCCTCAAGGTCGTCATCAGATAATTAGTACCCAAACTTCTGCAGTCACAAGCATATACATGCCCATGAGAATCTAGCTAAATGAGGAAAGGCACCTGGCCCCAGACTGCTGCCTTTGAGGTGCACCAGTAGAGACTGCAACTGCCTAAAAGCAAAGGCAGCTCAGCAGGCAATACATTCTTGTGCTAAGATTAAAATCTCATGCCTTACTCAGATATCTGTGATCCTTTGGGAAAAGCTGACTACAGTACACAGTCATGCAGAGAGGAAAGAGATAACCCCCCAGAAGGGGTCAATGAGTTGACACAGAACATGTGCAAGGTAGGGCAGTGCCAAGACAAATGATATTCTCATCTGTCCACAATGTGAGGACTCTTCCCTATGAGCTTTTGTTGATATTGGCAGTACCTTGGAAAGAAAGCAATCGAACAGCCTTCAAACCCGTGTACCTAAGAAAACCAGGTAGGAAAACTACACAAGGGAGAACACAAGGTTTTCCCCAAAGCACCACAGGGGAGTGAAGTCAGTGATGAGCTCTCTGGACTGTGCTTTTAGGATGCCATTTTTCTGAGACCGTCCCAATATTCTGATGTGTGACTCTTAACAGCTATGACTGTTTCCTAAAGGACAGGGCAGATGACACAGCACAGCTCCTGCACACAGAATGAGAACGCTCATTGTATAAAGAACATATGACAGAAAAAAAAAAAAGAAACAAACTGGACAGAAAAAAAGAGGGTTACTATAGAAAGAGAGAAAACATTGGTATTTCACATGTGCAAAACACATTGTCTGTTGGATCTGAAGGATGTCAAAGCTACTTCTATGAGAAGAGAGAGCTCCAAGAAATGCGTACTTTCAAATACAATTGAGTCAAGAGCTCAAGACAAAAAGCGTTAATGGAAGAATCATAATACAAAAGAAGTTATGCAAAAAATTAAACTAGTGTTTTGGGATGGGTATAAATTCAGACACCTCAGCTCTTAACCCAAACTTTAAATACTGTCAGCTGGGAAAAGTTGAGGGGTTTTTAGTAATCCCACACTTTGCTAAGCCTGCTATTTCAAACTCCTGCTATTGCCTGCTGAAAGGAGAAAAACACAGTATAGAATTTCTGCCAAATTCAGTTTCTACTGAAATAATTCTTTCTTTCTTATCTCACATACTCCAAGTGAACCACTTGAAAATTTCACCCATAAGTAGAGTGAATATTGAAGCTATCTACCTGGGCCTGTACTTTACCTAAAATTTTATCACTAAGATGCATGTCTTCTGTCTTACTACTCTCTGCAACTTTCAGAAAATCCATGATTAGACCTTCCTAGATCCTTTGTGGATCTGAAGACAAAAGTAAGTATTGCCCACGGTGCATTTGTTACTGTTTGGTTTTTAATGTATCTGAAAAGAGACACTATATATCTTCAAAAAGAATGACTGAAAAAAACAACAAATGAATGTCCTGGAAGTGAGGACATGCACTGCAGTAAATTGCCATAGTTCATTGGAACTTGCTCGCATGTGTAACATCACTGACAGAGGTTAACAGGTGCTAGAAGTAGCTGACTCGTCCTCCTTTAGTCCAGAGCTGACATTAGACAACATACTGCTCTGGAATGAGGAGCCAGATAAAAATAGTAGTCTCCCTCTTCCCACTATGAAAAGAGAGCTCAAGAGGTTGTAAGACCTGTCTCTATCTTCTAGAAACAAAACTCCAGAGTAGCAATGGGAGGCAGAGCAAAGGTCAAGAGATAGGGCAGCCCTGATTTCAGGGCTTGGCAGTGGAAATCTAGAAGCCTCCAAAGGGTTCTTTCAAGCAGATTGCTTTCTCCTACTGGGCAACTCAAGTGTTCTGTTCCTGAACAGAAGTGATAATTATGTGCTGGAATAGATATGACTATGTTTAAATTGTCATACTTTGAACATGCAAAGCTCCTCAAGCATGCATTCATGGTATTGGCACTTTCTATGCTAGATGAGACTTACAGCTTTCTCACTCCAGCATCTGAACTGTGACGAAATCAGGCATGTGGTACTTCAGAACGTGACTTCTGTTTAGCACAGCTGTATAACTGCATTTTCAGCTTCTGAAACATCACGTTTGGTCCAGCATGTTATTGACAAAGCTGCTGTAGTGATATAATCCTTGCATGGAGAAGGAACACATTAATGACACTGCACTGCTTGTTCGTTCTCCATCATGGTGCTTCTCTGCCCTTGCACTCATAGTAACATTGCTTCTTAGCAATCCCAGGGCTTTGAAAACAGAAAATGAAATGGCATCTTTAAAGTCTGAAAGCTAAACCCATTCTGTCAGAAAGTGGAGTGGTTTTGTGCCTGTTTTTCCTCTGGGTTTTTTTCTTTTTTTTTGGGGAACACGTTACAGCTTTTTCACAGTCAAAAACCTGGTAAGAATCACAAAGAATCAAGTTTGTGCATCTTAAAAACTGTGCCTCAATTAAGATGTAATAATGGCTGTACATGCATCCCTAATTAGGACCAGAGTCAAAGTCAAGGTTTACCTTAAACTACATGTTAAAAAAGTTAACTGTATATGCTCTACGAACACAACAGCTTGCAATCATATAGACATACTGTCAGTTGCTGCTTCCTAACAGTCGAATTAATAATAAACAATGCCCAATCTTTTGTGGGTTTTTTGGGAGGTTTTTTTGAGACACTCAGCCTACCAGAAACATCACACCTACTTGGCAGGGTAAATGTACTGCTCACTTCGACCAAAAGTAAACCTATCTCGGAAAAAAAGGGCTATCTAATAACAAACGGCTGCAAATGCAGGGGGTGGTCCGGTTGGCACGGACCGACAGCCACCGGATTGAATGGACAGTGGACCTCATCCGCCACACCTCCTGGAAAACAAACAGCCGAGCGCTTGGGAAGGACACTGATGTTTGCTCACCAAAGACTGCTTAGCAGAGCTTTTACAAAACTAATTTTACAGTGCAAGCAAAAGTGCAAGGGGGAGGGTATGAGATGAGAAGAAGTGATTTGCTGAGGGGCGACAGGTACGCAAAGGATTGTGTACAGAGGGTTGGGTAACCCTGAACTCGCAGAGCCCCCACCCCTGGCGCCCCTTTCCTCTCCGGAACGCGCCAAAGGGACGCCTGGAAAGTGGCTGTGGTCGGTTTCCCGAGGGTAGTTCGGGGAAGGTACTGCCGATTCCTGGACCCTCATCCGCCACAGCCCTTTAAGGGAATCGATACGTGAAGACGGCCCGGCACCACGCTCCCCCCGCCCCGAGACGCTGTGCCCTCCG
>VWZU01000032.1:124966-135140 GCA_013397095.1 Sterrhoptilus dennistouni | reverse complement strand
ACAAAAAAAAAGCTTTAAATGCTTAGCAGCCAAACACATTTATTAGTCTTTTTTTTTTTTTCCAGGAACCCAAAAATAGTTTGTAGTTATAATGTAAGCAACTGAGTTGCACATAATACAATCATATCTTTAAAAACAAAACAAAAACCAAAAAAACAAAACAAAAAACCCCAAACAAAAACAACAAAAAACCCCTAAAAAATCTCCCAAACCCGAAAAAAAACAACAACAAAAAAACCTGTTTAAAAGCCCCCCAAAAACCTTCAGAAAACTTTATATAAGTATTACACCATCTCTCAGTTTCAATGAAATGACGATGACTTAATTCCTTATTACTCTTAACTTGCCACATCCAATAAAACATCACCCTTTTTTTTTTCTTTTTTGTTTGTTTTTTTTTTTTTTCTAAATCCAGCATGAGAAATACAGTACCTGCTATGGCAAAAATACACATAAAATGCAACATTTCAGCTTATTTGTACATTAGTAGAGTTTAAACATCTTATTGGTTTTTTTTTTCTTTTTAAGTGAACCAGTGATCTTAAGTACCACTATACTAAAATAAAAATATAGAAAAGGAGGAAAAGGGGGCAGCCAGCCTCACAAGAGCACCTTCTAAAGTGCTCAGTTTCTGTGTCCATGGAAAACCCTTAGGAAGTTCAAACATTTCTGAGGATATGGGATGGAAATGAAGATAAAAGCTGGATATACAAGACATTGTGTCTCCTCTACATTTTCCTGCAATTTTCTTTACTGCAGACTACAGAAAGAGGGGAGAAACCAGAACTATGGTAAGAGTTTAGTAAAGGAAGCCATTTCAAGTATAAGAAAAAAAAAATAAACACTTACAGGTAACTTGCAAGTAACATCAATAATGTCTGCTTCTGGGGGACAGTGTTTCAGGCAAGAGGACTTAAGCTGTACCTTCCTGTTACCTATTTATGTGCAAAGTAGAAAAGCTGCCTTTTCTATCCAGCCATATTGGACATCAATGATTTTCTATTCAGCCACCTTCCGTAAGGAGAGAAGAAGGGGGCATTATTTTACCAAGAAGAGTAGATGAAATGAACCTGTTTCTCCATTCCTCTTCCAGACACACACCCCCCCTTTCTCCCATTACTTGTCTGCAATGAAGAGGAATTTGCCAAACTCTCGATATCCACCAGTAGCCAGTTTCCTGAACAGGCAGAAGGCATTTACCTTTGTAAACATAATCCCTTATGTTTGTGGAACTCAAAGCAGCATTTCACACCTCCAGCTGTGCAGTGGAGATGAAAATAGATCAGAACACTCCCTTGTCACTGCTTTTCCTCCTCTCCTTTCTTCTTCCCCACCCAGGAAGATTACATTTGGTAACTTTTGTTAGAAGGTGGGGGTTTTTTTCTTTTCTTTTTTTTTTTTTTTTTTTTTTTTTGGTTCTTTGAGGAGAATACTTAGCATTTAGTTAAAAGTAAACATTACGAATTGCCATCCTCAGAGTTATACTGCTGTTTGTTCTGCTTTCTCGATATGAGAGAAAAAGCACTGTGCATCAGATGTTCTGCAGACTTTAGAGCAGATGCAGCAGAAAACCAAGATACCTCTGTGTGTAAATCCCACAGGTGCACTTGCATCACTTCAGCTTCTTTCTCTGCAGAACCATTGTATACACTTCACCTGGATTACTGGCAGAGATGGAGAGGGTGGTGTAGGTCAACAGTGGAGAGATGTTCTTAAGGCGATGGGGAGCAATGCAGGACAGAGAGGACCAGGGAGTGTCAGACAGAAAGGTTTCAGGTACAGAAACCATGTTCTTGGTATTTCAAATGCCAAATTCCAAGAGGCATGGGCTCATATGCACATTCCTGAGATGCACGCCAAGAAAGAAGAAATAGGGACCAAGTGATTGAAATGGGAGAAAGTAGGAGAGGTTCCCTGACAGCTGTGGGTTTTACCCAATGAAGACCTCATTCCCCACCACCCTCCCAGAGACATTCTGGGAGAGCTGTAAGGCATATACACAAGCAGCATCTACTATCATTCTCTCTGTTCCTACGTTCTATCGGCAGGTGACAGCTTCTGTATATTGTGAACAAGAGGAGACACTGCATTTGCAGCGTGACTGGTAACACACTGAAATTAACTCAGGGAAGGACACAGGAAGCTACTCTGCCCTTTATCCCTGAAGCAGCAGCATAAAGTGGCCAGGTTCTTCATCTCCCTCTCTGGAACTGCAACGCACCACCACCTCCCCTTCCTGATGACAGGAAAAGATCTGTCTACTTGAAAAGATGACATTACCAAAACTGCCACTTAATAGCAGGGAGAAGTACACAAACTTATTCTGATTTGGTGGTCTGGTGAAAGAAGCAGCAAGCTCGAAGTACTTCAATTTTGAAGCTTATCTAAAAGTACTGGAGACAGGTGACCTGTAGCAACACTGGCAAAACTATATAAAGAAGAGAACACGAAAATGGAAACAGGCATAAAGACTGAAGAGTATGAGTAAACGAATCTCTATCAACTTCTATCATTTAGGATCTGAGTGTCTGATGGCTTCAATAATTAATAACAAAAGGCTATCTCCCTCCACAGAAGCAAAGAATGCAAGAAGAACTAGCGATCTTGCAGTGAAAACCTCACAATACTTTTATTACGTCTTTTTCTTTTAAGCACTTGACAAACATTACTAGTTGATCCTCACAAAACCCCTGTGAGGTAGGTAAGTATTATTAACAACCCCGCTTTACAGGTGAAAAAAAAAAGGCAAAGTAGTTAAATGACTTGCCCAAGGCAAGGGAAGAGTAATGGCCAATGTCAAAATTCAGGAGTTTCAGGCTTCCTGACCTGTGCTCAAAGCCACTAGTTCAAAAATCTCTTTGCAAAGGAGATAATGGATGGAAATAAAAGCCCATCAAGTTCAGAAGAAAGACTAAGACTTAGAAAGTTACATCAGAAGGGGAAATGTACCACGAGGTATTTTTGTGAATGAGTTTAAGCTTCTGGTTTTTCTTTTTTTTTTTTTTTTTAAAGGCATTCTGACAGAGTGGAACCCTGATAAGATCACATCTGCAAGGCAGGCACAGATGCGACAGTGATCATCAAGTCTATTACTTATTACAGTACTGTGAATGTCAGCAAAAATAAAACTGCTGCATGAAAACACTGAATACAGGCAGGATAATCTCTCAGTTTATGATACTACACCTAAGATAATGCCAGTACCATGGTTCACCATGGACAAAGGAAAAAGTCAAGTCAAAAGGTCCCTATTATAATGATGGAGAGAGCAGTGAGGTCTACATTTTTTCTGAGGAGACTCTTCCTGGAAGCTCAGCAAGCTTCAAAGAATGCACATAATTCACAATGATTGCATTTTCGAGATGTGAAGAAGTAAATCCTTTTTAATGACCATTACGATACCACCCTATAATAAAAATAGAATAGTTCCTTTCAAATAGAGAGGATCTGGTCTACATATCAGTCTACTTTCCCTAAAATTTCACATAATGTCAACATTAGTTGCTAAGTCACTGGCAGCAACACCAGACAACAAAACCCTGGTAGCTGCTGACATTGAAAAAACACAGTCCTTATAGTTGGGCTTTGATCAGCAACAGAAAGTAAGTACCATCTCCACCATCCTGCCCACAGCTGCTCTGTCACCATATGAACAGTACCAGAAACAGCAGCAAAGAAAATGTTAAGGATAAGGAAGTGTGGATATCAAGGATCAGCCATGTTCCAATTCTCCTGGAAGAGCATAAGGACTGCTGAAATGGAAAACAAGTAGTAAATAAAAAAAAAAAACCAACCAGTGCATTGTGGCAGTGGGTTTCCTGAGCTTAACAAGGGCCAGAGCACAGGTGGTGGTAGATATTTCCCAGGTAGACCTGGTGTCCCATTCACCCTTTTGGTCCTGGGTTTTAACACTGTGTGGCAGAATTCATAGCCCTGTGCAAAGCTAAGAGCTGATTTTGTTTTGCAGCCAACACTGGTTATTAAAATCTCTGCCCAGTTATCTATTGGCCAGCTTCTGACAAAAGGTTCTTATCAATTCCTTCTTAATTCAAAGTTATGACTTCCCCACTTCCCCAAACTATAATGGATATACCATGGACACAGAAACTGCTGAACAGTTTAGCAAAGTATCTTTGTCCCCTACACCTCCTTTGCAGAATGCATAGTTTACAATTCACTTACAAAATAAAGAAGCAATGCCAACCACATATGGGACCTTTTTTTTTTTTTTGAAAAAAGAACAAACAACCTCTTCTTAAGTTCAGTATCAAAATTCACATTTGCATAATAATACATTTCAAGGCCATTAGAGAGGAATGAGAGCGAAGCAAAGAAAACTGCAGAGTCTCTCCTCTCTTTGTCTTCCTGAATAGAGCTGAGGGATCCCACTAGAGTTTCTTTTCAGGGTGGGAATTTCAAAGCGCTACAACAGCTCTTGATCTTGTACACCTCACGTTTTGGGTGGGATGAAGAGGTGAATTATTAGGAAAAAAAAACAAAAGGAAGGAGACACTGCAGATTCCCACGTTTAGCTACAAACAGCTTCGAAGAAACAAAAAAATTACTTCAGATTTTTTTACCTTTTAAACACTTCTACCTCACCATTTCAAAAAAACTCATTTTTGTTTTTCTTCTTGTGTAATACCCTGTTCATTTAAATGGCAACGTTAAGTGTGCTAGAAGTTGAAGGATTGAAAAAAAAATTCTTGTTTTGCTTATCAGGACACGGGCAGAGAGGGTAAAAGTGTGCCTGCACCCACTATTTAACAGAAGCTACAAAACATCATCTTCTCTTCATGTATAAATTTGTCTCAAACATCACTATGTTTCAATTCTCCAGTGCTTACAAAAAACCAAAGCAACACGCACTCACACTCATGCACACAAAGAGAAGCCAAAAAATACATATACAAACTCAACCTGCAACAGCAGACAAGCCTAAAACTATCAACAGCTTCTGTGCATCACATGACATCCTTTCGCACCCCCCACCCCAATTTCTACCACATATGAATACGTATTGTGCAGTGTAGAGACCAGCCAATAATGCTGCTTGTCAAAAGGGACCAGTGGGCTTCAATCTCAACGTCTGGCCTCTTGAAAGACCATTGTCTCCTCTACAGCCCAAGCGGTCTCCTCAATTAGACGGTCACTATACTCACAAAGGCGCCTTCATAAATACCACATTTAACTTACTGCTTGTAAAAACATAGGAGAAAACGTTAAGCGCTTATAACCCAACCCATTCCTACTGACCCAGCAAGAAGTATCACAATAATGTATCACTTGGTGAGACCTTACTCCACCTTTAGAAGGTACATATTAAAGAAGTCTTCCAACACCTCTTTTAAATTTTTTTTGCATAAATGAATAGTTTTTTTTTGTTTGTTTTTGGCTTACATATTTTGGAATATAGCACACTCACTATAAAGCTCTGTTGTAAGGCTACCCCCTAAAGTAAGGCTGTTCTACCTTGGCTTGCATTTTCACTTCATTTTGCTTCTTCTCCACATGTCCCCAAAACAAAACAAAAAAACCCACACAGCGCCTTATATAGAAAGGGTAAGCCAGATCTGGCAGGGAGAGGAAGGGGAAAGAAAGCATATACCATAATCATGTCACTAAAATAGCTATTCTAACAAGCTGTGCAACCTGCTCAACAGTAAGTGATGAAGAAAATTATCACTTATTGTTGGTTGTGTTTCATCTGAAACAGGAAGAGCTTCCACTTTGTCTCAATTAATAAAAGCAAATATTAAAAAATAAGGAAGTTAGTTCTGCGAATGTAACAACACACACCAATAGCAAAGAAGAGGCATTTAGCGCTCAAGGAAACATTTTCTGCCAAATACAGCCTCCTTGTATTGTGCACGCATGCAAAATTCTCCAGTCTCTTCCCCTCTGCCCACCACAGTCAAGAACAGTTTGCTGTTAAAATACTTAAATACTTAACGCTGGCTGGCATAATGCATTCTTCCCTTTTTTTGTTCTTCTTCTTTTTCCCTGGAGTACTCTGTATTACTTTACAAAAGGGCTGTCAGAGTCAAGTCAAAGAACTCCCTTTCTCACTACAAAGTTTACAAGAACCCTAACACTGCTGAATGTCACCAGTCCCAACTATCACATATACAGGGCAAAAATGGCTCTTTTGCAGAGGGTACTTGATTTGCTAGAAGCTTGCTGGAACTCTGGGAGACTTCTACAGAAAAGCTTTCCTGCATAGCTCAATGAAAAGCAATGTGCAGGCAAACTGTGGATGCAAACAGATGTTGTCTGCTGTGTGCTTCAGATGAAACTGCATCTATCGTGGCCTGACAAGTTTTAAAAGTAGGCTCCAACCCACCAGGAGCTGTGGTGCCTTTTGTAGCACAGAAGAAACCTTAAATCACTGTACCTACAAGGATCAGAAACTATAGTTACTACATCACAAAGTTTTAAGTCATGTAATACCACAAAATAGAGCACTATTTTAAATGGGACCCTGACTCAATTTTAACAGCCATGTAGACTAACCCTTGAAGTCTACTGTAGGCAAAGCTCTGCTTGGTGAGTCAGTACAAAATAGACCTGTTTCCTACTATCTACTGCAAGAGAACTTTGGTAAAATTCAGCAACACTGGTATTTACAGTGATGGGACACTTATGCAAAACATTGTGAAGTACATGGATTAGCAAGGCTGCTAAAAACCTCCAGTTTGCCTCCTGTTTAGTCCAACCAACAGGTCTGCTACAGCCTAACGGTTGCTTTGTGGTTTAGTTTTGGATGTGAATTCAGGACAATAGGGAGTACCAATTCTGTCTACATTGGGAAACTTGACGTATTTCTTCCCATTTCTTTTAACATCCTTCTGCCACAGGTGGAAGCCTAGTACTGGAGGTAAAGGGGAAGAAAAGGTTTGGGATTTAGATACCTGTATTTTGATCACAGTGGGAGTGACTGATATGATCTAACCTAACAGTATCAGTTTCTAAAACTACAGAACAGTGGCAAATAAACTACAGAACTGAAATGATATTGTGTGCAAAATAAATTTAGACAAACCAACAGATTCTGCCTATGTTGCTTCAGATTCAGGACCAAAGTTGCACTTCAACAGCATTTTTTTAAAATTATTATTTCAACGTAGTTGTCTTGGTATTTCTTTCCTGTCCACAAAGCATGCATGCATATTTACAATTAAGAAAGCTGCTTCTGTTAAGGGAATTTTACATCTTTAGAAAAAAACCCCTATCTTCTACTCAGTCAGGACTATTACCCTGAGATGTTAACGAGCCTACACAAAACCTGCATTTCAATCCATTTGAGAACCTGGATACTAAGGTCACATGCTATACCGTGAAGGTAATATATGCAACACACACTGGAAATACAGCAGGTCTTCATCTGCTACCTTAACCCTGGATCCAGCTCATTTCTTTGACCAGGCTTGGTCAAATTTGGGTACCTCAGAGATACAAACAATGCTCCTCTTAAAGTCAATAGGAAAACATCAGAAACTTTAAGAGTTAAACATAATAAAAAATGAAGCAAAAAACCCCAACCTAACCAAAATTTCCCCCAAAAAACTACAGTACTATTTGGATGCACTATTAGGACACAGTGGAAGATGTGGCAGCATTTTTAGGAAGAAAAACAGGGCAAAAATTCTAAGGAATAAATGCTCAGAAATTTCATGGTAAAAAAAACAGAAAAAGAGGCCAACTTCATAAAAATGTTTGTTATTTAATCTTTGAGGTGGTTATCCCACCCAGTTTTTTGAAAACAACCTGTTTATATTGCAGAGGTAAAAACATACTTGGCTTAACATTCTCACTCATTACAAAAGCCACTTAATGTGAAGCACAAAAAAAAAAAAAAAAAAAAGGAAAAAAAAACCTGACCCTCTGTGATTATAAAAAACCCCCAAACCAACAAAAATCCCACTCTCAAGACTGCTAGGCAAGTGTCCAGGTAGATACATAAAAAACACTGGGAAAAAATGGCAAGCATTCCAAGTAAATGTCAGAAGTCTAAACACAGGTTTCTGAGCTGTACCACACTTTGTTTTGCATGCTAGACTCACGGATTAAAAACTCTCAGCTTGATAAGACACTGCAAGGTAGGGTAAGCAAAGCGGCTGGATTTTTATCTGGAAAGAGATGCCCTAAGTCTTTTCCAAGCTGTGCTCTCCCCAGCCTCTTTGCCCTACCATGCCAACATGTTTAAACAAGATTCTGCTAACGATTCCCTCCAGGGAGCAGTTTTGTAAGAGCCCAGAAACACCTTAACATCAATTCCTGCTGACTTTTCACTGTTAGGAGCTCAAATGGTAGCAGAACTTCTACAACATTAAGCAATGGAGTTGAGCACTTGAGTCTGGTTAGCACAATTCCCAGACACCACTTGCAATGGTTGGGAATTCCATGACTAAGCCATACAGATCTGTCAACTGTAGCTGGAAAATCAGATTAATGTTACTTTGACAATGCAGGGAAACTGTCACTAAGAAGACAGTCACTAACACAGGATTCAGGAAACGAGGAGCAGACTGCTGTACTACAATAGGCTTGGACCCAGCAGACTGCTGAAATTTAAGACTGCCAACCCTTCAGCAGTCAGTCACAATCCACTTCCAAGTAAATGTCAAGTCTGTTGGCCTTTTTGACTAAATGCTATGGTTTCCTCTCTTGTAGGACACCGCTAATTTGATAAAACACAACTTCTGGCAAAGCACTCAAACTCTCTCATTAAAAAAAAAAAAATCCTAAACTTTCTAAGTAAACCCTCCTTCCACTGGCCCATGACAGGATTTTTAAAGCACATTATTATTACTACTGATGCATTATTCTCAATAGACTCACATGCACACAAAGCACAACATGAAAACACTGGGCAACTGCTGTGAGAAAGACAGAATTTGGCATCTGATTTCTTTTATTAATAATAATAATGACTTATCTCAACTACTATTAAGTAACTCATTGCACGACAGCACGCTCTTCTTCCTCTAAGAATGGGCACATCTATTTCCATGAAGTGGCTACACTGCCTCACTTTGCCTCATCTTCCCTCCCCTACTACAGGGCACGTGGATGCATGTAACAAGGCACTAGTGCAGTTTTTGCGGTTTGAGCAGAGCTGTTTCAGGTGGAGTAAACCCCTGACCCCTAGAGCTGGGAGACAGAAGTTGGTCATCCCAACACCGAACTCTTAAGTTCAAGACTGTAAGCCCTGACAGCCAGCAGCAACAGGGTGAAAAGAGGAGTTTAACAGCTATTTCCCTCATATAAAATGAAACAAAGTCTGGGAGGTGGGGTGGATGAAGAAAAGCAAGCAGGAAATCTCCAAGTGTGGAATTAAACTGATCAAGTAGCTGCAAATAGGAAAGTTGATTTCCAATGTGACTCCACATTTGTGTGGAGGTTTTTTGTAGTCTTTTTTTTTTTTCTGTACTGAAAAAGGCAGGTTAATAGAACTACTTCATTACTGAGTATTCTGTCAGCACTGGTTTTCTTTAGCACTGCTCAGAAGCGGTTCAAAGAAGCACCACTGTGTTATTTCCTGCTAGTCATCCAAACCGATGATTCGTTCAGTTAAACTCTACTGCATTTTAATAAGGTTTATACTTCCACTCTGCTTTTAAAAAGGTGCTTCGAAGAATATTTTTGTTTAGTTTCAATCGAGAGGGAATAGTAGGTTTCCATTCATACACTTCTCCATGCAACTGCACACATCTGCATAAGTAACAAAGCACAATAAATGATAACTCTTCTTCCACAGATTGTTTAAGATTGCAATGAACTCCTGTTGCTGATATTGAGAAGTTTTCTTAATTTAGAAAGTATTTAAAATTCTTGATCCCTTGCTTGACAGTAACATAGTAACATTTGGAGATTTTTTTCTTTTTTTTTTTTTTTTTTAAGCTTTTTTTTTTTTAATTTTTAATTTTAAAGTAAAAACATTTCAAACATTTTGAAGATTCAGGAACTTGTAAAAGTTTATCAACAAGAAATAGCCATCTATCTAGGATAAGGTTAAATAAACCATCTTCAAAAACTGGCTTCCTACCCTAGAATTCCTGAGAATGCTTGCAAATTTAAAGCAGGAAAATAAAATGTTAAAATAAAACCAAAAACACTGTTAAATGCTCCCAGAGTTAGTCTTCATCTAAAATATATATATATATATATATAT
>VWZU01000032.1:86375-124918 GCA_013397095.1 Sterrhoptilus dennistouni | reverse complement strand
TTTTTGTATGTTTTAATTTTTTCCCTTTAAGCTTAGAATGGAAGAACAATTTAGCTTTTCTTTTTAAATATTTCAAATCCCTCATTATGTCTTGTAAACAAGAGGGGCTCTAGCACCCAGCTTTCACCGTAGTATCGCAATGAACTCAGCTAGCCCAAAGTGCAGGAAAAGGGACCTTAGGGCAGGTTGGGAGAGAGAAGTGAGGGTGGAACACAGCAATGAACCAGCATGTATAGCAAATTGTGACAGAACAGATACTGGCTTGCTCAGGCCAAAGGTGCTTCACTAGGAAGTACTGCTGGCACAGGACTTTAAAAAACCTGCTCTGCATGTCCAAGTGTGCTTGGTCTTTGAGCAGAAACAAAGCTGTACAGATGTCTGCACACGAGGGACACTAGCCAGCTAGCAGGAGCTGAAAGAGCATTTTGTTTCTTTGAGCATGGTGGGATCAGTGGAGGAGACATGATAGGAAAGTATTTTCCAAAGGGGCCAGAGTATGCTGCACACTCCAGTTTACTAAACAAATACAAACCTACTCATACTTTTCTACCACATAACGCTTCGCACACAAATCTACAGGCATGTGTATATGCAGCATTTCCCTCAGTCAGTCTTCCTTGTGACATTGGGTTTACATAGAAAGGGCGGATTAAATAAAACAGCCATGTAATTCCCTAGCCCTTCCCTCCCACCCCCAGCACACAAGTATACACACACATACACACACACACGCACGCACCAGCCTCCCCCCCATGACTTGCATCTGTTTTTGCTGCTGCCCACCAAACCCACGAGTTAAACGCACTAGACACGGTCATATCCTTCAACAGAAACACTGAAGAAACAGACTTCCCTATCTGCCCCCCTTCGCCAAATGATAAAGCACTGCTCCCTCTGAGGGCTGGAATGGATAGGTATGTGCTGGTACAGAAGGTCAGCACTTTGTCAGACAGTATAACAGCTGGACAATGCCGCATGCAAGTCCTAGTACTTATGAGAAAAGTACTGGCATCTCTCTTCCCTCTTCCCCTGGACCCACCCCCACAAACGACTTCCTGCTTCGTGTCAAGGGATGTTCCTTCAAGTTGGCTACAACTCTTTTCACAACAACAGGTTTTAAAAGTTTTGTTCCCAGCGCACACATGCACTCACACACTGGCTATCACTGTGGATTATAGGTCACTCCTATCCTGCCCAGAGTACTACTACACTGATGCTAAAAAAACCCCAAACCTTTCCTTAAATACAGAAATTAAAAAGCAACAGTACAGAAAAGAAGTAAAAACAAAACAAAAGGTGCAATACTTCTTTAAAAAAAAAAGTCTTTGCTAGTTATATACCTCCCTAAGCAAAACCACATACACAGGAAAAAACACAACACAGAGAAACAAAAAGAAACCTTTGAAGTACACACTGGTTTAAGAACATTCGTAAGTAAACGTTTCTGTCAGTGATGGTCTGGCGCTGTAATGACACCAAGGTCTGGCACAAGTAACGCTCACCATAAAGGACACAGGAAGGAGTTAGCTGCATGCGCTTTCAGGAGATGAGGCAGGCTGGCCAGCACTTTGCTGACACCATTTAGTTTTTTGTCAGTTTTAATGGAAGCAGTAAATCAACTAAAAGGCTAATTTGGTTGGGCTGGATTTTCAGGCTTTTGGATACTTTTAGAATGAGTACAGGTGTTTATTTAGGTTTGGGGGAGAAAAGAAACACTTTTAAAGGTACTGAAGCTTGCAAGAGACTGAAAAAGAACATTTGTCTAGCTGCACAAAAAATGGCAATGTCTTCTTTCCTCCTCTTTTCCTCTTGTTGAAAGAAATAAACGGCTTGCATTATGTAACAAACACACTAGAGTTCATTCAGTACAAAAACCCCACATGCAGACATAAATAAAGACAGTGTTACTCAAAAGAAAACATTGCCTCCCCTCTCACCAAATCCTTTGGATATGGCAGTGTTCTGCTCTTACAGGGTTAGAACAAGGGCTAGAAGTGACTATCTCTGTGTGATCTGCAGATTTGAGATAGCACCCTGCTAAAATGAATTTAAAAAAACCCATTGACAAATTTTAATCCAGCCCAACTGGATTTCGTTTCAGCCACAGGGACTCCACCATGCCTGTCTTGCTTTCAGAGTCAAGACATGCAGATGGCCAGCCAGCCCTTAGACCGCCAGCAATGCAGCGTTTCAAGATTATATATATAGAGAAAAAAAATGCACACACACAAACATGTGCACACGCACTCACACAGAAACAAGCACACGTGGGCAGTTACATGTGCCAGAACACACTGGTACTTATCAACCAGCCAATCACAAAGTGTTGGTTTTTTGTTTTGTTTGTTTTTTCTGTTTTTTTTTTTGTTTTGTTTTGTTTTTTTGTGGGTTTTTAAGTTTTTAAAGTTTTTTTTCTAGTTTTATTTTTTTTGTTGTTTTTAAAGTGAGGCTCCGTCAAGTCTTCTCTTCCCTCCCCTTACTCTTTTGAACCCTTCCCCAACCCCAACCCAACATGGTAGACCTAAGGACGGAAACACACCCAGTGCAAACAAAGTTAAAAAGCTATTTTTTCAGTATATATGTTTCTTAGCAACAACTTCCGTATAACATGAAAAAGTGAAAAACTAGAAACTAATTTTTTTAATTTTTTCTGTTTAAATTTAAATGGTATGTGTACTTGCTTCACATTGTCTTTCTAAGTTGGCGTTCACGATTCAAGTATTTCAAGAGTGATATGTTCTCTTTTTGGATTCATATTCCAAACGAAAAAACTGAAGTTATATAAGGGAGGCAACTATGTGCTCAGACAGTCTGTCAATGACCCACCTTTTTTTCTTTCTTTCTCCATTTTCTTTTTCCTTTTATAAATGTATTTATTGCAAGTTGAAAAAAATGAAAAAGGTCAAGTTAGTGCTGCTGCTGTTCCAAAAAAGGTCACGAGGTCAGAGTTGAAAGTTCTAAGTTCAGATTGAATCCGACCCTCCTCCAAGAAGGTCTCCAGGTAGTAAGGGAGCAGGGCTGCCCATTCTGTGTGGATCCTCTACACTTGGGACCCCCCATAAGCTTGAAGAATAGTTTGGGGGCCCCCACAATGAAGCGCCAGTGAGATCACCCCCACTGCTGCTGCCGCCGCCACCACTGCTCCACTGCCCAAGCCCCGTCGACCCACCAAAGAGATTCAAAGCAGGTCCAACTGGATCTGTCTGGTTCTGTCCTGTCTCCAGGGATTGCCAGCCCGCTGTGGGTGCACTTGGGGTTGCTGCAGGTGTAGGGGGCTGAGCTTGTGCCAAAAAGCGACTAACCTCTTCATCTGTGGCAAACTCAGCCAGGATGGTAGTGTTTCCCAACACACACCTACAGGGCAAAGTACACATGAAAAAAAAATAGTTAGAGCCAAAAGGTAATGGCAAGGAATTCAGAAAGCACGAGAAAATACCACCAACAGGTACCCAAACCAAAGGAGGAATCAGCTACATTGCTGAATTGCAGTGGACATGGGAAACTTCAGCTGTTTTTGACAGTGCAACTCACTCAAAACCCAAGAACTTTCATTTTACACGGGGAAAAAACAAAACATAACAAAAACAACCCAACCCCTTGCCCCAACATTCAGTTATGCCTGAACAAAATCCTTATAAATTTAAACTAAGGTCCTGAATGTTAACACCAAGAGCAATAAAAATGACTATACCATGTAGGTAAATGCATATATACCACCTTTCAAACACAACAGATGAAAAACAGCTTAAAAGCCTTTGGAATTCAGGAGATTAGTATAATTCAAAAGTTTTCACTGAGTTTAGGGGATTACACCATCAATCCCACACCTCCGAAGATTTTTGTCTCAAAACTTTGCTTACATGTGCAGTGCAGTCTGGGCCTTGGCCGCCTCCTGTTTGGTGCTGTATCGGATGAGGGCGGTGCCCTGGGTCAGGTTCAGATGGAATGTCAGCAGTGGGCCATGCTGCATGCAGATCGTCCTCAAGGTTGACCCATCAATCTGAGGAAGAACAGCCAGGATGAAACAGATGTTTGTAATTATTTCTCCAAACATACTTCAATCCTGACTTCATCAGTAATTGAAAGATATTCTACTCTCAGAAAGAAAAATAGATGAAAGCAGTGGGAAGTAAACAGAGGTGACAGAAGTTCATTTTCAAACAGGAACTGGTATGCCTTGACTTCTCTCAATTATATGCAGTGTGATTTAGTATGGAATAATCTAAATCATCTTTTCTGTTCACTTACAGCTTGAGTCCAGTTTTCCCTCTCTCACTGAGTTTTTTACACTGTCACTATCCTTACGTTGACAGTCTTTCCAGTAATTATATACAACTTGTACTTCTCACTCTCTTCAGTCTTCAGAACTTGTAGTAAAGGAACCAGAATGTCTTAAGTCTCCAGCTCTCTGATTTCAGCAGAATTTAGATAAACTAGTATTAAAAAGGTTTCTGCAAAACCGGAAATATCTCCACAATGAAATTTTTGAAAATTTATTTTGGTGCCTCTTTGTCTTTGTGGTTTATGAAACAGTGACAAAGTCAGTGATTTTGCTGCCAAACCCACCAATGTCCATTCTGTCTGAAGTAATGTTTTTACAGCAGTTGTTGCCTATATTCCTTCTGCAGCAGTAACAGCTTGTTACTTACCTCCAGTAACAGCTGTTTTTCCAGGTTTTCTGTACAGACAGATTCCATTCCTGGTGTGCCACAGGAACATGGACATATGAATGGGATCCGTATGTGCAAATATTTTAAGGAAGTGCTACTTTCTTCCTTCTTTACCCTCTATTTTATAATACAGCTTCAAATGAGGGAAAAGGAAGTTGTGTGGGGGTACAAATATGGTCAGAGTTAAAAGAGAGAATCTTGAAATGAATACATTATTCCTTCCAAGCCTAACCATTCTGTAAGTCTATGAATCCATCTAAATGTTTACACTTCTCTAGTGTACTGATCCACAATAAAGAGAGAATCCATAATGAGACAATTATGATCTGTTTCTCTTTCTTACTAACTTAAATGCCTCCAAAATATATTATTCTTCCATTAAATAATTCCTAAAGCAGAATTAAAGAATTTTACACAAGCCAGACTTAGAACTGTGCTTTTTCCTCACACCACTTCTTCCTTCACATCAAGCTAAACAGTCTTTTCTACAAATGGAGTACGGTTTGCCATTTTGGGTGATCTGATGGAGACCTCTGCTTTTCCTTTCACATCAACATTTTTTTGTAGACTGTAGAAGCACAGTAAATTATCCTGCTGAACAGGGACTTTCTGTCTAGACCTCAGTGTGCTGCTGATAATCATATAGGCTTTTCCTAGCTCTTGAATACAGGACTAATTGGGAATGCTGAAAACAGGATCTCCATGGAATTAATTTTGAATGGCAGCAAGCTTTGAGAATACTTGCAGAAATAACCTAACTAGACTGGTTTTGGCAGGAGTGCTGGAAAAATTCTGTGGTTTCACTATGGAAACACTAAAGTGAAAACTGGCAGTTACATCACATTTCTTACTGACAAAATCCCAAATAACAACTACAAACCATTCCACGTAATAGTCATGAAATTTACCCTCACTTCTAAGAAAAATCTGTTTAATTACTTTTTATAACTCTTAAGTAATGTTTTAACAGTCACATAGCAAATGCTGAATATCTTAGAGTTAGCTGAAGCGATTACAAGGGAAAATCTAGCCAGACTGCAGCTCAATTTAGTAGAAATACGTTATATATGCTGACAAATCTGATCTTGTCAGATTTTATTCAAAAAGAAACAACTGAAAAACTCACAAATCCTTCCTACAGCGAACAAGTTCCCAGAAACAACCATAGAAAAATACCTGTGGAGTGAGATTGTGAAGAACCAGCCAGTAGCTAGGACGAACTGAGCCACCATCACTCCAAGTAGATGCTGCAAATTATAAGACAGATCAATCAAAACAGATCGGATACAAAAACCCCCATCTTTCTTTACAGTTAGGTCTTTCAGAAAAAATCAGCATTACTAGCCCTGTTAAAACATGAAAGTCTGATCCTCAGTCCTGAAACAAAACCACACCTTTCCTCACAGTTCACATCAAAATTCATTTTACAGGAATTTATCTTCGAGGAGTTTCCCACACACAGCATACATCTAGTCTTGAAAGGCTGTACATAGCAAGTATTCTCTTCTGGCAGTTCTCAGCCCTTCTTCACTCATTCCCGGCAGCAGGACCTGGGATTCAACCCCCCACTCGCCCCAATTACTGATAACAAATTTCCATTTCAAGAAGGAACTCTCTTTTTTCCTATTACCAGACAACTGCAACTTTTCTTCCTCCAAATCACTGGTGCTTGTAAAACATAACACTGCTTAGTGTATGACCAGTGGTGCTACCAGTTGATCGTTCTTACCAGAGCCAAGCCTTGAGTCCTGTGCCCCCCAGCCCCTGACTGATCGGGGTGGTGTGCTGTTCCATGGAGATGATGGTTTGGGGTTGGTCAGGCCAGGAGGTGGGCGAGGCAGCCCTGTAGTGTTCCTTGAGGAAATATGGTTTTTCCACATCTTGTTGGAGAGATGAGTGGGATTGTGTCCTATGGGATCTGGGGACCATGTTGATTTGTAATCACTGAATTTTGCTAGAAGATTAAAGAAATTGTATGTATTAGAGAAACTTATGAGATTAAGTACCTGTCCTATCACAGCAAGTCTTTTGACTGCACTTATATTGGAGACAACCATGAAAAACAGAACCATACAATAGTTAATTTATCATACCAAAAGACCCAGTGCTACATGTAACTTAATCTTTGCTTATTTTATATATGCTGACCAAAAAAAAGTAATACACCTTGATCATTTATGATAATGTAGCTGACAGTAGTATGTTCCATCATTAATTAGATGAACAGCAACTTTTATGTCCACACTACATTTCATCAGAGAACTCAAGAATTTCCTAAGTTTGGGCACTAGTGACCTTTAATGAAAGTGGACCTTCTTCAAGTAAAAAAAACAAACAGAAGAGAACTGAAAGTAGTATTTACCATTCTTGGTCTACTAAGCTAATGTTGCCTCCTAAAGATGTCTTCCCTACAAGATCAAAGCTTTCTTGTGAATCACAAAGCTCACACACAATGTTGACACAGCAGTACCACATAAAGAAGGCTGCTTAGCTGTGCGACAGCTGGACTTTTAAACAATCTTGATAGCACATTTCTTCAATAGAAAGCATTGCTAATAGGCAGGTGTCTATTGGAAGACCTATAGTGCATATCCTTGACACATTTTAAGAACTGTTTATAAAGAAATGCAATAAAAGAGAAAAATAAAAATGCTCCCCAAAACACAACTATTGGTTAAGAATATTTGTGAGCTCTGCCTAAACCAGTGTCTTAGTTTGAAAGATAGGTGTCTGCCAGGGAAAAGCCACAGCCCCTCCTTGGAATGGAGAATGTAAACCCCCCCTCTCTGAATTATTATAATTTTGAAATTAAGGGGCTCTCAGGCAAAGGTATGGGGATAGGAATAACAGTTCTTTACTAATATGTATAACAAGACAAATAAAACAACTACAGTGTTAACAACAAAACAGAACCAGGAAACCTTGTGATGGCCTTCTTGGCCAAGATGAGAAGGGATGGAGGAGAGGCTTTGCTTCACAAAACCCTGAGGCAGTCTGACCCCCGTGCCCCTGCAGGACTCTGAGGGGCACCAAGCAGGAATGGCAGAAAATCCTGGGCTGGTGGATGGGATGTATCAGAAGCTCTGTGGTGGCAGCTGGAACCGCGGGACATCGCGGCGGGCAGGGAGGGTGCAGGACCACAGCGCAGCAAAAAGACCCAGAACAGAGCTGAAGAAGCAGTGGCAGCAGGGCAGTGAAGGCCCAGCTCCAGCAAGGCAGGAGATGGCAACCTCAGAACTCCCGGACACACAAACAGATGGTGGTAGATCCCTAGGCAGGACTGGACCCCAGTACTGACAGTGAATCTTCCCCGCAGCAAACCACAGCTTGGCCATCCTCCTTCCGATGCTGAGAGTGAGAAAGCGGCTGCTCCAAGCCCTGTCCTTTATCTTCCCTCTCCAAGAGAAAGTCCCAGAGACAAAGGAAGTGTAGCCAGGTGCTACACTCCCCTTCCTTGGCCACTTTGTTCAAGTACCCATAAGTACACAGTAGTTAGTTTCCTAGCAACTTATGGGAAAAAATTCTCTGAAGTAAAAAAAGAAACAAATCTAACCCCCAACAACCAGTTTTTTAAAAAAAGGCAGACTGTAAATTCTCCAACAACTTCTGACACCAAGGGACATTTCAAAAGGCAAAATTCCTTCAAAATTCCTCATTGTTCTGCACTGAGAACCACAGACATGGCAATTTGGGGGAAAAAGCTGTGTCAGACATTATCTTAATGATAACTCTCATGTACGTGTGTGCTAATATGTGTGTTTAACTTCAGTCACCAGCAGATGGTGGTGAATGTAATTTGAAACAAAGGCAAAAACCACACATTTATGATATGCCTGGACATGATAATTTAACACATCTGGAAATCAAGTCCATAAAGCTTTCAGCATGAATAAGCATGCTTCAATTTACAGCTGGATCTCTGTGTTTCCATGACACAGAAACGGCCAGTAGCAAGCAGGTTTCAAGCACTAACCTTTGAAAGTGTGTGAAAGTGCTTAAAAACCTGCTTTCATTAGACTCTGCTTTACAGATAGGTGAATTCTAAATTCCCAGTTCATATGATTGGCCTCCTGACTGCCAAACACTCGTGTCTAGCACACAAGTATAAATTGGTATATGGCAGTGATATAATTTCCTCAATTTGGCTATGACTTCAACTTTTTTTTTAATCTCTTCCATCTTTCCTATGTGCTGGATAAAAATTAAGCAAAGGCAAAAAGTTGCTACATGCCACCCTGTTCCTCAGGCTGTAAGAGAGGAACCTTCTATGTCACTAGAATGCTGCATATACTGCTTCAAACTAAAGTCAGCTCACAAATCGGTGGCAGGAACTCAATTTTTCTTAAGGACAAAAAGCATTTGCAATCCATGTGGTGAAGATGCTGAGGTAACACCTGAACACAGCTTTTATTCAGTATGATGAAAAAAATCTAAAGTTTGGGCCAGATGTAGCTCTCAGCTCTGTTCATCACCTCTGCTACTTATACACAATTCTTCATTTTTAAGTAATTGTCAAGACATTGATGTCTTCAAGAAAAAACTCTGACATTTGCAAGAAGCTTAAAATCCAAATGGTTCATCTGGAGCAAGTATTTCCAGTGTTTTACTGCAAAATGTGGGCAGAAACAGTTTTTTAACAGAAAACCGTGGTGACCTTCTTACGAAGGATCTGAGACATATATTTAAGTGCATATTTACAGGCCAACCATTGAAAGCCAGAGGATGAAATGTCCAGATTTCAGGGAATGATGAGTGCTATAAAAGGCAAGGCAAAAACATTCCTTTCACAGCACTCCCATTCCTAAAGTTAAAAAAAAAAAAAAAAAAAAAAAAAAAAAAAAAAAAAAAAAATCACTCACCTTTATCAACACATACACAAGCAGGTCATATTTTAAAAATTACAGATAGTTCATGTACTGTATCTTTTGTTTTGCATCTGCCGCTTCCTACTACTTTATTCTTTAACTTGCATAACATGCTGGTTTTGGCTGGGGTAGAGTCAATTTTCTTCATAGTACCTGGTATATGGCTGTGTTTTGGATTTGTGCTGGGAACAGCACGGATAACAGATGATTTAGTTATACTGCTGAGCAGTGCTTACATAGCATAAAGACCTTTTCTGTTTCTCACATCCTCCCACCAGCAGGAGCGATGAGGGTGCACAAGAAGCTGGGAAGAAATATAGCCAGGACAGCTGACCCCAACTGTGCAAAGGGATATTCCATACCATATGGAGTCATGCTCAGCATATAAAGGGTGGAGGGAAGAGGAAGGAGGGGGGTACGTTCAGAGTTATGGTGTTTGTCTTCCCAAGTCACTGTTAGACATGATGGACTTAATATTCCAAATGGAACAACAATGAACTAGTGTTAAATGAAAAATGCTTTGTCTGGGTAAATTTCAAAGCCCACATACCTGAAGTGCTATGAACGTTGGTGAAGGAATTGTCAGAGGCACTGTAGGGCCAGGCACCAGGTGAAGGCAGCGAGGTGTTGAGGGAAGAATTAGACCCTATGAAAGAGAAAAGGAAAGAGTAGACCAAGTTCACAGAGTTTCTGTTAACACCATTAAACCTCAAGAGAGCCATGACCGTACTAATGACAAGCTTTCAGGTACTCCCAGCCACAGTGCAAAGGCATACAGCTTCCTTCTCAGGCAAATACAACAGATTGTTTGCCTGCTACAACCACAACATCACAACAATCCTGAGTATCAGAGTGACTTTGATAATCACAGACCAGACTGTTTTACCTGTGGTATTGTCCCGCAGAAGTTGGTGGTCAGTATCTACGATGGGAGATGTGGCTGTCCCCCCCAGTACACTTCCAGGGGTCACATAGGGGTCAGATTCAGGGTCAATGTTCTGTATACCTTTCCATGGCACTCCTGGTTGGAACTCTGGGAGGGGAGAGAAAAAGGAATTAGATGCAATCAGGGAAATGTTATTTACTAGAAGTAATTGCTGAAGGTATTTCAGTAGGGTAAACAATTGTCTTCTACTGTTCCTCAGGGGCAAAAAGACTACATGTTAGAATCATAATCTATTTCACAGTTCCTCTCACAGCACTAGCTCTGGTGTCGTATGAATCCATGAGCATGTGAAGTGTGTATAAGTCTACACTACAAAAAAAAGTAGTACAAGGGCATCCAGTACCTCAAGTGCTTCTGCTGCTTTGCTACATTCAGAGGAAGTTTCAACAGTTTTAATAAATTCCATATAAGATAAGATTCTGTACACATACACTGTGTGTGTGTACAAGCCTTCCTCAAGGAAAGGCTACCTACCATAGGAGTTTGGAAACACACTTGACACATCACACTGTATGTACACACACACTTTATACACTACCATACTGAGGTGAGATGCCTTGTGGTAAAAGTAATGAATATACTCATTGACATTCTTCACGTTTCACAATGAGATGGGATATCCTTATCATGCTTTATATTCAACTATAGCTCCAGGCATGCCAGAATTTTAAGACAAGAGAACGAATTATATTAAATAAGAGCACACAAAGACTCCAGCTACTGTAAGAAAGATTGTTAACTTGGTTCCTTCGATGAATAAAGCGCTGTGGTGAGTTCTGGAAGCAGTGGTGCAGAAGTAAAACTGACAAACACAAAAACAAGTAAAGGAGCTTCACACACTGTTTGTGTAAGTCTTAGAAGAGTGCAAAGGTGGCAGATTCATCCCTTGCAGATACAAGTCCAGGATACAGAATTCCCGACCCAAATTTCTGAAACAATTAATATCAGAATATTTGAGAGTAATTAAAGATCCATTATTAAAAGCAGGATCCAAGATGCACTCTCTAGAATGAAGCGTGTTGGATGAATCTATCACGGAAGGGGTCATTTCAGTCACCTTTGTAATGAAGAAGTATGGTCAAGACTATGATTTTCACTGACAAATACAGAAGAAAATATGATACTACTGGTTCAAACTATTGCCACAGCAAGTGCACTATTAGACAGTGATAATGCATGGGAGAATCTGAGAGAAGACAAAAGAAATGCCCCACTGGGTAAGAACTATGGTCCATCTAGTCCACTATTTTGCCAACAGCAGTAGAACAAATACCATTAATGGAGAGAACACAAATTTGGCCACTGTGGACTGCTGGCTTCATATCTCCCAGTATCCACAGCTGTCCTAACTTAGATGGCAGAAATACCCACTATTTGCTAGCACTAACTTGTGAAACTGTTTTCCCATAATTTTATCCAATCACTGTTTGAACTGGCTAGTACCCTCTGTCTCAAGAAGCTGTGAAAGCAACACAGCCCCAAAGTTCATCAACTCCTAATGGAAAAAAAGCTTTCATCTATTTAAAATTTATATCCTCTTAATGCCAGCATTTGCATCATGGTTCTAGCATTGCAGGGGTCACAGAATTACAATTCTGCATTTATCTTGTTCACTGTCTTCATAATTTTACAAACATCAGTTACGTCTCCCAGTCTTTATTAACTCAAGAAAATAATCCAGGTATCCACACTTTAACACTATGACCAATCAGCACTGCATCACGGAAGGACTCTGCTCGGCTACTACCAAAATATTGTCACCCCCTGACAAGCAGGACCTCTCTTTTGTTAAGCAAGAAGCAATTTTCCTCTTGGCTCTACTCAAAATATCTTCTCTGTTCTCAGACAAAGAATCCAATGAACACAGGTTAGAACCTGGAAATTAGAACTTGTTTGTAAGGAAAGAAAAAAAAAGGTCTAAGTCTTCCATCTACAAAGATTCTGAGAAATGGTGAGACTGAAAATTAAGTGCACAGAAAGCTCTAATCAAAAGGTTAATGAAAGGATCAGGGGTATTATTGTTTATGAACACATTCACTCACCAATGTAACCCTCGTCTGGAAAAGCATTTCCTTGAACTTCAGCACACTGACTAATTTCCAAACTCTCCTTTGGGGCTGACAGTTATTATCATACACATTCACCAGCCTTTGTCTACAGACATGCTCTTTTACTTCTAGGCAGTAAAGACAACCTGAAATGAATTTCTCCACTGATATCTGAAAGGTCTTCTCAAAAAGTTAAAGTATAAGATTATCGTGAAAATCATGAGACACGTCCAGGCCAGTTTGCTTGAAGTATGACTGATCTTGAACTGGAAAATTACCGTCTAAGTATTACCTAAGTATGCAAGTCTGTGCAACATAAACAAACACAGTTCTCACCAATGCTGCAAAACTTGCTCTCACCTCCAGCTGTGGTATCAGTTTGATTGGACACCACTTCATTTATTTATGTGCTGAACAATACTACTCTCTTGAACAGCAGAATTTCTGCAGCAGATTGCATTTAAGAGGAAAATGTGAAAGGTGTAGTCAGGGTGAATGCTGAGTGACCACTTTTTTAATTTAAAGGAAAAATGCACCTATTTCAAGAAGTTTTCTCTTATAAAGTCATTTTTGTTAACAACTCTTTTTTTAGCACTGGAGGAAGAATTCTATTTCCATGCCAGGAACTGACAGCAGACCTCATCTACAAGCTCGTAGAAAAGGACCTAGTGTGCAAAGTAATTTTAGGTTTCAATTTTTCATTAGGGGTGCTGTGTTGATAAGGTAGATCTTGATTTCAGTTTTCCTTGTCAACGAAGTCCATTAGTTAGACTATGAGACAGCTCAAGTGGCTGACAGTTATGGAACAGTAACTTGTCCCAGCAGCCTATGGATCTTGTGAGAGTGGAACAGCTATACAGCAATAACTGAAAAAATGCCACCTGCCAAAACCCTGAACTTGTTACATGAGGGCTGCAATCACAGTCTTGGGTTACTCACACAAGAAATGAGGGATGGTACTGAGGATCTCAGTGAAATTTTATCCTCAGAATTTGTGAACTTCACTTATCTTCTCACAGTGGTGAGGCAGTCAGTCAGCAACAAAAAATATTACTCATCACTGACAATGGGACTACAGATATCACTAGGGAAGCTCTACGATATCAAA
The DNA here is from genome assembly GCA_013397095.1 of Sterrhoptilus dennistouni. Classification (NCBI taxonomy): domain Eukaryota; kingdom Metazoa; phylum Chordata; class Aves; order Passeriformes; family Zosteropidae; genus Sterrhoptilus; species Sterrhoptilus dennistouni. The sequence continues at coordinate 111,281 of VWZU01000032.1, read as the reverse complement.
AAAGGGCAAAGAGTAGCTATCCAGCTTCTCACTTCCATAACAATTTTGGCACCAAGAACCTTGCCAAAGCCAACAGCTGCTCCAAAACTTGGAAACATGGCAGAGCCGATCCTCATGTATCTCTTGTAACATTCCAAGCAGTATTGTGTTTATCAATATAATATAGAAGAATGGTGACTGAGGAAACAAGCAACAATGAGTCTGTGAGTAAAGTCTGGTAGAAGATTACATTTTTAGGAGTTTCTGGCATTATGAACAGCAACTCTAGTCCAAAAAGCTCCATACTTAACGAGTCTGACAGAATTGTAACACGAATACACTTGTACACAATGCAGTGAACAGTATGAAAATTTGTGGACGTGAAGAGGTTTTTAAGATAACTAATTCATGTTAGCTCACCAGAAGATGTTTTCTTGCTGGAGTTAGACACTAAGGGCTTCCCTCATAAAAATCTTCAACTACAATTTCTAGGTTTCCTGCAGTTGTATCTGTCACGTAGATTCCCTTAGGCTTTCTGATGCAAGGTCTGTGCTACTGCTTTACCCAAAGATGTACCTAGACTTTTACTTTTTTGTGCTTGAGGGGATACACAGCAGAGGGTTTGCAGTTAGCAATGTTGTCCTGGCATGCAAATGTCTTCCAGATAAGAGAAAAATCACAGCACCCACTCTTGGCTGAACAGCACTGGTGAGTAAGCTGTGCAACTTCAAACATATAACTCTGTTTAAATGAATGTTTTATATAGAAAATTATGTGCGAATTCAAATACATATGTACTTTTCCTAGAGAGTTTTCTAGCAGAAATGTAAAATTCTGCCAGTGAAATTAGAAAACTTAAAAAATGTGGACCAGCCTGTCATGCCAAAAGCAAGAGACTTCTACCCAAGCCACAAGATTCCTGAGCATAACTGAAGCGTTGCCTTTATGTGACATGAACAAAGGTGAACCACAACAGTGTGGTGTTCCCACCATCACAAAAAACCCCCTACTTCACATCTTTTTCTTTCTGATTCTGTTCTATCAATATTTTTTACACTGTGTCAGCCTAACACAGCACAAAAAAGAAATCAGTACAAAAGAAAGGAGATGGCGCTGTGTATTCTATGAACATATGTTTACATGAAAATTTCTGTAAATGTAAAGTCATGAAACCACCAAAGATATGAGTTCACCTAACAAAAACCAAACACTACTCTGGCAATTCAGCAGTTAGTTTGTATTTAGCGCAGCATTTTTTACAGGAAATTCAACATTTATGTTCTACTTTAATGTGGAAGAAATTTTGAAACCAAGATAGGCCAAGCCACACAAGTATTTTCTTTACAATGATTATTTAAGTAAGTATGACGAGGAAAGATCCAGCACATCTATCCTAAAGTGAGGACACAACTCCCACCCTTAGGTAATACCTGGAGGCCAGCTGGCATTGCTGGATTTACTTCCAATCTTGTTTGTTGGTGGAGATTTGGCAGGTAACCAACTATCACCAGCAGGGCCTGCATGGCTGCTGAGTGGGTCGCCCTGGATTATGTCAAATTGGTTGTAGGGCGATCCTCCACGAGCCTTTCCAGGGGGCACTATTGCACCTGCAGCATTAAAAACATATATTTACACCAAGAAAGGTTGGGATCTTCAGGAGTATGATATATTAACGCAAAAATACTTAAGATGCATACTGGTGAGGCAAGACAGCTTCATCTAAACTATTTCACCTCTGGCAAGATGAACCTACACGGGCACTCCCAAAATACCCCTTCTCACCATTTTTGTGCATATTGGCATCTTGTGAAGCCACAGAAGGCAGCCCTTCCATCATAGTCCACTGCTTAAAGCGAGATTCTGTTCCAGCCTCTTTCCCTCCCACCATGCCATAATCCATGCCACTTGAGCCAAAGCCTGTGAAACAAACAAACAAAACTCCACTGTCATCTTGTTTTGTTTTTAAGCATCTTTAAACGGGGTGTCATTGTAATCATAAAAGGGTGGGGAAAAACAATCAACAGCAAAGGTTATGTTAAGGGCATCTTCCAAATAAGTGTGTTGGGTCAGTATACCACAATATGCTTTCTTAGGTTTGTGTTCTTCCAATGTAATGAAAAATAATGCAATTTGATTCAAAGTTGACACCTGTCATAACCTTCGCTCTAATGCTTATACATAAATTACTAATTTCTGGACCCAGACAAAAAGTGACTAACACAATTACCATATTAATAACAGGGAAGCTACAGGCAATGCACCACATCTTCCACAGAGCACTTACCGCCTGAACCGTATCCAGGTATCTGCCCTTTGCTCTGTAAATCTGAAAGACCCACATTCAAAGGATTGGGTACCATGCTGTCTAAATGTGGCTTAGGCCCAACAGGGTGGGATGGCGAATGCTTCATGCTAGGCTGCCTCTGCTGCTGCTGCTGGAGGGCACTCACCATACGAGCAATCTGCAAATGAAAGAAAAAAACACTTCATCTATGCTATACTGCAACACAGATTCCAGTAAACATAAAGAAACAGTGAATTAGGAGAGATCCTGAAGACCCTGCTCTCTGTAAAATGCAATGTGAAGATAACAGATGACATTACTGAAGCCAGCACCACCTCTACTGCAGACTGCATTTCCCCAGCACACTTCATATGATTGACAAAAACAGTGCCACACACCTGTTGCTCCTGCTGTTGTCGCACAGCTTGAGATAACTTTCTCTGGCTCTGTAACAGCTGTTGCTGCTGCTGCTGCTGAAGGAGGAGCTGACAAGCCTACAAGATATGTGGGGGTGGGAAGAGTGAAAATACAGAGCTCATCAAGCAAAATATAATTGCCAGGAGCTATTCGTTAGCAAACGCTTTGCTCAGAACTTAGGTAAACTTAGTTAAAGTGGTTTCTCATTCCACTCAAATAAACCTACAATGAATTAGACGAATTAGAAGAATACCACAACTTTCACTTAAACATTTGTAATTTAACATTGTGCAGCAGAATTACTGTAGTCACCAGTGTGACTACAAGTCTGAAGAAAACTTTATTAATAATCAACAAACAACTGCTTTCTGTACAAAAACAAGGCTTAGAGTCATTACTAACACACTGTTATCTACAATAATTACATGGGCCTATTTGGTTTATCTTCTGCCTTCTAGCAGGACTTTACTACTACTTTACTTTTACAAAATAACATCAGCAGAACAAAGCAGAATTAGAACAAACATAAAAAGAAAACTCTGCAAACAATCTGCAAACAATCTTGTCTCACAAGATTACTAGCTACTTACTAATTGAAACTGGGGAATCTGTGGAAGCTGGCTCAACATGGCAATCTGTTGTGGAGAAAGCTGGGGTCCCATATTGAAAAGACCAGGATTCAAGCCACTGTTCGGAAACTGTTTGAGCATGGAGGCTGAAACCTGCACGTAAACCAGTTACATATTCTGAATGCACTGCTATGAGGAAAAGATGATGAAGTACCAGCATTTCTATAAAGGAACAAGTAGGACTATGACACTGATCTTCAACGGTGTTCTGGGAAAGACATTACAGATTTATTAACACATCACATTTAAACATGCACAATCTATAACCTGGGCAGAGTGAATGCCTCACTTGATTGACAGTATACAGTGTTACATGTGCAGATGCAGACATACACACAAAGGTTCCTCCCCCAACCAATCAGGTGTTGGAGATTGCACTAAATTTAAATGCTGATATATATGCAGCTAACCAGTAATCACAGTACTGCATTATCACATTAAAAGCATACTGCTTGACAAGGAAAAAGAAAGGCATTCAGGCAGTCACTGGAGCAAAGAAACAGTGCCTCACAGAACGAGTTTATCTCTGTGTACATTGAATAAGATATAGTAAAAGACAGGAGTAGGTGAAGAAGAATCCCCCGTTTCTCCCTGGATTATTGGAGAGTTACACAAGTACAATTCAAGAGAATCTCAAGAATTGTTCACCAAGTTCAAAGCAAAAGGTAAAAGGTCTTAAGATGAAGCTCTGCAATGTAAATGTAACACACAGCCCCTTCATCAAACCTCTCTTTTGGGGGAGACAGGAAGCACAGGACAAGACTACTTAAAAAAATTAAGCGACCTGTCACAGTTCAGAAACACTTTAAACTGTTATGTTTATTTCTTCGTTTTAAAATACTTTGCAAAAGCCTATATAAGACATACGATTCCCAAATCCACTTTTGAGGTTTAAAAATACTGGTAGGGAGCATTTACCATCAAGTGCCTAGGAATAAGATAGAATGCTAATGCTTCTGCACTGAGTTTTAATTACTTTCACTATGAATTTTAATGGCTTTATCTTATTTTATTTTTCCATTTCTTAACATCAAGTTGAGACTAAGATAGGTGTATAAGTAACCTCAGTGATGTGCTCTGAAGGCTGTAGCTCTACTTCCACAAATAGTCAGTTGCTATAAATTCCTTACCTGGGGAGAAAGAAATTGGGGAGGCACTTGCGCCCGGATATTGGGGGAAGGATTTAGTGGCTGCACTGGTGTGTGCATGCCCCTCGATTGTGCTGTGCTGTTTCCAAACAAACCATGATTGCCACCCTATAAAATTAAAGCAGTAGTGAGAAGATGAATCTTGCAGGATAATGGATTTCTATACTAGTAACTACATATCAGTAACAAGAAGCCAAGTTACTGACATAAACAGAGTTCCCTTAGAATTACAGATGTTTGGCTAAAATCAGTAATATTCTACCTGGGTTAAAACGACTGTACTAAGTTTTTGAGATGCAGGTTGTTTCTCCACTAACACTGAAGGGTCATGCGTATCTACTTACTTCAAAACATGACAAATCTAACGTTTTCGTATTTTGCACTTTACATACTAGGAAATAGAAACTTAAAGTACAAACAACAAACTAAAAACTCCATTCCATTCTGAAAAGTATGACAAGACTGTCAACAAGAATTCTGGTCCCTCATTTTACAGATGACAGGTACTTTTCCTCAGTAGGTTGCTGAGATATCATTCAAAAGGCTATTATTTCCTCTGCAGGCCTTCTATTAACTGAAATTTGAATTCCAAAATAGTATTAAAAATTTTCCTTCTGCCGTGAATACTTCAACATTCTGGATTTGAATATTTTCCTTCCCCTTTTCTCCTACTAAATTTGAAAAAAATTTCCTAGTGAGAAAAAACTTTGTTCCTTTTTCCTTTCAGTGATTTAATTTCAAGCACAAGAATACTTTGGGTTTGAGTTTTTTAATGAGAAGTATTTACTGATTTATAAGTAACTTCTGTAATAAACCCTAATGCATGAAAAAAACCAAAGAAAATTTATGATTGTGTTTCACAAGTTCAGCCTCTTCAGTAGACTTCCGGTACCATTTTTCAAAAAAAGCGACAAGAAATGTTATCAACACTCTCCTACGCTAAGACAGCTACACCCTCTTGCTTCTAAAAGCTGAAGGTTGTACTCCCAAAACATCCTTACATGCTGTGAATTTGTCTTTTCAGTTTCAAGACCCTCAGAATTTCCCCATCTCCTGCTGTCTATCAGGATGTCTGTGACCTGGGGCTCTAAAGGATGTGTTTTTCACTCCTCAGCCATCATTCCCCATTCTGCCTGTCCATGCCAGCATTGCTGCACCCAATGAAAGTGCATCATTCTTCCAAACTAAGATTGTGTAGGCCTCCATTAAAACCTTTCCTTTCCTTATATACCATGATTTCATAAAGCCTATCGTAATACTGTGCATCCTCCTGTTATCCTTTTGCTAAAACACAAGTCTCTCCTCCTGCTTCTACACTGGCAGCACTATGGATTGTCTCATTCACCTGCATCCCCCTCCACTTAAAAGTATTTTCTCCTTCAAAAGCAACTCCTAAGCATGCATGCAGGACGACAAACAAAAAAACCTCAAAAGACAAGAGGTTTTATTCTGGAAAGAGCTGGCTGGAGTAAACTAAACATTAAAATTTCTGAGAGGCCTTGAAGCTGCAGTTACACTTTCAGCCCTCTCTATAACTCTGTAGAGTTATGCACACTGAAATCAACAACATGCCTGCAAATTTTGGACTTAATCTGATATTCAACACTGTCACACAGAAACAGAAAGACAACATAAAGAAACACCATCATGTTAGGCATATGACTACATAAGCTAGACCAGCTGCAATAATTAGGTACTATTCTTTCATTTCCTAGTATTCCTAAAATATTTTTTTCTAGAATAATGCAAAACATAATAGGCAGAAATTCTTCCAAACTGCAGTTAATCACTTAACTCCTTCCCCACCATTTCCCTGTACACAAAAATATTGCTATTTCAAGAATTTTTAAAGGTTACTAAATCAATCCTTACTTTGAACTGTGAGGAAGGGAGAAGGGAACAGGCACAATGCTCAATCACTGTAACTTTTTACAAGTACATTTCTACATACAAGGTCGTTGAGTGGAGTCTGAAAAAATTCATTCTTGGGTTTCATGAGGCAAATCAACAGCCTCTAACTGGGTTTTAAGCTAGCAGTTAAAATAAAGGATACCACTAACTTTATGACTTCTGAAGCACATCTACCTGCTGTTGCACTGTGATTTCGGAAGAGGCCAACAAAACCAGACAGAGTGCGTTCTGATGCTAGGAACTGAAGTGGACTGATTCTCAATGGCCTGAGACAGCTGAAATTTCCATTAACAATTTTAATCTATTCAGTAGAAAAACAAATGCAAGCAACCAACTAACCAGGATTAAGCCCAGGTTGCAGCCTTATAACAATGCATCTTATAAGGTGGCCTGCTTACTTGTCTAGCAGCGAAGTTTTGGGGACTGAGCCCTGAGCCGATTGCTCCAAGGCCAACGTTGGATAGTGTGGAACCAGAGGGAGACAGCTTGTAGCTGGGAGAAGGGGAGAAGGGAGAGCAGGGAGCCTCATCCCCAAGGCACCCATCTTGATTGGAGAAAGGCAAAGTCAACTGAAGCAGCAGATAGCCATCAGCAGGAGTTGGTTAGTGAAGCAACAGAATACAAGAGGAGAAAAAGAGGGGCGGTAAGTGACTAGGAAGAAGCAAAGTTAATTTGTAATAGCAGTTACAAGGAACAAAACTTCTGATTCAAATGATTACTTGACATTTGAGATTTTGTTCCAAGGAGATAATATTAAGTTTTCTTTTTAAAAATACATTTTGAACTCTCATGAAATTAGTTTCTGATAGTGGCTATTACCATTACAGATGCAAGCAAATCTTGAATGACTTTCCAATGTTAGCACACGCCTACCAGCATACTTGTTTAGGAAACGCATTAGCTTTGCTCATGGTATTTATTAATTTTGCCACCAGAGGGAGTTGACAAAACTGCTTTTTGGCTTGTTAGACCAAAATGGAGGAGTTAAAAAAATTCCTAGATAGTTAACATGCCTTCAGAATTTTAAAACCAAATTTGTTTTTCATTTAACATGTGATAAACTGTATCTAAAAAAAACCCAGAAGAGCCCCTAGAGCATTCTGAATCTACTAGACAGTCTCCAATTCATAATCTGAAACAATTAATATTTGATAATAACAGTGGAAGCTTCTGTTAAAAATAGGCAAGAATATGAAAGAAACACTACCATAACATATAACAGATGTCACAGAGAAATGGATGTCATACAGAAGTTTACAGTACATGGACATACAGAATAAGGGGTTGTGGAATTTAGAAAGGGTGTTTCCAGTACATGCCAGATATGAAAGAAGAAAAAAATTTGGAAGAGTATGATTACTTATATTTACTTAGCTCTCAACCAATTTTTTTCTTACAGTAGATGACTGTAGTTAGTAGCCAAAAGAAACATCATGATGACACCTATAATGCATTTCATTGCTACCAGTAGTTTACCCTTTCAAGAAAAAAGAAAGTTTCTGTCTACATCAAAAACAATCTGTTCTAGAATAAAAAGGCCTCACTCCTCCCAATTTAGTTTGTCTATGCACACCTGACACATGTTGCATACGCACATTCTACCAATATAACTACCCCACACCTTTTACTACTGAGTTCATTCAGGGTTATCAACTTTCTAGCACCTCTAGAGAAGTAGGGTAAAAACTGGGACCTTTAACATAGAGGTTGATATTAATTTATTTAAAGATATTTCTCTCACCTTCTCAAAGTAAGGCCCACTATCTGTGGTTCCCATGTCTTTGGAATTAGATGGACGGAACCCAGATCGATCCTTTCTCATCATGTCATTAAAATCCCCGAGATTCATGGCTCGTTTATCTACCTCAAATTTCTTATCTGGGAGACCACCTGTAACAAAATGAAGAAGTTAGTGCAAATAATCTCCACAATGTTTCATGACAGCAGGTTCACAGCCAAAGAAATAATCTTTAAGATCAGAGTATAAATTACATCTGCCTTGCAATTTAGCATAGTTACAGTTGGTATTAGAAGTGTTGAAAAATTAATGTAGGAAATTTCATTTAACACTGAACATGCCAGTTTACTTCATAGAGTTTAATGTGAGGTATTTCTCGCAATTTAAGTACAGATATAAACATATACATTTCAACTAATTTTTTATATTAATTAATACCTAGTTCTCTACGTCTCCCAAAACCTGCACTGTTATTTTTAGGGATTTGATATATAGGAAGACCACTATTTAAGTTCTCCATGTATTCTACTTAGGCTCTGCTGGGTTTGACACTGAGAAATTCTTTGATATCATTTGAGAAATCTGGTCACATGCACACAATTTGGTCAAAGTTCTCCTATAATCACATGAACTTAAATCTTGAACACAAGACATCAACTGGTATTTTATAGCTTCAGACAATCAATCTCCCTCAGCCTGTACACAATAATACAACCAGTAACACAGACACTTCTCAAACACCCCCTAAAGTCTCTTGCCATTGTTTAGTCAGTAACCTGGTGGAGCATGAGGTATCAGTTACAGATGACCAAATGGAAACATACATGGTGAACAATACATGGACTTTCTCTAAAAGCGTTATCAACAGCTGAAGAACTGACTGGAAGAAGTTTTCTACTTTACACACTGTACTGTTGCCAAGAAACCTTTTTTCTGCTTATATGTGGTACCTGTAAGATATCAGATGCATATTGCTATGTTGAAGTAGATAGAAAACATTTTCGTTTTAAAATACGGATGTGACAAAAATGAGCTTTACTAGTATTTTTAAAGAGCACTGTTTAGTTAGTAGCACAGATGGTCTTTCCAAGAACCATTTTAAAAACATGTCAGCACAATTAACAAGAAAATCTGTGACTTTTCCGAAGGAAATTGGTAATAGATAACATACCCTACCATGACAAAACCCTAAACCCTTATCAGAGCAGACAGCTAATCACTAACACCTTCAAGACAGTGTTCTTTGAAAAAGCTTTTTAAATCCAGCATCTCTTCTTAATGTCCAATCCCAATATATTAATATTCACAGCTATGCTACTGCCAAGAAGCTATGAAGCTGACCACTAACTGCATGGGTTTTTCTTACCTGCACAGATTTCAAAGCTGATACAACTTTATCCTCTCAGATGCCTTCAACACCATTTATCACGAAACAGTTGACAAATCACCTACATATCTTAGCTTGAAACTGGAGTCATACTGACCTGGATGAGCTTGTGGTTCTCTGATCCCTTTCTAACATATCTACAACTGGCTCTGCAAAAGCAGTCACAAAGTGTCACGCACAGCTCAGTGCTGTCAATACCTATATCAAACCATTGCACACAATGCCAGCAATGTGCTACTAAAAGGCTCAGGTGCTTAATTCCACACAGGAAGCCCTGGCCATTAGTTGCTTGAAAAGAAACCGAAAGCAAGGCATAGTTGCATCACTGTCTGAAATAAAACTGGGTCAATGCCAACAAAAGATGACTAAGCCACAAAAACACCCTTCTGGTTTCTCCAGTTACCCTGATGATCCAATCAACTCCTCAAACATTACTGAATGATGTCTTGAAAAATACAGAGAGCGTTAAAAGAGCACCTCTGAAGGCCTGAAGTACAGATTCGCATGTCACTTAGTGCTGAGGCATCTGGTTAAACTTCAGTATAAACAAGGCCTCACTGAGAGAGATGACTGCTTTCCTTTACCCCATTCATAGAAAATTCTAATGCAACCTTGAAACATGTTGTGTGAGTCTTGTCTTTTGAACTTCTCAACTAAAGATATAAATAATGCAGGGGGCTAAAGAATAGCTTAAGACAACTGTCAAAATGTGAAAAGTTTAAATTACCCTCTACAGTAAGTAAAAACACTTGTATAAATATGGTTATGATAAATATGAAGCCCTGAATTCTCTACATGCAGAAATATAGAACAGATTAAAAGCTAAACCATGTTCATAAAAAAGATCCTATCAGTTCTTAGATTTTTCCCACTTTTAAGAGTTGAGAAGAACAAAATCAAACAAGAACTTAAAAGATGACATTCACTCCCTAGTGTGGGAAAAGCCTTCTACTAAGTACATCTCCCCTACCACATGCACAGAGCTTAAAGAAAAAGAAGGAAAAGAAATCTGAATTCTGTGCAAAATTATGTAATATGATCCTGCACTGGGAAGTAGGAGACAAACTGCTGCTGAGCAAAGTTACCTAAAACATTTTCCAACAAGAGACTGACTCAACACGATGAAAATAGATAAATCCAGTGGGGTAACCCAAATGGAGAAAACCATTTGAAACATTTTCTGCTTGACCACAAAACATTTTAAAGATACTGAATTTATACCTTTACCATAAATTTACATCATCCAAGTCTACTGAGAAACCATATGCACTTACATATTAAGGTGTTTCATATGAATGCTACATAAGTTACAGGTTTGTAACATATTTACAATAGCCAGCTGCGTGAATTACATTTGAGCCAATGGAAATTTTAAATTAATTTCTCAGTATTAACAGGTGATTTGAGAATTCTCTGATCTACAGAAGTTTTAACTAATATATTAAAAAACAGACAAAGGTGACTGTCAAACAGGGAAAAAGAAAATACAAAATATTAAGTGGTTCTGACAAGCTACTTTACTGTAGCAAACTTCGTATCTCAGAACTTACAGAACATGACATATTTCAACAAGGAAAATAGAAGTTTTATCCTATTTTCAAAGTAGACAAGCTATCCATTGAAGAGATTTGACAGAAGAAGAAAAGAAGTACATCTGCCTTAGACATGTTATTGATCCATCCCTTTTCTATCTTGGTCAGTAAATAAAAGTATTACTTTAGAACTTGAAATAAAGGGAACACACTTCAAACATGGAAACTGAGACCAATGTAGTAAGAATTACTGACAATGCAGGATGATCAGAGCCAAGCTGTTCCAAGAACACCAAAGCCAAAGTTTTCTTTGACATATGTGGTCTCCAAGCACAGATGTAACTCTGTGCACTTATCCATAAACTAGGAAAACATCATGCTGGCAGTAATCTGTCAGAAAAACATGGTTATGTTGTAATCTTGAGTGAAAATCAGCTGAAGAACAAGACTACCTCATAAATAAGTCCAACTTTTAAAATTTAGAAGTAGACCTGAGCTGTGCAAAACAGCTTATAGCTTTCCACAAAAAAATGCCATAAGCAACAAGAGCAAAACTGCTAAATACGGAAGTAACAGAAAAGCCTATGAACATCTGTTACATTCTCAGTCTTTGAAACAGAATACAAGCCATAATAAATGGCTCTAAGATCAAGGGATGCCACCATTAATGGGCACACTAAACTTACAGAAGTGCAACACATAAAGGTAAAAGACGCAGCCTTTCTGCACCCTTTCACAGGATATTCTGAGCAGCAGTCACCTCCTCCTCAGACGCTCTCATGGCCTTAGAGTCCTTGAAAGTTCCAAAGGATCCTTAATTTGGAAAAAAGAACTAAGAGAGCTATAATCAACATAATCCAGGCTACCAATCTCTTCTTTTGTTTATGCTTAGATCTGTTTTTTTACCAGCAGTATTTGACGGGAGGTGAGAACTGAACACCCATGAAGATGACTGATCTCCATCTAGACATTCTTTAGAGAAGCATGATAGAATCAGAGCCTGAATTCTAGAGACGATGCATGAGGCCTAACTAGAGAGATCAAAAAATTGTTACCTTTCACAAAACTATGTTGTACAATACAAACAAACATTTTTATCATCTCTTACTGAGATCCTTAAGTACTTCAGAGGAAGACGGCAATTTTGGGAAAGACAGCAAATTTGGGAACAACTGAATCCTCTATGAAGTGTGACAGAACTTGAAGAATGCAATGGATTCTAAGCTGAGAGACACTGCATCTGTCTGGATTGCATTAGGATACCAAATCCACAGCTGGTACTAGATGCAAGTAAGCCTTGACTGCCAAAGCTCTATGTTTGATACCACACAACCCAGGATGCTTAACCTGTGTAGCAATTGTGGTGAAGCTATCCAGAACATAAAATCTAGTTCTAATGAAAAGTAATTTGTAATAGCCTGCGTTACGCAACTGAAGAAATCAATGACAAGATATTTTTTCGCCCCTTAGATCACCTCCAGGAAGCTGTAGTAAATGGGATGTCCTACTGGCATAAACAGTAAATAGTACTTCTCTACCAAATGTAAAAGATTTTCACTTACTTACAACAGTAATAATGCATACAAACTTAAAAGATGTCTCTGCCCCAAGTTATAGCTCTGCTGTGCACAGGTATACATCCCAATCTTGCACACCAGAGTCAAAGCTTATAGACAAGACAGAGGATGCTTTTTACTCTACCTTTACATTATGAGGAATGCTAAAACAAAGACCAAACCCTTCCAGAGTACAGCCTGCCATCCTTATAAAAATACTGCATGTGATCTCACATTTCAAATGCACTGAAATTAAAATATACGCACCTACAGACAAGTCCATCTTACTGCCTGGAATGTCGTCAGTTTGACTCTGGGGGGGAAAAAAAAGGCACAATTCAGTTCTGATTTCTATGCAATGCTGAGAAGTATTTCAGAAAGGTGGAATGCAGGAAGAACATGCTTGTGCTAATGCAAGTTTTACTTTTAACTAAAACTTAACACAGGGGTTTCTGATATCACCCTGGACACACCTTGCTTCAAACCCCTAATGCTGTGCATGGCAAGTTTACCCGTATGAAACCAGACACATGAATGCAGTGACGAAGAATGATGGACACAGAGCCACTCCACAAATGAAGCTCCGGCCTTGTGTGCCAGTGGTTGAGTGACAAAACACTGAAAATAGTGGGCAAAATGATAGCTCATTCTCATGACCAGTCATGCCATCAAATCTTGCATGTGCTGCCATGGGATTCTTCAGTTGGCAGGCTGGGACAGGATGTTCCTATAGCTTTCAGAAGCATGTACTGTCTAGCAAACTGAATTGGAGCTTGGGAGCCAAAAGACATTGTAAATTAATCCTAAGCATGTCAGTGACAGCTTATGCAGCCCTGGATTTCTCACACAAATTCTATATTGTTATCTTCTGCTAGCTAGCATTACATGGTATTCCTGCTTCACAGGATGACAACTGGCAAAATATTCTGCAAAATATTTTACAAATTAGCTTGTCAGAAGTTCCTAAAAATTATATATAATTATTTTTAAACAAAATATTTTAAAATATATAATTTTATATATATAATAAAATAAAAAATATATAATTCCCTACAGCTCTGTCCTTTTCTCGATTATGTGATATTTATTTATTCACTTTATCAAACAATCTTTATTTACGGATTCATAATGAGCCCTTTTTGTTCTAAGAAGACTGTACATCAAATGTAAATTCAGCCGAGACAGACACAGAGCTGTAAATATCCTTTCCTAATAGGTGGCTGAGATTCAGAATGAATACCTTGGATTTATCACAGATGTCTGACACCATAGGCAGGAGCCTCTATCTCAAGTGCTTTAAACAGCATGTTATGAAAATAAAATCTAAAAAAACCCAAACCCAAAACTAAAACAACAAAAAAACCCACCCCAAAAAGCAACAATCCCCCGCCCCAAAACCAAATAAACAAAATAAGGAAACACACATCCCCCTCCAAAATCTATTACTTGCAAGGCAAGTGCAACCTCAGAGCAGGAGCTATCATAAAGTAACTTTAGGAATCAAAGTAGATTTGGGTTTTTTCTGAGAAGCCATTCTGAGCCAGCTAGTTTCAGGTATCATAATCAACATCCCAGCATAGCAAATGCAGATAAATAACTGTGAAACAGTTGATCTTTTGACTTATTTAAAGCTTACAGCTTTTTCACAAAGTTGGACTTCCTTTTAAAAAATTTTACTTACTAGCAAGCCCATATTTGAAAACTGTTTGGATAAAGGGTTCATCCACGAATCACTATTTCCTCCTTTTAATGCACACTGAAAAAAAAAAGAGACAAAATATTTTTAGGAAACTTCTTGATTCCTTAAATTCTCTTTGATCCTTAAGAGGTGCATGTTTAAAATGAAAACTCTGGTATCAGAGAAATTAATCTCCTGAAAAAATTACTTGAGGTATTTACAGGTTTGGAAACATTTACCAAATATTGTGTCTTGTACAATTGCTCACTGTTAGGTATTCTAAACTGGTTGAATGTTGTCATGTAGAACATTTATCACACCTTCAGTTTCATTCTGCAATCTGGAAAGCTTTGTGAACATTATTTATTTTTTCCTCTGTAACACTTTAATACATCCTTCAATTCAGTGCATACAGAGGCAAATTTCTTCTTTGCCTTTCTTCCCTTTAGCGTGGTGTCTCTTGCACAGGCACTATGCTGACCAGGATGTCTCTTTGGCCTTAGTGTAATTTACAGACCATCAAAACCAACACTACCCCAGTTTAACAGTGAAAAAAAATTTTAGTTGTTTTGATGGTTAAAATAAAAAAGCTTTAACTGAGGAAAAACTCCCTGAGAATAATTTCTGCAAAATAGGAATTGTAGAACTCCCTGCCACATCACAACAGTATCGCCACATCTTAGGAAATCGCACTGCCTTGCCTTTTGATTCTGCCCTACGTCCTCCATGAGAAGCAGACACAGCACAGTCCTTCTAATATTAATACAGTAAAAAGTGTTACTGTACTAAAGAACTTCAATGCAAACAAACCTTAGAAAGAAATTTACTCAGGACCACAGCCAAGCTCCTGCTCCTGGTCTGAGGCCAAATGTCAACAACAACAACCACAAGTCAGACATAAATCCAACAGTTGTTAGATATAAGAAGTTCTTGTGCCAAAGTGACTGTGGAATCCAAACATCAGCAGGCAATGCAAGAACAACAGCAGTAGCGTCACAAAAAGATGTGTCAGCAAGAGAAGAGAAATAGCCTTGGGATACTCACTTTCATTTCGTAACGGCTGTGCAGCTTACAAACGGAAAGAATTTGACACCTACTGTAAGATTTATTAGTCATAACAGGTGTAATATATTAAAGCAAATCTCAAAACCTCCCATTTTTTACACTAGTTTAAGGGGCACCTTTTTGTAACTCTGCAAAACCTTCTTAATAAAGTAACTGCATAATGCTCTAATGTATCATTCAGACTGTTTTCAGACAACACAGTAGTAATGATCACCCAAGCATTTTACCTTCATTTGTGTCTTCTTTCCTCCTTGCCCCCAGCTTGTTGAGTTGTGGGAGGAACTGCTTCCCTGAGAGCCTGCTGTGTTCCAGACTCCTCCCTCCTCCTCCTCTTCCCAGCTGGAATGACGTGTTCCTGTCACTGGCCCATCACTCTCTCCCCAGCCATCTTGCATAGATTTAGAACCTTCAAAAAAAGAAAAAAAAGCTCAAAAGCTGTCTACAATACAATGCAGCTGGTGATGTGACACTGCAGCATTAGCTGAAATCATCAGAATCCCAAAGGAACTAACAAAGAAAAAATTTCAAAAATGCGTCTTCGCTCTAACAGCTGTAAAAACTTGTGCACGAACCCCAAACCCCAAGAGATTTGGTGGCATTTTTGCATGTCATATTTTGCAACTATTTTAAAGAAATGTCAAACCTTTAAAGATACAATAGCAATAGGGACCTCTTATACAGATACAGCTGCATTTAAAAGACAACGTATTATTTTTGAGTGCAAATGAAAATCTTCAAAGCACACTTAATATTCCCCTTGCCCTACACTTTTCCACAAAATTACAGAAATAAACAGCTTGCAGGAACAACAACTAAGTAGAATCCAAAGGCAAGGACCTGACGTCCTCTGGTACAAACAACACAAAAAGTAGTTTAATGCAGCAAAACCACCAAAACAACCCCTGTATTATAAATTCTATTCCTAACAACATTACTAAAGAGACTAGCACAGCTGTTTAAGTACATCAGAAAGCTACAACTCCTTCACTCTATCAGTTCACACTTTCCCTGTTGGTTTCTTTTCTTGCTCTTACTCTCTAGCACTGTCACACAACTTTGAATTCTAACCTTTACTGACAAGCCACCAGGAGCCCAAGTCCTCATCCTATCCACTATCCAACTGTTCTTTCTGCTGTAACTCTTCATTCTGCACATTTATTCCCCTATTTGTTAATTTAGTATTTATCTACTTTAAAAAAGACTTCCACCATCATCACTATCTCCTTTGTAATAAGTAATTTTTTAATTTTTGGGGGTTTGAGTGTAGAAATCAGGAATAAGGACACCAACATACATAGCAGAAATTCTGAATGTAAAAAAAGTCAGGAATTGCAATTCGTCTACCATGGGGATCTCTACCCTGATAATAATGAAAATAAATACAGTAGCATTTTATGGTGGTTTAAAAGATACCTTAAAATGCATCATAAACAAACTCTCAATACTTCACAGGAAACAGCTTTTTAAAGTCTGTTTAATTGGGTACTAAAACTGAGGGCTGCTTATGAAACATACTGGTCGAAGTGCAAAAAAATCTACCTCTTGACCCCTTAATTGTGCTACTTACACAGAAAAGGCTACACTTAAGTATTATGACTGCAGAGTCAAAAACACAATCTGGAAATATTATACTGGGTAGCCCTTGCAGCTTTAATTTATTTATATTATATATTTACATACTATGATACTGATTTTAACTATATGACTAGATTATTTTTCTGCAGTCACAACTCACTTGGACTCTTGAACATGAATCTGGACAGTGATGTAAAGATGACTTTTCTGTATGACACTGGCTTAATTTTTTGCATTTGTTGAATAAGGAGGTATAGAACACAGCTATTGAACACAAATGAAATTTTAAAAATTAAAAAAAAATTACAGAAAACTGAATTTATTCTTTTCTTTCTGCCAGAATATTCTTATGCAATGCTGGCAGAACTACATAAATCTACATTTTTCAACAGGTGGATACCGATCTATGCTTTCTTCATTGGCTCCAAACTAAATTTTTTCCCTTTCCCAGTCATGGCTAGATGATTGTCTCTGGATTTTGCTCTAGACCCGGGGACAGCCTCATATATAGAACAGCACGTATAGGTGGTATGGGCACACATACAGACCAGTTACAGTAAGTGACCACGTATAGTCTTAAGAGACTGTATTAAGGATTAACAAATCAACAGAATTTTCTATGGATCAATTTTAGAAGTTCTTATTTTGGCCATATTTAGGTGTCTTATATACATAAAATAATCCATCTAAAATCAGCTTAGCACCCTCAAAGTGCCAAGTCAGTGGTGGCAGGCATGGGAAGCCTGTCATCCACAAAAGCCTGCCACAACAGTAACACTAAGGAAACAAAGCTTTTTTTTTTTTTGTTTCAGAAATGGCCAAATTATTTAATTGGGGTGGGAAGAAGGGTCAATGACACAAAGGCAAACTATTTACACAGCACTTCATTTCAAACAATTATATGTTGCAAAAGCAACTTCTGGGCTGCAAACAGTCTTACAGTGGCCATCATCAAGTTAAGTTCAGTAACACTTGTGTATCATCAGTAGTTCCTACAGGAAACTTCACATCCAAATGTTACTGACTTTGGCAATAACATTGCTTTTGTTTGTTGTTTTTTCCTTAAAAAGAGGGAAATAAAAATTATACAAACAACTTACGTCATCAAGAATAATATCCACAAAAGCTCTTAATATAGCAAAATTTTAACTTTGAAGTAAATTTTCAAAATATTTCAACATCTCATTCATGAGGAACACTGTGGTAGGCGCTTAGGTTTTACTACAAAGTGCAGTTCTTAAGAGGTACAATTAAAAAAATCCATTCAAAGCCAAGTTGCATTATCAAAGCATAGATAACCATGGCCTCCACAGTGAAATTTGTTAGCACTGTGCATGCCTTATCCTGCTATGATCAGAAAAAGTGACTTACCACGTAAAAAGCAGGCAGCCAGAGAAAGAGAAAAATACACATTTCCTTACAGTGTTTCAACACTTCTAGAATCAGAGCTGCTCATTTAATTGCTTAGTTAGGATTTTTTTTACTACCTTAAAAGACAAAGTTTTAGTCATTTACAGATACTTAATACTTATCCATCAAAATCCCATAAAAACATTCAACACTGCTCATTTGGGCCTCAGATGACAATTCCTCCACAGGTGAGCTATGTCAAAAGGCCAAACACAAAGAATCTCCAAGGCAATTGCAAAGAAACTGGTATTTGGCCTATACTCACTAGATTTCATGGCATTCGGGGCGTTGGAAGGTGCATTCCCCCAGCCTGTAGTTGATGCTCCTGTATCATCTACTTCACCCCACCCAGGACTGGTTTCATTTGGCTCACCCCAGGCGGACGTACCATTATCTGGAGCAGGTGGAGTGCTTTTGCTCCAGACTGTACAAACGAGAAAGAGGTTTCATTACAGACAATTTAGACAATGAACTGTTTACTGCAGTACAGCACCACGTCATTTATCTACTGCGTCATTCTTCTTGTTGAGAACTTTAGGATCTCAGTAGCGTGGGTGCAACAGAATTGACAACCATTCACAACCAATTTAGAGTGGGCACTGACCTCCAGGGGTGAAAAGGAAGAGAATACTATAATGAGTAATACTCTTCTCCCAGGTTAAACATGAACCCCGCACCTAATACTGTCCTCCTATCTGAACTTTTGTGACTAATTACAACATTTAACTCGGGGGGTTTTATATACTGAATAAAGTACATATTTGCAGTAATATTAAACCAAGAGAGCATTCTTTAAAGTGTCTTTGAGTCAGAGGAAAAGGTCACATAATAATTTCTTAATACATTTCCAGGCTATGTAACTTTTTCTTGTCCTTATTCCAAAGAAGAAAATATTTTTCCAAGTACTCTTTATCACACAGCAAAGACAACTTGACTAAAACACTGTCACAGACATACTCAATTTCAAGTGATAACTGTTTCAGAGCAAAAGGTTTTTGACTAAAAATAAGTAAAGATTTTCTCCTAATTTCTCTAATAATTAAATATAAAAAATGCTATTTAGTCCAGAGAAAGGGAAGCTCAGGAGAGACATTACTGCTCTCTACAACTACGTGAAAGCAGGTTGTAGCCACGCTGGGGGCAGTCTCTTTACCCAAGTAACAAGAAATAGGACAAGAGGAAATGGCCTCAAGTTGCACCATGGCAGGTGTCAAACGAATATGAGGAAAAACTTCTCAGCAAAAGGATTGTCTAGCACTGGAACAGGCTACCCAGGGAAGTAGTTAGGTCACCCTCCCTGGAGGTATTTAAAGACCTGCAGATGTTGCCCTGAGGAACACAGTTTAGTCATGGACTAAGCAGTGATGGGCTTATGAAGTTTATGGCTGGACTCAGTCTTGAAGGTCTTTGATTCTGTAATTCAACCTTTTCTTCAGAGCTCAAACTCTGAATATGAAGATCTGTCATATATCTGTCAAACATCATCTTTTCCTGGCAAAGCGACCAGTAGTCAGATCGCAGTTACTGAAGCACAGTAAGTAGAGGATTGATGGATTCAAATTTTAGAGACACTTTAAATACAGAACCAAATATTCAAGTAAGAAACTGGTTTTCTTTATAGAATAAAACTATCAGGAATTGGAGGCTACAAGCATCTCTCCTACACATTAAGATTACAGTCATCTCAAGTTATAGGAGCTTGCTCAAGAAATGAACAAGACTAGTATACCTGATGCTTGTGATTTGCTAGTCATTGGAGTAGGCAGGCTCTGCTCCCGTGGGGCCTGTCCTCCTTGTGAGTTCTTGTCCCACAGATTCACATTCTTGTAGTTGTAACTGCTAGGATCTCCCCATGCCGAAGTGCCATCATCAATATCCATTTTTCGACTGATTGACTGTGGAGAAGGTTCTTCCCAGCCACTAGGCTCCTCCTCTTTGGGGGCAGCTGGCTGTGATCCGGTGTTCCAGTTTGGGTTTGGAGGCCGCCCATTACTTGGAGTTTGGGGCGGTGGACCCCAGGAACCAGAAGACTCCTGCTGTTGCTGCTGGTGCTGTTGCTGCTGCTTGTTCCAGGAGTTGGGCTGTCGACCCGTCTCGTTCCACGTTGAAGTTCTTTTACAATCGTCCCATCCACCCTTTGAAGCAGAGCTTGTATTTGCACCATTACCCCAAGTTCCAATCTCATTTTGCCCACCTTCACCCCAACCAGACACTGGCTTGTTTCCTGCACTTTCCCAGTTACTGTTTTTCATTTGGTCAACTTCCTCTCCCCAGCCATTCTTTCCAGAAGACCATCCTTGATTAGCTTGCCGTCCACCCCACCCCTGATCCTTACTAGAGCTGTCATTCCAAGAGGAAGATGATTTTTCTTCTTGCCTTCCTCCTCCCCAATTAGAAGAACTGGAGTTCTTATAGTCATTCCATCCTCCAGTATTTTTAGGGTCCTTCCACTCTGTCGGGGTTGAGAGCTCACCCCATCCAGACTTGTTTTGATTGCTTTGGCTGGGTACATCACCCCAGCCCCCTGAGTTCTTTGTCTGTGTGGCAGAGCTCTCCCACCCCTCAGTTCCTTTATCAGACTTCCCCTCGGGCCGTGGCATCTCTTCAATATCCCACACAGTATCTTGCTTAATTTGAGTCTGGCCCCAGCCAGTGTTTGAAAGCACTCGAGGGTCCAAGTCAGTCCTGCTCAGCAAAGTCTGCAGGACTGCCTGGCAATCAGGATGTGTAGGCCTGTAAGATCGGCGTCCAGAATTGTGACTGTCACTACTTCCTGCTTTGTGGTTGCTTCCAGTGCTTTGACCTCCAACCTCACTTCCTGCAGAGCTGGAAGATCTTCCCCAACAGGGAGCCTGGGAATTACCTTGGTTTTCAGGAAGAGGGTGGCCTTTTTGATTGTCCCATGCTCCAGTGCTAGAATTTGGTTGGTTTGGACCACTCCACTCTCCAATCTTCAGTTCATCAGATCCAGACAGCTGTTTCCATTCTCCCTGAGAGACCCCAGATGTTAATTTGTTCCCTTCACCCCATTTGCTTTCATTTGCATGCTGAGGGCCAAAGTTCCAAGACCCACCACCCGTAGAATGGTTATTGTTATCCCAAGAATCACTTCTTGACCGATTAGATTTTTGAACAGAAGCTCCTTTCCAGGAGTCCTCTCTATCCTTTCCATTGTTCCCATGGTTTCCAGAATTGCTCTGCCCAGAAACTGTGTCAGTTCCAGAAGACCCCCTAGCTGTACCCCAAGATCCAACACTCCCCATCTTTCTTTCTCCAGTGCTCTGAGAAGGGGTGTCAGTGCTCCTGGAAGGGTTCCCCAAGCCCATTTCAATGGGCATTCCCTTATTCTCCATCGGGTTTGGTGAACTTAAGTTCAAGGAGTTAGTGTTTCCATTTTTTGGTCCATCAGTGTTATGAATTTGAGCCTGTTCTCTGCCAGAGATAAAGTTAACACCCGCATTTTCCATCTTTGACTGCTGTTCCCTAGAGGTCTGACCTACTGTGCTAATCTGTGCATTGGAGCTACCACTATCAGATTCCAGAGTTCCTTTCCTAGAATTGCCCTCTTGAACCAGTGCTGGCCAGGCAGATGGGTTGCTGTTTGGATTAAAGTTGCTGAAGCCAGAACCAGGACTGACTCTGTCTTGTCCGCTCAAGTTCCTCCAATTACTTAGTCCATTGTTACTCTCGCCAGCAGGGTTGGAAGATTGAACAGATTTAGCCTTTGGATCAGATTTCCAGGCCCCAAGATTACATTCGTTTCCAACACTTCCAGACTGACACTGGCTTCCTTTTCCTTTGTTACTAGTGGTGCTTCCTGGCAGAGCATTCTTCTCCAAGCCAGGGTTTGAGGCACTGTTGTTATCGGTGGTGTTTTCGGAAGAAGACTCAGCATCTTTGCTGGCAATACAAGGCCACTCTTCCATGTCAGACCCGTCTACAATCACCTTGTCCCAGATGTGAGTTGGGTTGGCATTGGTACTGCTGTTGGAGGAGGCTCCAGAACCCCAAGTGGAATTTGCATAATTTAAAGCAGCAGCACCTCCAATTGCTGAATCTAAAAAAACAAAACAAAACAACAAAAACCCAAACACCCAAAAAGGTCATTAGTAATCCATATTGTTTACAAGTATAGAACATCAGATTTTTGACATCAATTATCCCACTTATTTTGCAGAGCATAAACTCCATTGTAAGAACTGCAGCAGTATTTGTAAGTGAATATACATCGTTACTACTAGTATCAGCTCATATGACAGCTTCCTAAAAATAACACAACTTAAAAAACTGGGTAACTGCCCTCCCAGTCTCAATTCCAATGTTATATATTCCAAAGTAAAGATCACAATTTCTGGTTGCTAATTTTTTCAATAGAAGATAAAATCAGCTCTCAGTACCTATTTGAGGCTTTCAGTTCATTTACTTAAACAGTGGACATCCAATGAATGCTTCCTGGATCCCCCTTCACTGACTGCCACCAATGAGGACCCAGACTTTACAGCAAGGTTGGAACTCTCTTGTAAGCTTTGAATATTGATGAACAGTAGTTTGCCTTCAACCCACCAAGATCCAAAAGACCAAGCAGTTCACAAGTACATTCTGTTCCTTTAACCTCAAAAGCAAACTGAACAATAGCAAGTATTACTCCACTGATACTTTTTTAGCACAGAGAAATTCCTTTTTTTGTCTTCCAATTAAAAAACTTTCTGATTAGACGGATCACAGGAAGAGAGAAGAGCTTAAGGAGGACAAAGACAAGCTCCAAAGACCACAGGGGTGCAAGGTTTTGAACTTAGAAAGGGGTCAGCCAATGAATGATGCATAGGCAGCTCTGAACAAAATCCTCAAATCAGTGACTTTAACAGAACATTTAATTTCTGTGAAGACATTCTGAAAGTATTAAGACAGGGGTGCTTGCTCACATATAGCATACTAAGACACAATTTAATGGACTGCTTTATGAAACCAGCCTTCCTTTGCTGTATTTGACAGTGGCAATAATTGTAACTACTGAAAGATTTCACCACTAGAGTTTAAACCTTTTTGTCCAGAACTGTCTTGTACGTCCTGAATTACCATTGGTATTGGAAAAGTTACATAGAACACCCATCATCTCAGTCCCCTGCACCGGTATGAGACAATAGTATACTTGATGTCATCTTTCAGGATACTAGTTTTGCCAGAAGGATTTCAATCCTGGTAGAAAAAGGTCCATGTGAAGAAGGATTACGTGTTGAGTTTTAATATTAAATCCTCATCAACACCATCTATGACCATCTGGTGAATATAAGAACGTGAGCAAGCAGGTAAGCTCCATTATCGTCTCCACTGGAAACTTACTTTTGTTTTCCTTCATGTGGCATGAATTTAACCACAGTATCAGTGCACATATGCTCAACCAAACTGGTCCAAAACTGAAGTTCAGTTTGCCAACAGTCAGATCTGAGGTGGGATAAATGATGTATGAGGCACGTAACAACACTGCACTTCCATAAGCACTTTGATGGAGCACCTAAGACAGCCCTGGTCTCTCTCTTGTTCACCTGCTCATTCCCACTCCACTGGCACACCTACTCTCTCCTGTTAGCATGTATGTTCTCAATGATATTAAGTTAGGTGAATGGGTAAAAGTCACCCAGACTGAAATCAGCTTTAAAAGCCAACCTGATTTAATTTTAATACAAGTCAGCTCTCCAGCCCAGTTAACTTGTTATAGTGCAGAAAAATAGATGGGATGAGGCACGTATCAAGGATCTGTATCTTTCCTGGCACTCCTGACTTGTATCAGGATAACGCAACTAACCACTAGCTAATACAGCCATGTAAGTAACCTCTTAGTTGTTAATGCACCATTAAATGAAGTGTAAAAGTATGAGAATTTCTAATAACAAATTTCAACCTCAGAAAAACAAATATTAAGTGTCAAATAATTACATACAACTTAAGGAGCCTCTCAAAATACTTCAAAATGGTCCTCACATACTATACTCGACAAAAAAATGCTGCTCATGAGAAGCTTTTGAATACTTTTAGAATGCTGCACTACCACAAATTTTCCCTGGTCAGTCTACTACAATAGCTGCGAAGGCCTATCAGTGCTAGGATTTTATATAGGAATCATAGACTTCAGGGCACATTTTGTTTCAGGTGTTATTATGAGTTAACACATTTTGGTTTTTAGTTGAAGAGAAATATGGAATACTGCCCTGTTAGGACCTTGGAAAAGACAGGGACCTATCTGAAGCTAATTTTAGATATTGACATATGCTTTGACCACTGAGAATGCTGAATATGACTTTGGAAAATCCCCATATAAAACTTGAGTGTGTTCAGGCCACACCCTTTTCCTTCTGGCCAGTTGAACAGGTAACATCGAGTCCGTTCCCTTGGCAGGCCCTGATCGCCAAGGTGGAGGTGTGTGGAGGAGAGGCTCCAGCTTAACATCAACTAATTGGGCTCCCTGATAACAGCTGTGGGCCCGGTTGGGCCAAGCCCACAAGCCCACCACAATTGTCACAGAGCAGGAGGCAGGGTTCCCACCCTGGGGTGAGAGGAAAGGAGAGCGGGGGGGGGGGGGGGGGCGCGGCGGCGCTGCGC
>VWZU01000032.1:51366-86360 GCA_013397095.1 Sterrhoptilus dennistouni | reverse complement strand
TGAGACCTCACTGCCTGCCGGGCACAGATCACATGACCATGGCAGGTCTGGGCAGATTTAACCCTTTCCTGGCAAATTCAGGCTTTCAAAGCTTAATCCTTCTTTTGAGTAAGAAGAAAAGGACAAAGTGATTGAACATAGAGAAGACAGAGCATGGCGTCATCGGGGAGAGAGAGAGAAAAGACTTTGGGAGAAGCGTTTGAGGAGATTGCTACTTTAAGCTGAAGTTCTCTCATTGAGCCATGGAAATGAACTCTACATGTAGATTATCCTTTAAATCATGGGAAAGATATGCATTTGGGGAGATGTTCAAATTTGCGTGTAGATTTTGAGCAAAGGTGTTTGCGATGGACTAAGTGATACTGACCTTATGAGATGCATGAACAGAGAGAGATGAGAAGCCCTCTGCACCAGTGAAGAAGAAAGACATCTCTGTTTCCTGAGATGAAGAATCCTCTGCCTTTAGAGCTGATAATCTTTAAAAGATAACACCCTAGTGTGTTTGAGTCCATGGCCCATGAGCAGCCTGGGAAATTGCTGATGGGAGGGGTCATGGTTTTACTGGGCAGCTGTTTTTCTGACAGTTAAAACCACAAGAGAACTGTTCTAGGTTGTCAGTGAGATCCATGACTCTATGAGAGTCCTAAAGAACTGATGAAAGACTATGTTCAAATAGTGAAACTGACTGAAAATCACAGATTGTCTCTTTATGTTGTTTAAGAAAGTGAACAGTTTGTGAAGGGAGGATGAGTGTTTTGAAGGTTTCATTTTTTTTTCTTTTCTTATTTTCTTCTTCTTCATGTGTGTGTTAATAAAACTATCTGTTTACTTTTAAGTTGAGCCTGCTTTGCCTCTTCCTCCTAATCCTATTTCACAGCAGAAAGACATTAAATCACTACACTAAACTTGGCAAACAGAAACAGAGGTGAATGTGAAACCACTACATGATGTAGTGTTTCTGCCTAGTTTCGAACTTAAAACTGTTACAGGTGTTTTATCAAAATAAGTTATCTCTAAGACATCTGTTTTTAAACTGATGAGTTAAAAATTTTGCCATTGTAGTTTGACATTCACTTTTTCCTTTATTAAACAGCAATTATCAAAGACAAGATAAATACTCTGTCAAACAGGGCTTTGCTACAAATGAATTCAAGTAGAGAAACCATAAAACAAATGGAATTATTAATTTTCCTAGTATCCTATCGAATAAGGACAGCCATCCCAACCTAGCTCACTTGGTACTGTAAAAGTCACCTCTGTTTTTAATTTCAAACCACAGAGAACTAAAAAAAGTTTGACTTCCATGATGCTAAAATAGTCACCATCCTACTGATCCGGAACGATTTTCAAAGAAAACTCAGACATACTGGTATTGTTGTTGTCTTCTTTTTGACTTTCAAGTATTTAGTATTTCTTTTTTAAACATCCTTATTGTTAGAATTGAAGCTGTCCTTGACTTTTCAGGCCACGTAAGTCTTTCTTTAGATGGCAGATATTTTGAGTGGAATTTAGTTTGTTCTACTATTATAATTAAAGGAGGAGTATTACAGCTACTGTAATTCACCAAGGGTCTAAAAAATTCAGGAGCAGCTATAATGTCCCCAAGCTCACCAAACAACTCTAAAATCAATTTATCTTCTGGAATACAAAATGAATGGAAAAGTAAAAACAGAACAGTCACCACTTGTACAAAAGGGCTTATCTAAGTACAAAAAACAAGATTACTTCCCTCCCCCCACCCCCCCAAGAAAACCCCCCAACAAAATCAAAAAATGAGCAAAAGGTTATCTTTCCGTTTCATCCAGACAAGACATGACAGACACCTGCCCTTTGCAGACGTGCTATCTACATGCCTGCTTTAAGAGATGATACAAAAATGTGACAAGACGGGAAATTCATGTCAAAGAAACCTGAAGAGCCATTAGGAACTACTGAGTGACAACCTCAAAATGCTGTTTATTTATGCCTTGTGTTTACCCTGCTGCAGAACATTTCAGCAACCATTTTAAACCACTCAAAACATACTTGAAAATAATTAAACACCTTGTTCCATCTAGTAGTAAAAATTATATCCACTGCTGCCAACAGAAGCCTGTACACTGAAAGATTAGAAGCTCCCCAAAAGCAACCTGAGTTTTGTTATATACCAACAGGCTGATGTACAATTTCAGCTATCCCTTTTCTGCCATGTACCATCATGTTCATTTAATATTATTTATTATCATCACTTGCCTGTTGCAGTCCCACTGTCACTCTGCAGCAGTGGTCCTGTCACTGGCTGTGCGTTGTTTGGGTTTGCTCCTGTTGCTGCTGGAGAGGGAGGCCCTGCTCCACCCCCAAGGAGCATGCAAGATGGCGGAGGGGGCTGCCCACGTTTCAGTAACACTTTGTGGTCCTGCTGGCAACGGAATCGCGGCGGCACCTCCCGAGGCATGTAGCGGGTGGCGCTTGGCGGTTGTCCGTTCGGCACTGCCACCCTTTTGGCATTGTTGCCACCATTGACTGGCGGCGATGGAGAGTTGCCAATTGGGCTGGCAGCCACTGGTTGGCTTAAACTTGGTTTCGTCACTTCGGGCACTGAAAAACAGGAAGGGTGAAAATCAGAAGTTTTTCCACTTAAACCCATGTTAGCTACAAGAATTCACTGTGACTCTTTGCTTTTGTTATTTAATCTCTGAAATACTGCGCAGCTTCCACCCTCTCAACAGCGAAAAACAATGTAAAGAAGCAGGAATAAGCAGCAGCAGCAGACCTTTTGCTTCCATGTGCAACGCTGCAGTCTAGGATGAAACTATATTCACCAATTTTGCTCTAAGCCCAAAATTTTTTGCAACTGTAAAGTTGGCAAAGAATATACCCTAGACAGAGCGTAATTTTAAAATATGAGCAGTCAAATATAACCAACTCCCCCTTCCTGATCTTCAACTGGTTTTTGGACTTGGGTTCTGATTTCAGATTTCCCATAAAGATGATGATCTTTATGGGAAAGCTGAAATCAGAACCAAGTTTTCACGTGCTTACTAGGCTACACAGCCACTTTCTAAACAAACAAAAAGATGGGAAATAACGTCCCTCCTTTTGGATTCGAAGTTAACAAATCTGAGTTTTCTGTGCTGCTCTCAAGCAAGGGAGTAATAGCTGACTCTCACCCAAAAGACATCCTACACAGAGCAACTGCATCTGGCTCATTTAAAGTCTCCCTGCTGGTCACCAGGTGCCCTTATAAGCAAAGACAAGCTGCTCCTGAGGACTATTATGTACTGGAGAAGAAAACCACAAATCCTTGAGGAACTAACACCATCACAAAATTTGCTTAAGATACTCTAGACAAACTGAGCATAATCAGCAAAAGTTTTATAAACGTGAGATCAACACAAGCGGGTCTCTCTTTGGCAACATGAATGCATTATTATCCACATTTGATTTTTATAAGGGTTTTCTGATTTCTCTAGATAGGCTTCATTGCCCAAACCCCAATAAGGTGGTGTTAGCCATAAAATCAAGTTACTATTTTAGTCTCTTTTTTCACTAATGACAATTTCCCCACAAAATTTATCAAAAATTGACATACAAACCAAGATTTGTTACAACAGCTAAGTTATTTATTTCAACTTTCAAGATGCTCACTCAGTCTTGTCTTTATTGGACTTTTATGTGCCTGAATTTAAGTTTCCAAACCCAAGTAATTTTCATTCATTTTGGTACCTCACTATAAGAAGTACTTTTGATGCCTTTCATTCCCTTTATAAAGGTGGTTTCAGTCTTGGTTATTTGTCTAAAACTGTTGTAAAACAGAGAACTGAGTATTTTAGCTAACCTATCTCATCCACAATCCTCATTCTTTCTTCAAGTATTTAGATGCTGACAACACATCTGCAGAATAGTTGTAGCTTCTCCATTTTAATCACCTCAACTTATTTCTTCTGAATACTCATACTCAGTATTTCATCTTTACTCCTAATTCCCCTCCTTTTCTAACAGTTTTGATAAGCATCTGAATCTTGGCTCAGATTGACAAAAGTACTCCTTAGGATCAAAGATTCTTACCTTTGGTTTTTTGATCTGTGACCTGCAAATTAAGAGCAAGAATGTAAATAGAGTTTTAAGCAGTACAAAACAAACATTGAAAATGTTGTGCTAAATCACCATCTTCATATATTAGCACAAGAACAGTGTTTGTTGCTGAATGAAAACAACTGATGAGCTACAAGTCTAAATAGTATTCCTAGTTATATATACACACATGGTTTCTGGAAGTACTACAACTCTTGTAACAATACTCTGCCTGATGCAGAAGCCCTTGGCAGAAACAATCATACTTCACTCATTATTTTAAGTACTCAATCCTCCTCCTCATCCCAAACATGGGCCTCCAAAGCACAAATAAACATGTGCTATAGCACTACAGTTCTCTCAGATTTTGAAGGTGAAGTATTTCAGTTAAAGAAAGCCTTCTGTGAGAGTATCCTTACAGTAGACTGTTGGGGCCTGAAGTAACCACAGCAGTCTGTCTCTCTGCCACCTTCCCATTTCACCTTTCCCAGAACATCTCTTTCAAGGAGAAGGAATTCTAAACCTTACTGGATTCATTTCCACATTGACAAAAAGTACCAGCAACACCTATAAAGTAAATCTACTGAATGCAACAAGAAGTCAATGACTGAAATGAGCATTCACACTGGCCTACATACTCAGTATGGGTTTTGTTGTATCCTCCTTTGTTTCAGCACAGCAGATTTCAAGCTACAGTAGAGACAAACACACCACTGGCGTATTCTCTGGAATCATGTGTATTGTAGCATTTTTTGAACCTGTCCATCATGAGTTCCACTACGCAATAATGAAAAAACTCCAAAGATCCTCCTGTGTAAGGTTCTATGACACCTATTCTTAAAAGAAATTGCTGAACTAGTCCATATTTCTGGAAAGCACATAGCAACAGTACAGAATAATGAAAGCACAAGTAAAAGTTTTTTGAAACTGTTGAAAATAACCAAAGCGGAACTCCTTTGTTTGATAAAGAATAAAAAGACAAACTGCAATAAATTGCTATGGCATCATTTACTTTGGAAAGATGAAAACTGCAATATGCAAAGAGGAACATTCACTAAAATACAAAATTTTAAGCACTGTAAGCTCACAAACACACACTATCCCGAAGTCTCAAGAACAATAAAAATGTATCTGTACCAAAACCGTGTCTGTACCAAGCCAGACATGAATTTTCAACCCCACTTACGAAAAATCCTGCATGCATCAAATTATGACTTCTTCTGTAACAGTTAAAAATTCTGTTATGCACTTAATTGACCCTGATGCTTGACTACTGGGGAGGGGAAAGGTGGGAGGAAAAGATTAATACTATCTGGTAATGCTGATAAGTTTACTATAGTCAACAGCAGACACATTTAGTAAATCAGTAACTTGTAAACTTGGATAAAAAACATTTTATTGAATCCTTGAAAAATTCTACATGATAAACACAAATTACTTTAGACCAAAAAAAACCCCACCAAAAAACCTTCTGCCTATAATGTTTCATCAAAATGATCTGGTTTTGTGACTGTTTTCGTCTAATATTCAAAAGCTGAAAAAATGTGACAGTGTCTCAGATCTACAGCTGTCATCTCTCTGTGGGCAACCTATGAACATTGACAGGGCGGGAGCAGATACAGTGAATGGGAAGGTGGAATAAATCTCAGGCCACTGACAAAGTACCAAACAGGCCCCTGGATACCAACCACAGATATATTTAAGCTGTGAACTTGCTCGTATAATCTCTCTTCAAGTGATTTTTTTTTTTTAATTTTATCTTTTAAGTTTCAGATGACCCAGACAGAAAAACTGTTTCATGGTAAACCAACTTAAGTTTGAAAATGGTACCCTGAAATCACTGGTGCTTATTTGGTGAACATCTCCACAGTTCACTCAGAATGAACACACATCTTTATGTTTTGTCCATTTGGCTGCCTGTTTTGCTACTGTTAACTATCTCCAACTATTACTGTGAAGTTTGGCCTCTAAGAGATTAAATTAGTCTTTGCCCTTCCTGAGAGCATGGCAGAATATGTACTGAACAACTTAGGTGAGAGACCACACAGAAAAGCTGGCAAACCTCTTGTATTCGAAGCACCAATTCCTCAGTAAACACAGAACTGTTACCAAGATGATCAGTACAGCCTTTTCAAGTTTTCCTTTTATCACTGAATTTCAGCACATAATCCTATAGTCCCCACTTTTTATTCATAAAGGTCTGCTCTTTCTTGTTTCTACATACATTTTTTGTACTTGAACATTAAACAGCACCAACACCAAGGCAAAAAGACACTGGAGAGACCTTATCTCTAGCAACTGCTCTTTTGCACTGTTATCTGGGGATATCAACTCAATGAAGACAACTGACACGCATTTATCTGCACCCAGTTTAAACTGATAGACTCAAATTGATGAAAAAGACAGATTAAAAAAGTCCCTGGATAAGCCAAAATTTAACTGAAGTTGGTGCCGCCTGTTCTCAGCAGAAATCCACAGAATGTAAGAGTAAACACTGAGATCTTTCATCATCTGTTACTGAAGCAACTGAAAAACAGACTACTGGAAGAAAGTAAAGCCTTTTGCTCTCAGTTTCACATAATCATTGACGCTGGAAGGGACCACCTCTGGAAATCTAATCCACAGTTCCCACCCCTGTCTACCCCCTGGCCCCAAGAGGTTCCTCAATTTGAAACAAAATCATCAAAACTGGATTGCAGTTTTTACCCTCTGGGAAACCTGTTCCAGTGCTTGCCCAGCCACACACACAGACACACACAGGGTCTTTTTATGATTAGGTAGACTTTCAATATGTATATAATGCCTTATGCTTTGCCACTGGGCATCATGGAGAAGAGTCTGCCTCCACCTTTTTACTCCCTTCCACAAAGTATTAATATACATTGATGAGAAACCCCAAGCCTCCTCTCCTCCAGGTGGAACAGTCATTATGCTCCCAGCCTCTCCTCATTTGCCAGGTCTTCCAGCCCCTTAATCATTTTAAAGTCATTTTGCTGGACATACTCCAGAGTGGTTGCACCCAACTTACACTTTCCGGGAAGCCCGGAAAGGATTTTACTAGTAAAAAGCATGGATAATGCCCTAAGAGACTGAAGCTCATATGTCAAGTTAATTCCTACAACAACCTGCCAGATTTTTTTTTGCAAAATACACACTTTCTAATACACCATGTTTCAAATTTGTATTCCAAGCAGAACCAATTTTTGCTGACTTAAAAATTCTCCACAACTCAGACTTGAACTGGTAGACTTCAGCAAAAGTGCTATTTGTTACAGAAAAAGTAAAATGCAAGTAATACTTAGCAAAAAACCATAAATGGAATCTTCTGTAGTAAAGATTTCATATAAACTTTCTTAATGATAAAAAAAAGCATCTTCCTGCTCTAAAATATATTTACTCAACTTTACTGCATGGATTGCAACGTGTATCAGTATTTCAGTTCACAAACAACTCAAACAAGCAGCACTTTTGTAAATAGCAATCCAAAGAAGCCATATTAAGTAACTTGAATACTTTATATCAAAAAATTTCTTTTACATAGCACTCTAAGGAGAAGAAATATCCAAGTTAAACACTTCAGGTTCAGGAAAATTATGCAAAAAAGTGCCTTTAAAGAAGCATCACTGTAAGCAATCAATTTTCAAGCCCAAATACAAACAATTTAATATCTTATTACCACCATTTATGTTTCAGCTGGGTAAAAGAATTCAAATATCAAAACCCACCTTCTGAGCAGAGTCCTTCTTTTTCTTATCCTCTTTCTTCCTTTTCTTGTCTTCCATTAACTGTTCTTCCCTTTCTTGCTCCTTCTCTCTGCCAAAACATGAAAAACAATGGTCTGAGCACAACCAAGTTGTTTAAGAGCCACATATAGTATAAACCTCCTCCCTGCAATAAAGTCAAGCTATCAGATTCCTCTAATCATACTTCATTTCTATCCAAGGGTTTCTGCTGAACTGTGATAAGAGAAGCACCTTCTAGCTCAGTATAGCCACAATGATGCCACATGCTGCAAAAAGAAAAATTCCTTTATTCAGATCAGGTCTGTTATGGCAGTTCCCTACATAAATTAATCACATGCCTGATAGCAGAAAATATCTTCAACACATTTTGGTCAAAGTACTCTTACAATTGGGTCATGCTATTATTTAATGAAGAATCTCATGAATCTTTTCATATGCTAAAAAAAAAACAACTTGTAATTTAAGATAAAATAGTTTGGTCTGATACAACATTTATCTTCACAAGGGGAAGAAGAGATTATTCTGTTGCCTGTAGCTATGTCACTTGTAAGAGACTAGAAGTGTCACATCAAATCAAACCTATCATTTATTATACAAATCTCTAATTTAATTTCTAGGCTATTGTATCCACCCACAGAACTTCTGTGATGAAACTTGTAATATAAATTACATTCCAGGGAATCTATTTTTTCCCATAAGAACATTCTTTCACAAAAAGGAAAAAAAAAAAAAAACATGCAGCTGCTATTGTTGTCAAGCCATCATCTTGTTGCTACGTTCTGTATCAAATATGAAAGTACTATGGAATAGTTAATTTACTGCATATATACTATTGGCTGAGCTGTTTCTATGGTGAATCACATTTTTATTAACCAGTTCCCTTCAACTCCTTAAAAATAAACTTAATACCAAGTTTCCAGCTTACTTGGAGTAATTTCTTTTTATAGAAAAAGATCAAGACAAAATTATTAATGTAAAAAGATGATTTGATGGATCAGGAGTAGGACCAGAGAGACTCTACAAATGGGAACCAACTAACAAGTAAAATCCACAATCTTTCAGAAAAAAATTTTTATAAAAAACAGAATAGCATTGTGGAAGCCCTTGAGCCAGCCAATCAGGGGAACTTTCAGGGCAAAGCCCTGGAGGAATCTACCACAGGCTTTGAGAATGCTTCATCACTTAGGGTGAGAGAAAAAGGCTTCCCCCATGGTGCTCTGCAGCACTATGTTAATCTACCTCAGTTTTGCTTTTCCCATTGGCCTGTTGGCCTTGCCCATCTCTACTGTTCATATATGTCCCAGTTCTAGAGGGTTCTCCTTTCCCTGTTTACCCATTAGTTTTTGTATCACTAATTGTCCGCCCTCATATCCTCTACTGGTTGTTGCCCTTTGCCCTGCCCCTGTGCCCTCAGACCATTGGCCCCCTGACCCCATAATTAACCCTGGACACTCCACTGATGCTTGTCTTTTGTCCCTGGATTCCTTTGGCGTGTGGCTGCAATAAACCCTGCTGGAACTCTACACAGAAGACCTTTCCTGTGTTTCATTTGCTGAGCTAGCCGTGTCCACACACACACCCCACGGCTAGCTTGGTCTACATCACATGTATGGGACCACAGAGGTCCTGACAAAGCGCTAAGGGAAATCTCACAAGCATGTTGGAAGTATGAAGTTATACCTTCCAAATGACAGAGCAAGAATGGATGCTACAGATACACTACCAATGTACAACCACGGTGAAAGGTCACTGAACTAGAAGGGTAAATATCTTATTGTTGTTTTGCATATCACGAGTGCCATCTTCCCAATTCTACTCTTTGATGCATTTCACTAACATTTGTTTTATGATCAACAGTTTTCCTCTTCAGGTGGATGCCGTATGCTTGTTGAATACAAGTTCAACTTGCAGGGTTAAATGTTCTGAAAAGTTCAACATCAACAAAGCTTTC
This sequence comes from Sterrhoptilus dennistouni, assembly GCA_013397095.1. Taxonomy (NCBI): domain Eukaryota; kingdom Metazoa; phylum Chordata; class Aves; order Passeriformes; family Zosteropidae; genus Sterrhoptilus; species Sterrhoptilus dennistouni. The sequence goes on along the minus strand of VWZU01000032.1, from coordinate 76,613 downwards.
AATCACCTCCTCGATTGATTCCAGAGATAATGCTGCCTATTAACTTCTTATGAGCCAAAAGATAGTTCTTCCTGGCCTGCTGAAAACTCAGTGGTGTCCATCATGGGCTTTCCAGCAAACAGCTACTCACACTGAGGAGATCAACTGGGGGAGAAAACCCATCAACTCCACACAGTTGAATTTAGAGCAATACAATGGGGCGTGGTTCCGGGTTTTGTTACTAGCATGCTGTAATAGGAACACGGACACACCAGAACCCTGAAAAGGAAGTCTGCTAAAGAGCAATCAGCAGCCAGCTTTTTAATCTAGGCTTTTTTCAAGAAAGCCATGTGTTGATATAAAAACATGACCTAACTGGACTTTAATTAATCTCCCACAAAATTTTAGAATCAACATTATTGAAAAGTATTTTAAAAACATATTACAGATTTTAATTCCAAGTATTTAAAGTAAGGCATATTAATAGCTACAAATTATGAGAAACTGTAAGTTGTAATCCAAAATATTATCTTCATTCTAAAAAAACCCAAAGAAACTCAGTAGCTATGATCCATTACACCTTATCTAAGTTCTTAAAACAGACTTCTGGCTAAGTCAAAACCAACCATTTTAGAGAAGAAGTAGTTTTTTACACTAGTTAACTAGAGGCAACAGAAAACAGTTATGAAGTCCATATTACTAAAACATTAATTTCAGAGGGAAAAAAGCGCAAAAATAGACACTCAAGAAATGTGTTCTCCCTCAAAACAATTTACCTGCTTTGGAAATGGTTAATTTCCTGTAAAATTCTAATACTCATTTTACCAGAAAATTTTATTTTAAGGCGTTGTTCTGACAATATTATAGGCCTTAGCCCATAAAATTGTCAGAGGACAGGCAGAGGTCAGAAGTTGCCTTCAAAGCTCTTGCTGTCACGAAATGAACTGTGAGAGGAGATGACATGCAACATATTGCACACTATCTGCTGCCAACACATGTTGATAGGAAAAGATAAAGCGTCACACAATATTAGTCTACACAAACCCCATAATCATGTATGGTCACCCTCAAACTAAAACTGCACTAGAAAACATAAGTGAAATGTAAGAAATGAAAATTCCTAGAGTGGCACTTAAGTGCACGCAACTCCCAGTTCCTTTTGCAGCACCACAGGACAATGGTGTGAGAGTTTGGAAACTCCTCACAGGTGAAGATGTGCACTAGATACCAGTACTGTGAGTCCTCTTGCCTCCTCCTGACCTCACATTTTACATCATTTCAGTACAGTCAGCTGGAGTTAGTTACACTATGACACAGGAGTGGCACTAAACTTCTGTATGTGCAAGCTGTTCTCTGTGTTGTGATAAGCATAGGGCAATTTACAAACCTGCTTCCAAATTGTGAGCCAACTTGTACATCTTCTTTCAGAACACTGGGATTCTGAAACCACACTTGCAGGACCAGAAGCACTGTTATATCTAGCTGCCCCATCACCCGAACAACTGCTAAATCTTCCCTTCAGCCACAACTAGCCAGAGCTAAAGGCCTTCACCATATGCAGAGAATGATTTCCATGCCCAGACCACCGTCACTTAGAAGCAAAACTTGAGCTATTAATAACTCTTTCTTACAGATAAGCCTCTAGTCATCCAAATTATCAGACCACAAATATATTTCAAATTGTTTGGAAACAGATGGAAAGACTCAAAACTTGATTAAACCAGAAATTTATCCAACAACAAGGTATCCACTACTGGTCAAGATTTGAAGCAACAGCTAAAAGTTTTCTCAGTATTGTGATAAATTATACAGCCTGGATACCAGCAGAATTAGGCATCTCACACAGATGCATCACAGTATGCTTACAGGGGAGCTAGCCATTTCAAAAGTCAGTCTTTAGGCTGAACTGACAAAAATGGAATATGAAATTACTTTAGGCCAAATGATTTCTGATGTTTCTATGGAAAAGCATTTAATCCTTCAGAATAGTGTTTCTGAAGATCTAGGGTAAAAAAGCTTTAAAGAGGAGAAAAAAAAATTATTTCCTTGAAATGAGACAGAAATTCACAGCATCACTGAAGAACTGCAATACCAATGAAAGGGATAAACTGTGCAATTGAAAATTGATCACTAGTAAAAGGATCATTGTCCCACGCTTTCTGAATGTGAAATCAAGACAGTAGAACTCAGCCCTTAAGAGTATGAATTTAAGACTTTAATATTTGCAACATGTGTAAATAGTATATACATCATATATAAGACAAAAGCCTTTCATCTCTCTCTCCCAGGGAAAGCTGTGGATTTTATACAAACACAACATAAACTCATTATGTACTAAATAAAAAGATTTTAGAAAGTGTGTTTTTAGAAGTGCTCTAAAACAGCATTTTCAAAAGATTATTCCTTTTCAAAGACTTAGAGTAAACCACTTTTATTCTCTTTCACCAAAAACCTAAACTGCATCAGACCAAGAAAGCTGCTTGCTTTAGCGTATCTGGGCACAAGTGATATGCCTTTATCACAGCGCAACATCAGTAACTGGACGCTGCTGTAGATAATAACCAACTTTAAAACATCGGCAAACTGACTTTGCTAAAAGTATACTCTTCTAAAGTAACTCCTTACAAACTGTTATTACACCTGTTAATAAAATAAAATAAATTCTTTGTGAAATATTCTATATGTATATACCTATGAACAATGATTCACAGAGAGACAACAACTGAGCATAAAGGGCTCTTTAAAGAACTGGATGGTATAAGCCCTACAGGACAACAAGTGCTCACAAAAATGGAGGGGTTTTTCTCAACTCTTCAGCAACTGAAAGGGAAAGAGTATCATCTGAAGGGGGAGGGGGCCAATTTCACTCTTAAGAGTCACCTGTTAATAAGAAAACCTTGAAAGATAAAAACATAAAAAATTATTTTAAAAAATATTCTGTAGTTCTTGATTGCACTCCTTTAATCAGAACTACTCTTTCCAGCTACACAATTTCTATCTATTTATATATTAAAAAACTGACTTCCAGAGACAATCTGAAGTTCCAAAAGTTAGCCAACTGATAAAAAGGAAAGCTTTAATGAAACAGAGAGCTGTAGCCAAAGTTCTAGAATGTAAGAACTGAGAAAGTTTTCTCCCCTGCTTCAGGTTTCAAACACTTCGGAGCTCTTGCAGACCTGTAATTATTATTTCATAGCATGTACACTCATGCACACCAAAGACACAGGTAAAGTGTGTTTAGACTACTGTGAAATGTGGTAAAAATAGCCCAAGAGTGGCAAAACATGAGGATAGACATTTGCCTGTAACTAAGATGTCCTGTAATGTATTCTATCAGGACATCCCTTTGGCTAGACACAGTTCCAGTCAGGACTTTAAGGTTTTATGTGATTACCAAAAAGCCTTACTTTCCCCTAAAAACGATTCATACATGTAGAAAGCTGCATTATCTATAAGTGTTTGCCAAGAAAAATACCGACAGCCATAAGAAACACCACAGACCAGTAAAAGGATAACGGCTACCAGAATAAAATCAAGAAAGAACCTGTACCTGCTACAGGGACATAAGTCAGTCATTTCATAGGGAAGAGAGAGCTGGCAATCCTCAAGATGCCTGTTCCACTACAAATTATCTATCCTGGTAATATGAACTTTTTCAAAACCTAATTCTCACTAACACTGTAATGTCAGCAGATAAGATGACAACCTGGCAAAATATTTCTGGTTTCCATTAAGTGAAGATCTTTCATTTCTTCCATTGTGTGTGTGAGTGAAAAATCACAGCCCTGAACAGATGACCACTCTAAGGGAGCTGCTGCTGACCTTTTTCCTGGCATGTGAAACACTTTTTTTTTACTACACCATCCAAAACGAAGATCTTACCTCCCTCACTGTGCATACAAAATATCCCCAGAGTCCTACTTTGTCATGCAACATGGGATTTGAAATGAATTCAGGCTGTCTGGGAAAAGTGTCAGTTGTCAGTTACAGGACTAATAGTCTGCAAGTGACGTGTGCACAAGTATTTGCCACTGTTGCTTTGTATTAAAAGAGACATACATATTTATAATCTCAAATGGTTTACCTATCAGAAGGAAAAGAAATCCTTTGGTTTGAAAACTAACAGAAGAAAAGCTATACAATCTTATCCCTGAACAGTCCTTTAAACACTGTTTTCTCAATGTTGGGGATTTTTTTTTTTTTAACAACCAATTCATCTTCTAAAACGAAACTACACTTTCTGCACTAGATACATTATACCCTTACTGGCACCCCAAGTAATTCTGACTGAAGGGGCCTCCAGAATTCAACCAAGAGCCTGGCCAAACCCCACACTCAAAACAGAGACATCATCAAGCAGGTTGCACAGGACCGAGTCACATTCTGACCATCTCCAAATTTAAAAGACATTACTGCTGCTGTGAAGAACTTATTCCACTTTTTCACTCCATACATTGCATTTGCCTTCCGATATCTAATCGGAATTTCTTTACTGCAACTTATGTTTACTCTCTCCTGTTTTATCACTGTACACCATGTCTACAAAAAGTCTGGCTCTCGATACCCTCTCATGAGGCAGCTGAAAACAGCAGTAACAATACTCCCATGGCCTTCTAATGCTGAACAAATCCAGTTTTCTCAGCTTCTCCTTGAGCAAGATTGCTCCAGAACAGGAATCATCTTAGTGTCTTTCCTCTGTGAGAGCCAAAACTGGACACACCATGTTGAAGATGGACTTAAAAGTGTTGAATCCCTTCTCCTGACCCACTGGATATACCCTTGCTAATACAGCACATTACTGGTTTCTTAATAGCAAGGGCACCCTGCTGACTTACCTTTTCTTTCTCAGGACCTTCAGGTGCTTTTTCTGCAGACCTACTTTCTAGTCAGTGGATGTCTAACGTGCGCTATAGCAGGGGGTTATTTTGACACAGGTGTAGTACGTTCCATTTACAACTATTAAATTTCAAGAGATTTTTCAGGCATCTTTCTCCAGCCTACTGTGTTCCCTCTGAACAGGAACTTTAATCTCCAGAAGAATCAACCATTCAGCCGCGTTCTGTATCACCCGCAAAGGTGCTGAAGGTTTGTCCCATCCCAACAGGTCATTTCGTTAATGCAGATGTTGAACATGATCAGCACCAGACTGCCTGGCTGCCAGTGCACTTTGCACTGCTGACCATAACCACCTCTGAGTCACTGACTGGCTATGCACCTCTGGAATACTTCCTCAAAAACGTGTATTACCTTAGAATACAACAAAAACATAGTTCTGTACTTAGTAGGCCAGTGAGCTGGAAACTAATTACTGACACATCCTCTACAGAAGGACTGCAGGAGGAAGCCCTAAACAAGCTACCCTCCAGGTCTGTGTCAGCACATCACTGCATGCAGCAGCCCAGATCAATTCCCCAAGAGAAGCTCAAACCTCCCCTGAAAGCTTTGCCAATGCCTTACTGGGGCTTTGAACAGGTTACAAACCGGGACACAAATATTACTGCCACCTTAACAGTGCACTCTTGTAGGTATGTATGAGAAGTGCTATTATAAGCTTACTATTAATATAACTGCAGTTAAAAAGGAAGTGCTAACTCCTGACTACAATGTAAATTTGATTCTAATGAAAGAGCTCTGTACTTTCTTAGATTACAAATTTCTACCTTAAATGCCAAGAAAATAATTATTTTTCAACACAAAAAAAAGTCTCAGGAAATTAAGCTATTTCCCATGCTACCTATGCCACAGTGCACACTACAATTATGACACTTGTTTTAATGTCAGAATGTGACATTTAAGAAAAAATCCTGAATAAGTATAATGTGGTTTAATCAAATGAAACATTTTCTGCCAGAGCATCATTTGTGGCACCAGCAGAGGCTGTACAGAGAGTAAAAAAACAGGATTATACAGAATTTTTAACAATCGAAGTAGTTATGTTTATTTTAAACTTTAACATTTTGTGGATGATGACTGACATTTATATATATTTGTGTTTCTCAGCCAAGAAAATCCCAGGACTTAAAAACCATTGTGGTAAAGGTCTAGACTATCTACAGATACAGGACAGAATTTTAGGGGAAGGTGAAAATAAAGAAAATATCAGACAACATTATTACAGTGTTACTCGCTGTACTTTTTAACACACTTGAAAATATTGCAGGTTTTCTTAACATTCACAATATGGCACTTCAGAAGGGATCAAGAAAAACATTAAAATATAAGTATCAGTGAAGCAGTTTCTATTTAGTGACTGTTAATTTACTGGGAAAAAAATCCCTCACCAAACCAAGCCCAGACACAATCCTGTTGCGTAACAGGCAGCTTCTACTGAATAGCGAAATGCTTGAATTCTACCTGCCTGGGGATATTATAAAGATACCCTTGCAGTTTCATAGTGGTATAATTTACATTTCATTTAGAAGGGATCTGACTGATGACTTTCATTCAGTTTCCAAAGAAACACTCTAAATTTATATGCTATAAAAACCAAAACACTTTATGCAAGTTAATAGTCTGACAAGCATGCCTCCAGATCTGTGTAATACTACAAAATTTTCCACATACAGTACTTCATGGCACTGTAGTAATGAAAATAACATTTATCAAACTGTAAGTCATTATTTTAATTATACTAAATCAAAATACTAAAGGAAGAATGTATGTAATTTTATCAGTGTGAAGTTAAGAACAAGGCTTTCCACACAAAGTTATTCATTGGTTGGAGGTCAAGGTAGAAGAACCAGCAAGTTAAGGTTGTTTATTAAATGTATTAGAAGTTCGAACAACTCTGTACATCTTATTCAGATTTTCTTGGCAAATGTATTAAGGTTTGTGTTTTCCACTCCACCTGAGGCAATATTTATTTTTAAAAGGTAAGAAAATTCATTCAGGTACTTGCTGCAAATACTCAGTTACAAAGTTTCAGGACTGATGTGATCTATATCGGGAAGTCTAAGTTAAAGGCAGAAGCAAGTAACATATTTTGCAGGTCTGAAAAATGCTGTAAAAATCTCACCAAATTACTGTATCTTGGAACAAATCTACCTACATTTATGTTCAATATATTCAGCTGAAGCCAGGCAGGTAAATTCTTGATACCATTACTACTAAGCATGCTCCATAAATTAAGGCTTATAACAAGGGTTATATAAAGCATAGGGGTTTCAATAACTGCTGTTCTTGAAGATTACAAACCATTGTTTATTCTCAGTAGAGACAAACACTGTTCTTCTTCATCCTTAGAGCAGCTGACCTGAGAGATGAAGCAGGACTAAAGACAACTAAGAGCCCCCAAAACCAAGCTGCCCAGCCAGACTTCAGTATAGCAGAACAAAGATCCAGGTGCTTTCAATTTTAATCTACCATACTGCATATGCATAAACTGGCACTTACATTCAGCTATGCCTCACACTTCACTGGGCAAAGTTTTCACCTTGCTGAAGTACTTCAAATAAAGGTTTTTATGCCCCTTGTTACGAACCACATCTATGTGTTTTGTGCAATGAGTAAAATGCAGATATAGCACCGTATATGAAATAAAAAACTTAAACCCTGTATTTGCATGCGTGAAGCATGGCAAATGACTATTTTATGTTATTGTGCCTTATATAATTAGGCAAATGCCTAGCTGACTATGTCTTGAAACAGATGTATACTTTTCAGATGTTCTTCACTATCTTGTAACTTTAATGACAGTATGTAATGATAACCTTCCTCTATCAGTTGAGGGAAAAACCTCACAAGTGCCTGAGATTTATATTATTATGCAACAGCCAAATACATGATGTTATAAGAGCTATCAATCTTGACAATCACAAAGCTCAAATACATACAATATTCAGCCTGAAGAAAGAACTTGCTTACGAGGTGAGTACCATGAATTAGTGAGCTCTTGGAATGCAATAAAGATTACATGCAGTCCCTTCACTCTGAAGTTGCAGTTAAGCACAGTGCATACTGAACCCAAACGAGAGAGATCTGTAACAGGCAAAATCCAGTCTGATCTGTGACTAGGCAACACATGGTCAAGTTCTCATATTGACTCTGAAATGCAACTGTTACATCCACTCCCTTCTCATCCTCTGCACCCCTTAATGATCTATTTCCTTAAGAAATACCTGCTTTAGCAGCTCAGTAAACTTGCTCACGTTCATACACTTTTTACCTTTTTTCCCTTAGAATGGACTTGGGGGAGGGAAGGCATTTAATAACATGCGGGTAAACAGAGCTTTCCCAGAGTATGTTACAAAACAAGAGACTGCATGACCTGTTCAAGGTTACAGAATGACTCCACTGCTCACTCTAAATTAAAATCTAGTATCCTTCTGACTCCTCCTGCATTTTCACTAATAAAATAATAACACTTCTGAACACTTACAAAGTTCCTTTCATCACTGGATGTCAAAGGTCTTTACAAATATTAATCAAGCACTGCAACAACACTATGTAAAACTTCATTCTGCACATGAGTAAACCCAAGCAAAGAATAACTATGGCAGTTCAAAGCCATAGGACAAGCAGTATGGAGAGAAATGGCTCTTGCCATTAAGGAACACTCCGTTAGAAACAAGGACATAATACTCCAAATATGATGCGAAGAGCCCTTGACCGCCAATACATTACTATAAAACATGCAGTCATGTGAAATCCTGCAATTTCAGGCAGCATTCTCATGGAGACATTAACTCTGTCTTCCTCCAAACACAGAAAACAGTTCTCATGAGATTTTTTTTAAAATTCCGTGCTTCTTGTTTGGCAACTTTCCTTAGTGAAGACAAGTATGAATGTGATATTCTTTGGTACTTTTACAAAATCAACCAGTAATATTTAGCTCAGACACAATTCAAATATGAATTCAGACCTTGCAAGTGCAAGTAAGCTACTTCTTAAAATTCAATCATGTACTCCAGTAATTAAGGAAGCGACATACCTGGGATTTTTTTAAGAACTCAATAGCCATTCTCTAAAGAAATAACCACAAGCCCAAAAGTACTGTTTTTACAAACTATAATGGAATCATCACTTAATTGAGTACTCAACTGATCTTACAACTTGAGATAACATGTCCACATCTGACCTGCAACAAACATGACTCTCTTGCAATTGTTTTCTCTTTCCAATGACTGTAACTACAAGAAACCAATCTGTAACACTGATAGTTCTACTGTGAGTTGACCATACTAAAACATATTCAAGTTAATTGCTTCTATAATACTGCCACATTTGCAGACTTTAATGACAGAAGTGAGATTAATTTCTTTATTTCTTAAAATTGTTGTTAAGCTACCAAAAAATCCCCAAGATGACCAGCTCTCAACTCCTGTAAAAAATTCACTTTAAATTCAGTTTAATTTTCATCAATCATTTTTTCCCCTCAAAAAAGATAATCTGACATTAATGTCTGCAAAAAATACTTTTACTTTGGAGAAAGACTACTGTTTTTATGGAAGTTGAAACAAGTTGCGCTAAAAAATATTTGCAGATTCACTTTGCAATGAACTCTGTATTAGAAAAGGAGACTGTTGCAATGTTAATAAAGAAGTTAAATGAAAAATTGTGTAATTCAGATTTTACCCCAGCAGTTGTTAAGGTTTTTCACAGGTTATTTTTTTTTTTAATAGTCTTAATAGTTCAACAACAAATTTTACTTCACACCAAAATAACAAGATTCAGTGAAGGCTGACAAAGTCTTACTTGGCTGAACAAAAAACAGGTTTGTGTTCTGTGTTTTATACAACAAAGCTATTGGCCATGGAATAAATGCCTGGACATCGTGTTTTGGATTTTTTCACCCTTTCAAAAGGGCATAATCTGGCAGAAGAAACTTAAGCCTCTGGGCAATTAAGTTGAGTATCACCCCTATAACTTTATCTCAAGTTCTCCTATAGCACAAAACCAGAAAGCAATTCAGTATTATATTTGGGACACAGCTTTCATCACATGAAGTATTTTTTCCTACTCCTCACATGGGACAACAGCTCCTTAGCATAGTTTACGTTATCATTCAAGCATTATACCTTCAACAGAGGACTGATGAGATTTAACAGCTTGGCTTTAATAAATGGTGTTCCACCCCCACTAATTCTTCAGAAATCAACAGCCCAAAGTTGCTGAGTTTTCCTGAGTTAAACTAATCAACCAACCCTTGAAGAGTCTAATCAACTCACTGCCACTCAGAAGTAGGACCAAGTTCAGTATCAAATACTGCTGAGAAGTATCCAAACATATCTGGAAACCAAGAGGGAGCAACCTCTCATCTCAGCCTGCAGCTACAGAAGCTTTACTGACAGGGTAGTATCATGTGCCCTCCAGACAAACAGACCTATTACAGACACAACCATTACATATGTAGCTCTCCACATCTGGGAAAGCACAGGTAAGTAATCTTAGCCAGTACTCAGCACAGTTTCATTACCTTCACAAAGCCGCTGATTCCTAGCTTTTATCTAGTAATGGACATCCTGTGCAAAACTATATCCCATCTAATTGTATTGCAGCATATTCTCAGCTTTTATGAGTCACTCTTTAATTCTCATGGACTACATGAATACAAAGACAGGAGCTACAACTATGCTGTTACAGACTATGGTTGTAGTAAGGTCATCAAGATTCCCTGTTTCAGTAGGAAAGAGATACAGTATATACTGTATCAATAAATCACTCTATTTCATAAAGCTACTATTCAATATTTGTTGTTCATAGGTGATAAAATACAAAACCTCAGGTGATAAAAAACTAAAATCTGGTGAAACAGCAATGCTAAATTGCAAGCCAGATGTCTCAGAGGGGAAAGGAAAAAAAAAAGTTTAAATACATTTACCACTCTAAATGTGCACTTAAAATACGGTCATACATCAACTCTGGCATGCATTTCAAGGTTTCCTTACAATATGAAAATGGGTATAAACTTCTTCCTTCCTCACTTTTGTATGAAGATTTAAACATTGAAAAAAGATATCTTGATAAATTAAATCACGCAAACCATGTTCTTCAAATGGCTTTTAGAATCAGATGCACTGCACCATTAATGAGATGAAGCAACACTTGTAAGATGCACACATGACACCAAAGTGAATCATTTTGCTAACAGACCATGGCCTCTTCTTGTTCTAGAGCTTGCACCTGCTGTTAAAAGGCTGACAGGCAGGGATCAGGTCTCATTAGATCCTCAATGAGGATGACAGACTGCAGACCCTGATCAAGAAACTAGGTAAATCACAAGGGAATTAAAGTCTTCTCCTTGCTGCACTGCTACAGACTTTCTGAAGGGCAAAGCATGAGACTTACTCCTAAAATGTAAGTTAATAAAATGAAAGGCATGGGTCTTACTGAGAAATTTGATACACTCTCAATCACTAAAGAAAACTGAACTTTATTCTGGTGAGCTAGCTCAAAACAGAGAGATATGCTAGACTTGGTATCTACTTCTAAAGCATCAAGATCTTGGGGGCACTGAAAAATGACTGTCTTTGATGCTTAGATTATGTGGTAAGCACAGAGATTTTTTGCAGAGCCTGATGTGGAAGCATTTCATCCTCAGATGCTGCTTCTCACCCTTCTTACTGCAACCAGCTGGCGCACTGTTTTCATTAGTCATTTTTCATTTAAAAATGAGATCAATAAATTATTCAAAACATTACAACTCAATACTTCATGTCATGATTTGTGCCTAATTAAGATGTAATCTGAAATTATTCATTGGCATGCAGAATGAAAACTAGAGAATTGTAAAGAAACTGCGTGCAGGAAACAGGAAAAATGAAAACAACACAGAAGAAGTGCAAGACGCGACTTGTTTTGAACTGTAAGAAAATAAAAATCCTTCCTTGTGAAGGTTCTTATGCAGCCAGCCAAAATTCCAATGCCTTCCCAAACTTGGCTCCTCATATAATCACTTGAATTTTGAGGACAAAGATGTGATCATTTTGATCTGGCATTCCACGAAAATGATTACCTGAGATCTCAGAGGAGCATAAAGAACCAAATACCCTCACCAACACATGCAGCATCTACAAACACCACTTGTACTGTCAATACCTATAATCTTATTTTTTGTCTATCCTCAACTGCAAATTCATCATTCATGTGGAATGCTGATCACTGTTCCCAGTTAACAGCATCACATCAAAGCTCTCCATAATCTACGGGTTTGCTATTTGCACAGGATATTGTAGAAAACAGTGGAAAAGACACAGATCACCAAAACATAATAGTGAGTGTAAGTGGCACTACCGTACACTTCCCTAAATTTCAAAGACTTAAAATTGCTGCTCTGCTTTTGAAGAACACCAGATTTGACACTAGCTATGCATGAGCTTCTTCCTGCGTGATGAACAAATCCTTTAACAACAGTTCTAATAGCCAACATTAAATTTCTAAGCATATTGCATTATAGATCTACATACTAAGATATAACTGAGTATGTATCAAGGAAAATTCCTTTTATTTTAGCAATCTCCTAGGAAAACTTTTGCAGTGTAATGCAAAAAGCAAATATCAGTTTCCAAACTTAGTAAAGAAAAAAATCCCACCTCTGTTTCTGATGGATACAAGCACACTTTATGTGCACATAATGTTCAGAAATATAGAAATGCCTCACTCTCTGAAGGTTTTTGAACTGTAATTTCTCCTTGTGTTCTTGGGAAGCTACGTTTGGAGAGGTAGGAGAGCTGTCAGTACTCCACAGGAAGGATTTTCAGGAAGGATATTACAAGTTCACCCAAGAGCTTTGTAAGGTCACAGAAAACTGCAGCTACCTGATGATAAATACATTTTTAAAGAGAGACAACTCCAAGGATAATAAATCAGGTTAACACTACAGTTAACATTAGAAATACCACTGCTTATTCAAAAGTTTTTTTTTCTAAAAGTAAGAATTAAAGCAGGGAGTTATCAAAATCCATGGAACAAAACCATCACAAGTAGCAGCCACTGCATCACAATAAAGTCCTGTCACCCTAAATCACACAATCTCCTAACTCAGATGGTAAAACACAGGCCTGTGCTCAACACGATAGTGCCACCTTACCCACTACCTGTGCAGACAGCCAGAGACACCCATTCAGGGTAACTCAGAAATATCCAAAGGGTGGGAAACAGCATTCTGCAGGCCACATAATCATACCTTTTTAACAGTTTGTTTTAAATTAGCCACAACAGTTATGAGGAAGAAAAAAAAGTTCTAGAAAATAGTCCATTAATAGGCAGAGATGATTGCTATGTCTCACTGTTACTAATCTGGTATGCTATTTTTGATTAATCCATTTTTATAGTCCTGACACTGTGGACCACTTGCTAGCTGCACTTATTTTTTAAAGTTAACTTTAATTCATGCCTTCTGGAAATAAAGAATAGATTAAACCACCTAGTCTAGACATGCAACTCTTAATAATTGCTAAATAAACAATAATTTCCTTATTTCTTATGCAAAGACATTAGAAGGTTTACATGAAAAGTGTTCACTGTATCCTCAGGCATTTGTCAAAACTAAGGGTGGTCTCCCACCAAGGAAAGATTTTCTTTTAACTATGCTGTTATCCCTATGGAATTGGTGTCTGCCCAATCTCAGCAGCCAGTCATCTGAGAGCTTTTCCTATTTGCACTGAGTGCAGTGGACAAGAGTTCTGAAATCTTGATTGAGGGTTCTCATTCCTTGTCTCTTTCCAGGAATTATAATTTACAGCTTAAGTGATGAATTTTACTTGCTGCTTATGTCATTCACAGACAGAGTACCAGATCAACTTCTAACTTCAACCCTACGTAAATATCTCCTGGTTTTGAACACAGTAGTTTAAGATAACTTAAGAATTTTTTTAAAATAGTAAATAATCAATGAGGACTGAATACACATCTTGCTTACAAAGATCTGGTGTCTGTTCATACTCAAGAAGACGGAAACATTTTAAGACTAACTACATATTACTTTCAAAGAAATCTCTCTTATAAACCAAGTCAGCTCTAGAATATCTATATTCCAAAAAAGCTTGCATTCCTTCACAATATGAAAATTTCCATCAGAAAGTTGCTTCAACATACAAAAATTCTAAGATGACAGGAACTTGCATACCACATACAACATGGCTCCAGATAATCTTCCAGGCACGGCCACTCTCTTCTGTTACGGAAGAAGGAAATTCTAATGCAAGGCATAATCCAGAAAAGAATCCAGAATGAGGAAACCACTGAACTACCACCTCAGAGATTATAAAAGATCATGACCAAAATGGTACATAGAAAATAAAAATGTTAAGTTACAAGAGAAAAAGTGAGGTAAATATTACAGTGATATAAATGAAATTTTAGCATTTAACATATTTCTAACAGTACCAAGATAAGGCTGATTTGTCTTGTTAAATTCTCCATCCAAGTAGTGTTTGCTATGTTTAGGTTGCTTTTTACCTTGTTGCACTATGCAAGATTTATTTTTAATCAAAACTACACATTTCTCATGTTCAGTGCTGTCATGAGGCACAAAGAAATGCATAAAACTCACAGGCTATAATCTTCAAAGAGTAACAGACATTCTTTACTTCTGAGTGGTTAGAAGTGTGCACCCTTTTTCAGAAAAGCATTCAGCACACAGGTCCACCTAAGTTCAGCATCTTTCCAGTGATGAATATAAATCTGACCTCTGCTGACAGAAGATCTGAAGACTCCTATCTTTAATTAACAACTACCTCTTCCTATCAATGATAACTGTCACGAGTACGAAATACAGCAGTTTCCTTTTTTTAGACACTAGCCACACAACCACTGTATGATCATGACATGAATGTAGGATATTCACTATTCCACAGAACACTGCACTTCTAATCTATTCACTTAAACCTTCTCTTGAGCCTCTTTAAGAAAGGTAGCTGCTCTGCATAAAGACAGGTCAACTCTTTGCTGCTATACAAAGCTGAAGGTTAAAATATGTAAGCTGATGTGGGAGACTATTTCCTGCTGAAAGAAAAGCCCTTTAAACACTAGAACCTCAAATCTAATTTGTCCACTTACTGATGCTTCCATGCATACTGCCAGAGCAAAGCATCTGTCTTTGTGTGAAGCCAGTGTTTTGGAAAAAAGGTTAATGCTACCTAACAGAAAAGTTACCATGACCTTATAGCAGAAGCAACACTGCTTCTTATAATAGGAGCAATACAGAATTCACTCACACACGTAAGCATTTAAAATTCCTGATTTTTGGTGAAAGACCAGGCCTTCAGCTTTAATCAAGTTTATCTGCTAAGTTGGAGGTGCCAATTGGACTTATGGTTACCAGTAAATATGACCTACACTTGACTGACCTAAATGGGGAAGTGCACCAAGTATGAGTAACCAACTTTTACTTATGCTCTTTCTAAAGAGTATAAAAGAAAAAAATATATACTTGGCTTCACTGGAAACATCATTCTTTGTTAAACCAGCCCTTTATAAGCTTACTCTTAACTAACACCTTCTTTTAACAAGAGAGTGGGATAAACTTTATTCAGCCACTGAAGCTATATTACTGACTTAAATTAGGGGGCAACACAGCTCATAATGAAACAAGCTCAGCTGCAAAAATCTAGCTCCTAACGCTGTTACAGGTAGTGACTGCACAGCAACTCCAAACTCACCAACTCATCACTAGATGGTTACAGTATTTCTGGAAGACCTGCTGGGAAGAACTATACAGTTTAATTACAATATATTACCGGCTGTAATAGGTGAAAAAAGCAAGAACTGCCACAACAATATCCATCTCTAAAGTGGTCCAGGCTTATGCAACAAACCTTACAAACTCAGTTTAAACGTCTTCTGATGCCAGAGCCAAAAGCAATTAGGACTTGTAAACACTTCAACAGCTAAAATTGAAAAGGAAACTCAAAGGATTTTTTACTGGGCTTGGTTTGGAGTGAGTGGTTGTGTGGTGCTTGGTTTCTGGCTGGGGTTAAAGCATGACAGTGCATAAAAAAGGAGGGTGAGTAAAAAAGCAGACCACTGCAATGCTCAAATTATTTATTCAGATTTTCATTAACTATCAATGAAATTTTTAGATGCATCCTCAAAGTGTACATCACTCAGAGACAATTCTTTCCAAAGAATGAGGCACATACCAGGAGACATCAGTGCTCCAGCTTCTCAGAAGTGAGATATTTTAGTATTAAGCTTTTGATACTTGGACTTCTTTTTCAAACTATTTAGCATTTTTGTTACTTTCAACAGACGAAACGAGAATTACTTCCTGGTAAACAAACAAAAAACATCTCAGTGTTTTGTTTAGTTATGGGGTGTTTTTAGTTTGTATTCTCTGGCTAAATTCCACATTTATAATTTAGGAAAATAACCTTACTATACATTTGCATAAAGCCTCAGTTAGCAAGACACAGCACACCCCAGGTAGCCCAGGGAAAAAAAGAAAAACTCCTCTTTGCTGCTGGAGCTTGGTATTAATGACATTTTGCCCAGAAAAGAAGTCCCTTTTACTCTGAAATGGATGTTAAAATCCCTGTCAAGATTTTTAACAGCATAGAAAAATAATTCATAATGGTGATGTACATTCTATAATAACATTTTAGATCAAAACCTTCTTCCTAAAGGGAACTCCTGAAATAACCAGAGCTGTTCATGTATGCAATAGAAGCTACTCCAAGATTTTACTTCAGGAAGGAACAAAATATGAGGCATCAAACCTACAGCAGGTAGTCACTTTTTTCACACTGCACTGAAAAATAACAATGTTTAAAGCCTCATTAAAAACTCCACAACTGTTAAATATAGAATGTGAATTCCAGTTTAATGAACAGTCAACTTCATGCAGACTGTCTCTGAACTAGGTTTTCACTTCACTGTTTTAAAATATCAAAGAATAGCATATTTCAGGGCATTTTCTTTTTGTCATTAGCATTTCTCAAGGTAGCATGCAGAGCAGTAGCTTTTAAGCCTGAATTCCTCTACACTCAGAAAAAGCCCTTAATTTGACTTCAAGGCACTGCACTAGGATTTGTCACGATTTGTGACCCAGCTACATTAATCACGCTCCTTACCAAGTAGAAATCCACAAGTGCTGAACCGACTTCTAACACCAAAGTTTTAGCATTTGAAGTTTTGAGAAAGGCGAATTACACAATTCCATCTTTTTACCCACATTACGATTTTGGTGAAAAAAATCAGCTTTGTTTCCATTAATCCATGAAGGAAAAAAAAAGAAGCATCATTCTATTCATAATTCAATACAGCTGTGTATGACTGACCTCAACCCAAGGCCACAAGCCAGGAACTTCTGAGTTCAAATCTAGCTCTGCCTTTGACTTTCTGTGTGGCCTTCAGAGAGTCTCTGGATTTCTTTGCTTCTCCTTTTAAATGTGTACACTCACCTTACAGAAAGGCACTTGCTTCTTTTGTGCAGGCTTTTCCCAAACACAAAACCCGAACTGACCTTGAGAGCCATTTTTATTGTGTACTGAACACCTATGCTCTGCCAAGACACCTCTCTACCTGTCAGTTGATACCTGGTGGTTTTTAACTGTAGTAACTGCCAACATGCACTTATTACATATATACATACACTCACCCATATCAGACACACACAAATACAAAAAATGTAGTAAGCTGGAAAATAGACCATTATTTCAGAGCTTGTTAACAAAGAACAATGAAAGAAAGGAAATTGAGTACCATGCTATAATTAAACCTACGACGACAGGCAATCTGCAACCTTGTTCTTATTTATGCACTGAGCGAGTGATGAAGCCTGTTTTTAACAGCTTAACATTAAAACCACAGAGCAAGCAATGCTCAAGCTAAAATGATCACAACAACTAATATTTAGAAGAGTACTTAAACAATAGAAAAATGGCCTAAGAATGCTAAGGGGAAGAAGCATTTAAACTTAACCAAGTTACCTAACACTAACTAAAGCATCATTTAAATATAAGTTTTTTTAAGCAAAAGATTAAGCAAAGTTGTATAAACTTAAGCTGACCTCATACTTGCAAGTCCATTATAGGAGAATTTCACTTCGCATTACCTGGACTGAAGCAGAATGTAATGGAAACTGACACAGCCAACCTCAGCTTTTTCTGAGCACGAAACACCCAAACACAGCTCATCATCTTTAAAATAGTCACTTTAAACCCACATCAGAGAAACAGTATTGTCCTGAAAACTTTATCAAGACAGGCTGACTTTCCAAAAACTTACCCGTTTTGTTTTTAATGGCCCAACTACAGCAAGCTACCTTAAAGAACTCTGCACCTGTGGCTTTAGGGTACTTTAAGCTGCCAAGGTAAATTCTACTCTCTCAAAGTTTAGCTTTTGTCTGCTTTTGCCTTTTTCATCTTGTTATACTTAAACCTGGTAAAAACACGCTTCCTACAGTTTTTCTGTGTCAGGATATGTATTTTATTTATAGTAACTGGCAAATGTAGAGCAAAACTATCTCCTAATTAACAACACAGCAGAGTTAATTTGATGCAGAATGTATTATTTTGTGATAAAAAGTCACTCAAGGACTAAATCAGAAGTCACCATTCCAGAACAGCTACCATGCAAGATGAGGTGGTTAAATACAAATTCAGATAGCTTTTCCACAAAAAGACTAAACTGCTGAAAAGTTATCTGCATGTAAGGCTTAGGATTCTCCCATCCCAGGTCACTTGCTAAGCCTTCCTACTATAATTCAGAGGCTTTCAAAACATATTTGCCTATTAAGGAAAGCTAGGAGAAATACCTTATTGATGAAGTACATGCAGCCAAACTTACTAGGAAGATTTACTCTCCACTCAGATGAGATTTTGTTTATAGTTTCCCACACCACACCACCATCGGCATGTTTCCATCACACAAAGCAGTCACGAATGCTACAAGGCCAGCGCCCTGGTTAGCAAGGGCTCCTGCCAAGGTGATCTAGATGTGCTCTTGAATAGAATTACAGGACACAGGCAAAGACAAAATCGAAGAATAACCCTAATGGCTTGTACTCTTTCTCTCTCTCCGCATTGCTTGATCTGCTTGATATGTATCAAGCAGATAATGTGAAAATTACCTGCAAAGGAACAGAAAACTCGACTCTGTAACACAAGGCAATTTAATTTAACTTTCCCATAAATATTGTTACAACTAAATTCTGTAGCACCAGCTGGAACCTTCTTTTATACTAGGTTGAAAAAAGCTTTTGTGGTTTTATTTTAGGTTAACCAAGCATTTTTAGAGGCAACTTGAACTTAGCCCGCATTTAGATTCCAACCAGTGCACATGAACTTGTAAAGACGTCCATACAGAAAAACAGAGCTAGATATAAAATGACACATATATATCCTCAACAGGACGTCTTCTATTTATCTGTGCTATATTTTTAACCAGTTTATTTCACTTACAGTGAACACTTAACCAGTTAATTTATCATAGAAGATCCCTTGACTAAAATAGTGAGGTAATAACACTAATAGTACCCAAGTAAAATCTAGGAAAATAGTAAAGATTTATTAATATAGTCTTAATCAGGATATAGAAAAATTAATTCTTAAAAATTCACATGGGAATGAAACAATCTACTATTTTCTGTTTCACAGGACAACTGGTTTTCAGTGCACATAGGAATAAGCTAGGAAAAAACATGTGCTAAGTTTTGGTACCTTCTGCCCTCTCTTCCCCTGCATATGGAATGTAGCCATTTTCACTTTTATTGTCCTCAAAGTCTCTCCAAGTAAGAGGCAGAACAGCCTGGAAAGAAATCCAGCAAGAGCTACCAGATTCAAATTTCCAAGCATTACAATACCAAAATTCACTTGTATGTTGTGATGAAATCATCCTCTCTACGAATTGTTCAGCAAAAGGCTGAGGGCAAACATGCTGTATATTTAGCTGGAAAAGTGATGTATCAGAATATAGCTTCACTTTAGTTGACAAAGTTCTCAGTAGTAGCCAATCTCTTGCCAAATAAAGCTGTTTTGTAGTCAAGTATATCTAGAGTACCAATACAGAATTAGAACCATGTGTTTTAAATCAGACCCTGAGTCTAGTACGATTGGTTAAGCAAAATTATATACAATTAAAAATATAAATGCTGATACAGAAGCTGCAAGAGTGTGAATGCTGCTACATTAGCACTCTAATACTAAGTTGCAATGTCTTCTACTACCAACAGGAAAATTCAAAACAGGGGAGAAAAAAGTGGAAGAAAGTAAAGACTTTTTTACAGAAAGTTTAAGTGACACAGGACACTGCATCCTGGAAAACTGGATAGCTGACACAACCAAGTTCACAAACATACAATGAACCACAATGACAATACATTTGTGTATATTTGCCACAGAGTACATGTAAAATGTGACAATTAAGCTCAACTCTAATAAATGCTTAAATGGCATTAACAGATTATATATTTAACCTTTACTATTTTCATACAGGTCAACTAGCTCAAAAAACTCAGAATCTACAAAAGCTGTTTTAAAACCCCCAATTCTAGCAGCGTCACTGCAGCTTAAGTTTTGACATTTTCCTATGTACGTGGAGGCTGCGTCCAACAGCAACCAAGATTACAAGTGGACAGCAGATTTGTGATTCTGTTATTCAGCAAATGCTGTGCTTAAATATGGGAAACTCCTCCCCACTCCCCACTCAGAATATCGGAAGTAATTTTCCTGTTGTTTTATTTTTCAAAGAAATACTTCTCTGATTCAGAAATTAAGGCAACATTCTGCTTTAGTTCAAACTGGTTCAGCTGCTATACTCAGACCTGTACTTCAGGAAGTCTTAACCCTGTATCTGCTAAGCACACCGGGAAAGATGAGCATGCTTCCCTTATAATTTTAGCATGCACAGTGGGGTTTCATGTATTTTTAAGGAACTGAAAAAGAATGGTCACCTTGATTTAAAAAAGTTCATGCTGTTCTGCTTTTTAGTTGCTGAAGTAACTATGCTATTCAAAACACACCCAACTACAATGGAGCTCTGTCAAAATGATGCTCTTCTGACACAAAACAGACAACTCCTTATTTGTTTGCAGAGAGCATATCTATAAAAATAAACACAAAAAGCTGAAGTATTTTTTCACTAGATTACCTACCTGTAATATTTCTTGCTGCTCTTATTGGAACTACCTCAACATTTGTTGATCTCCCACTGTTAAAACATGGCCTCAAACATCCCACCCTAAGAGAAGAGCACCCCTGCTAGCATGAAATCAAATACAGTTGTATCTTGATGCCTTGTTTCAGTTTTATTGTAGTAAATTGCAAGGTCACATTTAACATCTACAAGTCTCAATTTAACACACGTTTTTATTAATATAAACATGCTTTATACGTCTAAGCATTCTTCCACCTATCAGTGTCAAGGTACTTTTAGATGATTTTCTCTGCCTAACATATACAAACATCCATTTAATTGAGTTCAGACATGAATTGTAGCACTGTAAGGAGCACTAGACAACTTCCATTCTTACTAACTGTGGTTTTTAAAAAAACCGCCCTCACTACTTCATCTCCAGCTGTATTACGTCACATTTTTCCATGGTGTTTAACTCATTTTGATTTGTTCTGCCTTTAAAGTTCATCTCGTGTTTTATTAATCTATCTTCTCTTAGGTATCTGAAAAAACTCCAGGGGTTGTATCTTGTGTTGTTTTCCCCACATGACTAAACAGGCTAATTAGAAGCAGTCCTTAAAGTACAGTATTTTGAATGAAAATTCTTTCAATTTATCCATGCTATAACAGCCAAATATCACATCAACCAATTCTTAAGACACAACTTTCCAGAAATTATTAAAAAAATACACAATTGTAGTAGCAGCAGCAAGGCATTTCATTCCTCAACTATAATGCCAGCATACCGTATACAGACAAGAAAATAGCCGTTAAAATTGAAGTATCCATTTACCTTAGGAATTCTCTTCATAAGTGTGTTGATGGCACAAAAGAAAAACAAATCAGGGTTTGTGTATATACATGCTGCTCCCAGAATATATGTTCTGTCTCAGCAAGAAAAAATACCCAAACACACCAAAACAAAACCCCAACCAAACACAAAATCCCCCTGTTGTGCTCTTTAGTAGGAAGCCTATATGTAAAGGAGAACTTCAGCAGTGACAAGCCCTAAATGAACATCTCTGGAGTTGGAATTCACCACAAATACAAAAAAGCACCACAAATACAGAAAAGCACCGTTCCTCCTGTCTTCTGAAGAACAATTATGGCACCAGCACAACAAATAATAGAAATATTCTCAATATATAGTATTCATCTCCATGATAACTCCACATTTGCCTTCAATGCCGAAATGACCAAAAACTGCTATCTTGACACCCAACTTTAATCAACTTTTTTGACCAATATTTGAAATACGGCACATGCAATCATACCATGTAAGACTGCTAATGCTAGCATCACATTAGCAACTGCATATTTTAGAAGAAATACGAATTTGTTTTAATCTAACCTGAATTTTACATCTGTTTAACAAATTAATTTTGGATCAATGATGTCAGCCCAGTATTTAAAGTTTTGCTACTTGAAATCTAAGGTGACAACACTGGAACCCTGATACTCACACCTGATTCCCTTGACAGGACATGAAATACAAGTCCATGGAGCTAAACAACCTACGTATCCTATTTTCTTGCCTCAATTCTTGAGCTGTTTAAACAGGAAACCAATACTGAACAAGGTGAAGCAGCTCTCAGGAAGGCAGTAGATGATTTCTTAATCAATAAAGCAAAAAAACACTGAAACTTTCCAGTTATGAACCAGCTGAAGAGAGTACCAAGCGTGCAGCTTCCAAGAAATACTGTTCAAAATAAACTATAAACTTCTCATCTTCCACCCTGGTCCAAAAGGAATGCAGATCCATAATGACCAGAATTAAAGAACTCTGCTTCAAGATGAGAGACAAATTTCTGAAGGGGTACTAGAAAAGTTGTGGATAAAAACTCTCTTCCAGAAATACTTTATTTCTACGGATATTTTCCTCATAGATTTAGACACTCTCTTCTCTATTAAGCCGCTTATTACTAGTAAAAAACAAAAATGTTTAAAAGGTTAAGTTTAGCTGAAATCAGCTGGCAAAGACTGCATGATCTTACAAAGTTTCTTTTTCTTCCTTCTCAGCAGGAGAGAAAGAGGCCAAAAGAAAAGCAACTGAAACTAAGCATACTGATCTTTCAGTCACTTGCTTCCCCCGATTTTTTTTGCATTAGAACTGCAGACTCCTGTATATTGAAGCTCAGTGGTAATGAGGCTTTTCTTGTCAATTGATTTTCAAGAATCTCTTAGATGTAGAGCAAAAATCTCCAGGGGTTCTGATGACTACAGACTTCACTGTAGCCTTCAACTTACTAAAACAGTCTGCTTTGGAAAGGGACTGATTCCTGTAGATACCAATAACAACTGACATGCAAATGCAAACAAAAACTTAATAAAGTTTCTGAACTCAGCATCATCACTGTAAACTGAACGAAGCAAAAAAACTGCCCCTACACCCATGCCTCTGTAAGCTTCAAACTGATCTAGAAATTTCAACTCAAGTCAGGTCTCCCAAAATTAAGTATTTTGTTCCCATTGTCCTGCAGGAATGCACTCAATACAAACAGCGTTGAAAACTGCCCAGATTCTCACTTAAAATCCTATGGTTGCCCAGACTTCACAGTCCTCAACACACTCTGCAGTAAGATCTGAGGGGTTGAAAGCATATTTACAAAAGGAATTATTTTAACTGGTCTTTGCTATCCTCAGTCACAACCTCACAAAGCTGCTGACAGACTTCTTATTTGAATGATTTCTATTACTCTCACTAGCTGCCTTTTGTCTGACCCACAACAGCTTCTGTAGATAAAGCAGTTGCAGTTATTGGGAACCACCCTGTATTCCATCACCTTAACCATATGTACAACCTATATGTACAAACATCTACACATTCTGGAAGTAACGTAGGCAGTAAGGCATGAAAGCAAAAAATACACAGAAAAAGCGAGTACTGTTCTGAAGTGCAGATTCTGGTAAGACTACATCCTACAATACTGCCAGCTCAGGACACAATTTGGGCTTTCTTGACTTCCTCAGTTCAGTGATCCCATTCTACAGCAATTATAGTATAAACTACAACTATTGATGTTTCTGTCCAGTAAGCAATGTAAGGACAATACTCCTACTTCAGACTGCATTTGAAAATAGTTCTAATATCTAATTATTGTCAACCGACAGGCAGATTTAACATATTCTGGCTCTATCCAGATCTCCACTGAGCCCAAGAAGGTTTTGAATAACAAAAGCCATCAGGGTATATCATGTCAAAGACAGTAAGTTCTTATAGCATTTCCTCAGATACCTGCCAGTAACACGAGGGTGGAATCTACTAAGTTCATTAACCCTAAGCAAGGGGCATGTGTTGCTTCCTTTATTAACTGAGTTATTCATTACTGTTAAATGCTTAATAACAAAAATTACCAGCAAAATACACTACTTAAAATTTTAGCAGAGTTCTCTTTTACTGGATTCCTCTAATTTTAAAAAAACCAAAACCTCAAAATACACCACCTCCTCATTTCCATGAGAAACTTAACATACTGCAGAATTATTTCAAATATTTGTTAGCCAGTGCAGAAAAAAAAGTCTCAATACGTACAAGACTACAATGACACCAGGCGGATACATTTTCAATAAGTTTATTGAAATCTGTCTCCTTCATTTGTGTTTACCTGTACACACATAAGGCCACAAAGAAATATAAAATATGAGCCATCTTGTATGTTTACAAAATTGACCTGCTAACCACAATCATTGCACTAATACACTGCGAGTACATTCAAACGATTATTTGCAGAATTATCTGCTGCTTACATGTTCAGCTACAAAAAAATATCACAATGCAATGCCTGTGAGGAAGGGATGAAGAATAGCGTATACTACCAGAGAATTTTTTTCATTTAACCTCACAGAAAGGAGCATTACATCACACTCTTACAATGCAGGAGGAGGGGCCTGTTCTCAGAAAGCAAGCTCCAGCTATTTCCCTTTAATTTTCTGCTTTTCTGGAGGGAGTTGCAAAAATAACTCGGATTTAAATTTTTAGCAGCACAGAAGGGTGGGGGGAAAAAACAACAACACAACAACAACAACAATAACAAATAAAATAAAATAAACACGCCAAAGAGCAGCCCTTTTCTACATTTACTGAGGTGGAGACGAACGCTCGCTTTCCGCAGAACACAAGACGCCGGCAGTGGCCAGCAACCCGCACATTCCTGAATACCTGGCGCAGGCCGGATCTGCAGGCGGCGGCCGCGGCCGAGCCCGCGCGGGAGCCCCGC
>VWZU01000032.1:2486-41401 GCA_013397095.1 Sterrhoptilus dennistouni | reverse complement strand
CATCCCCACTTTGAGCATGATATTGAACAAGATGGCGTTTAGAGTCTATAATTCCTTTTTCCGGGTTAGGTCAATTTAGCAACTACTTTCTTTTAACTGTAGTGTCACACAAATCCCAGAAGACATTGGATGTTCTTGCTGAAATATCAAAGAAAAATAAGATACTATTGCCAAATGTTAAACAATTTTGTGACACTCAGTGGTTCCAATCTCATCCTGGCATTACCGCAGTTTTGGAGGATTTCATTAAGAACACTTGCCTCAGAAGCTGTACATTAAACTATGAAGCCAGGGAAAAGCCTTATTCAGTACATCTAACCAATGACACTTTGTAAATTAGAGAAATGATCTTGTTTTGATACCTTTCTTACAACATGGAATCACTTCAGATGTACAAATCATCAAGATAGTTGAAGACCTTTCTCTCTCATTACTACTAAACAGCAGGTGGGGAATAGACAGCTGAGGTACTTCAAACAGCAGCTTGGGTTACCTTCCTACTAAAAGTGAGTATGAATTTGGCTCACTTTTTGTCTAAATAGCTACTGTCAAACAGACAGTAGCTCCATGTGTCAGTTAGGAAGAGTAAAACATTTCTCTTATAAAAAGGAGTAGTTTTTCATTACCCAGTCATTTCACTCAGATTAGAGTGCATACATTTCTGGTTGTGACAGCAGGTGGCAATTTATTAGCACAGGCAGAGTTATTAATTAATGCTGCTAGAGCTAAGAGCAGAACCTCAATTTAAGGACTTCAGCAGAATTCTTTTTCCTGTCCCTGCTCCATGCTCATCAACAGAAGTTTGCTTTGGAAAGATATTTCTGGACCACATTTGCCTCTTAATCTTTGCTCTAGCAGCAACAAAGTAAAAGCCCTAATACATCTGATAAAGGCACAATAGGCTGCTGTCATGTAAAATATAAGTATTTTGTGGGAAGAGGTAATATTTACTCCCTAAACATGCTAGTTCAGGTAAACCTATTTGTAATGGATGAAAATATGAAAGAATACCTCTAACAAAACGTTAATCTGTAATTAAGCATAATGACATCTTTCTCCATTGGGAGGGAGCAGGAGCATGGTCTGAAACCAGGCAGCAGTCCAAGCAGGCTCACTTCTTCTGAAGTGCAGTTTTTACCACAAATCACTTCACTGCTGCACAACCATGACACCTTTGTTGACACATGCAGGGCACATAAACTGCAAATCCTTCACAGGACTGAGATGCCTGTGCCCATTCAATTTTTCACTTGTACTAAAGACTTTGAATGGGTAACTTTCTCATAGGTAGCTTAAATTGAAATAAATTATATCCATGTTGTAAATGATAAGTTGACAATTTCTGAAGACCTTTACTTTAACCAGGTAATTTCTTCCCATAAAGGTGACAGGTATCAGAAGACAGCACTTCTCAGATATCATCTACAGTTCAATTAAAAATCTTAAAATGCTGTAACTTTAGTATAGTGAGTCTGTCCAAAAGACTGCTCAGTACAGTAGGAAAAAGGTTCACAACATTGCAGCGGGGTTGTTTGTTGTTGCTGGGTTTGTTTGCATTTTTGATGTGCGTGTTTGTTTAATACTAGAAGGCAAAAATGCCAAGTTTTTATCCCTGAGTCAAGCTGGGGAAATAATCTGATTCATAAAGTGCCAGAAATCATCCAAGGATGCTGGCTCCTTGTATTCAGTTTTGAAGCTATACTTCAGCAAAGGAAGTTTCACATGAAACTGGGGCTACGTAAGAACTATTGCATCCATTGGAAGTCTCTCAGAAGCATGTTTTTATTTCTGTTCTTTCATTGTCCATTAAAGCTGTGAGCCCACTGACATGCAGATAAATACTAAGAAATTTGCAAGGCTCTCCTAGGAGGTCAACACTGGCAGATTGCTCTGGATCGCTGGTGCAAGCTTGTTCCCCCGCTGAAACCGTATCTTCTGAACATTTCCTCAGCAATCTCAGTGCGGAGCTACCCAGATCAGGCTGCCTAACGCAAGGCAATTAAGTTACAATGGCCAACTTTCTGGAAAAGTAAATTAGAATGGTCAAAGAAAAAATACTCCATCTGCATAGCTGTAGAGGCAGTAAATTCTATTAAGTCTAACGACAGCTGGAAAGGGAAGGAAACATCTTCAGTGGTGCAGATATTTCTGTAGAGAACATCTGACTCAACATTCAAACTTAGATTCTGCTCATTCAAACTTAGACTCTGCCTTTCACTAACAAGCTCCAATTTTATTTCAAACCAACTAGGACAACAGTAGACATGGATACACCAAATCACAGAACCACCGCAAAAGGATGGGATCTCTAAGATCATCAATCCCATCCCTTTGGCTCCAAGCATGGTTAACTAGAGCAGGGTTGGGGTTGTGCCCAGCTGAGTTTTGAGTTACTTAAAGGGCTATGAATGCACAACTTTTCCAGGTAAATTCCTCCAAAGGCCTGACCACATTTAACAGTAAAAAAAGAAAATTTTTTCCCTTGTATTTGAGTGGAGTTTCCTGTATTTTCGTTTATGCCAATGACTTCTTGCCTCTCCATCAGGCACCACTGTGAAGAATTTGGCTCAGTCTTCTTTAGTCTCCTCATCAGATACACATGGATAATAATATAGTCTCTCAAATTGTCTTATCTCAGGGCTAAACAGTCACAACTTTCTCTGCTTCTCCTCTGTCAGATGCTCCAGAGTTCTCCTCTGTGCTCTTTCAAAAACCTAGTCCAGTATATTGATGTCCAGCTAATCCCCACTGCAAGTAAGTAATAATACAAAGAAGTAATTTTAAATTTTTTCTTCCTTCTTTTACAATGAGAGGGAAACTCTGTCAAGGCAGACAATTTTGTTAGTTAGCTGAAAATTTGATACTGTGGGTAGAAATGGATTCAAGTGATCAAGTTAAATTTAGGAACAATACCCACAGTTGAATTTTGCTGGCATTGTGCTACTAGTTGCATAAAACAATTACCTTCAATACTTCGTTGCATTACTAAAATTACACCTTTGGACTTCAATCAAAATATTATTAAGAATGATACTTCTACAGCAGAATCTGTATGACAAGGTTCCAGATGCCACCTGAACACAAATTTATTAGTTAAAAATAAAAAAATATTAAAAAATAAAATTTGTTTAAAAAATTGTTAAAATTTGTTTAAAAATTTGTTAAAAAATAAAAATACCACCTATCACTATTCTCATATTCTTTAATAACCAGAGTTTTTGAGGAAATAACGTTTTAAACCACTTGAAAAGCTCTGATTAAAAATCAGATCAACTATAAAGTAATTCTACTTTCCACTTGCACTTAAAATAAGACACCTAAAAAATACAAGGCTATGACAAATCCAATATAATATCCCTCATATTACTCACTATAATAATGTATTTAAACTACTAGATATATAAAGAAACAATTCAGAAGAGCAGAAATCTAACTCCTACTTTTCACTTCTGCACTGATTTTTATTCTGGAACTTTCTGAAAGTTTCTGCTTCAACAGCCTTTGTATCTCTTGATACTACAGTAGGTTGCTCAGTCTGAATAGAAAGAAGTAACAATTACTTTGAGAAGTTTGGCTCATGTCCATGACGGAAAGAATATGCATATTCAGCACTACAACTTTGCTGACCTCAACTTGTCTACGTCAGAAACGGCTTCGCACTGTCACAGATGCGGTGCACTTACAGTTGCCAGCTTATCTAGAAGGCAAAGTAGACCTTCACACACCTCACCAAGTCACATCCCAGTCTTTCTGCAAAAAGTGTAGTGCAGATCAACAACAAATTCTCATGAGAAGACATACAATTAGTCTTAGGATAAAAAGAGTTCTGTTTATCTAGGTTTCCCAAAGATCACTTTCTTACTTGCTCCAAATGACAGCAAAAGAAAAAATTAATTACAGTATCAAAACTGAATTACCATTGCATTAACTAATGAAAAGAATGTAGAATACAACCATCACTGAAGTACTTCTAGGACAAGGCTCTATTCCTCCTATCCAAGCAAAAACCCAGGGAAAAAGTCCAAACAGTACTGGATTTCAATTTGAAACAGCCTTTTCATATGAAAAAGCCTTTTCCTAACAGAAATCAGTCATCTTCTTCCCTGATGAAGCTGCTTTCCCTAAAGCTCTGTGTACCAGCATCTTATATTGTTCATCCTCAAAAGAGTGGTTTTTTTGTAGTTTTTGATCTTTATTAAAATGCATTCTAAAGAGATAAGGTGCAAAGAGGATCAATCTGCCATATGCACACCAAAAGGAAGTCCCTGGTTCTTTCATATTTCATGTTATTTCAGTGAAGAGCAGCTGTATAAAAACTTCACATACAAACTCACTACATCAGTGCGAAGCTTTCAGAATGATTATCCCTTTTACAACAATTTCTGATTAATGTTTCGAAATTGCAATGCAAACTTCTACGCTTTTACATTTAAGGCAAGTCAAACTTGCCCCGTTTTTTTTAAACCACTATCCACTGTTATATATATATGGATATTTAAGGAACCAAAAGGGTCAGCACCAAGCAACCAACCAAAACTCCCAGCACGTTTAGATGAGAGTGCTTCACACCATTTACTACAGTAAGGTCCTTTTTAAATAAACACATAACTCACTGTTTGTTTTCTTCACCAGGAGGTGGAGTCTTGCCATGCCCCTCCATTACAAAATCCTCATGTTCCATCTGCAAAGGCAAGCATTGCAGGTCAGAAATCAATGGAGCAAAACGCACATCTAAAGTGCATTTTCATATGCAACAATGCAAAACAGCCACTTTATCACAGTGGCTGGTCCAGAACAGATCATGTAGTTTCTTAGCAACATACATACATTTTCAACCCTATTGCTATGGGATCATTTCATAGCACAAATTTCAGAAAAATCTTGCAATGGAAAAAGAATAGTTTAATGGCTATAGTAGAATACTATCAGTCAAAATACATTGGTTTTAAGTTCTGCTCTGTTAAGGACTTCCCTTGTTATTCAAAGTATTATTTCTAACACTTCTTCCCTATGTATAAAGTAGGAATTAAAAAAAAAAACGTTTATCAATGTCTCTGGAAAAAAATTAAAATTTTGGAAGAAACTTACTAAGCACAGAAAGAAATTTCTGCAAAAGCAAAGTACTTCTTGTGAAAAATTACTTTTTGAAAAAAGACTTTGACTGCACTTTTACCCAGGTTAGTTAGCAGGGTAAAAAAGAGGCCAAAGGAAACCTCAAATAGATGCTGTTCCAATGACAACATAAGGTATGCATTTCCTTTGGCTCTTGTTAGAAAATTCCAAGGGCAGTAAGAAAGTTTTATGCTTAATTGTTTGCTTTAAAAAATCGGGTTCAGCATAGATTTTCAGTAATTTCTTTGGAGAGAAAGAAGAATGGCATTATATTTGCTCATTTATTAATTATGCGCTCTTCATTTAATCACTTAATTCAGCCAGAAGTTCTTGCACAGGTAGCAAAACATTCTTCTCTTTATGTAAAAATTCAACACATGCAATTAGTATTTTATATAAACATCCAGATACAGTTAGCAATGCTCTACTTTGTGTGAAGCCAGCAAATAGGTCACACTGCAATACTCAAAAAGCCACACAACAAAGAACTGAATCATAATCACTCATAAATCCATGCCACTACATTAAACTGGAAAGAGGAGAGAAGCACTATCCAGTCAGTTAAGATAACACAGCTTAGTCAGTCTTTCAAGGGGCAAAAATGCCCCAAACCCAAAATCCATCATTCACTTCCCTTTGTGCTCCTGCCCTCCCTCCAAGCATCAAGTTTATTCATTTGTACATTAATACTTTTGTCAGGTCAAAAATACGTTCAAAACCCCGAAATCTCCATATTGACATCTAACAAGATACAAGAAATTACATTATTTGACTGCCCAGGCACAGCCCTAAGCAAAACCATGAATGAACTGACTAAGTGGTGAACTGTAAGGTGTTAATGACATCCATAAGATAGTCAATCAAATATGCATAAATTCACATTTGTGAACATGTACCACCATGTCTCCCAGTCTAATGAGTATTTTCATGTAAAAGCAATGTTTGAAAACAAGAAATTTTCTACTTACTGTTATTAAATAACTTGGACTTTTATTCATGTATTCCTAGCATATCAGACACACCACACAAATCTATTTGTACTTTAGTCCATACCTGATTCACAAGAGCTCTAAGAGCTGGACTCACACCTGTCTAGCTAAAGAGAAAGACATCCATTCCACTTAATTCTGTCGTAGAAAATGCTGAAACACGAAGAGTGTCAACGGGTAAAATAGCTACAGATTTGTGGCCACATTGCAAAACAGCACGGTTCTGTAAGTGAGAGTAAATGTTTAAGAAATACTCTTACACAGGAAGTATTTTAACCTGTTGCTGGTATGAGACATTCACAGGAATGGTAAACAAGGGAACAGTTTCTGGCCAGTACTGGGAAGATGAAATGCAACCCTTGGGAGTAAAGAAGCACTACATATAGCATATATAGTGCTAAACTAACAAGATTCCCATATAAAACAGAAATTCAGTGTAATGAAGATCTAGAAAAGGAGGTATCATTAAAAAAAAAAAAAAAGTGTAAAAGCCAATGATTTTAAGCCAAACGAAAATGTAGGAATGTGAAATTACTTTATTAGATGATAATCAAGAAATCTGAGAACTTGTAGAGCACTACCAGAACAAGGCAATCACTGAAGTACTGCTGTGGTAAAACTGTTGCTTTATTCTGAATTTTATATGAAGAACACTAGTGACATCCCAGTTCCAGCATGCTTAGCTATCAAAGTTTCACTTCAAGGAGAAGTGGGCAAATAATGACAAATAACAAAAGACCTGAGGTAAGAACAAGATTGTTGGTCCAGGCACAATCTCTTTTAAAAAAATTGGAGGACCCCAACTGGTTTAAGAAATGCTAAATCAGTTTGTCGTACTTCAGACAGTAGACAGAAGTATCTGAAATTACTAAAATCCACATTATAAAAATGCTGTAGAAGACACAGTACAATGGCACAGACACTCACAAGAAGTTCACCAAAAAAAATGAATCACTGAGTGAAGAAGTACTCAGGAACACGGAAATTATTCAATATACAAAATAAAGATTAATTGGTAGGGTTTCATTGATAAATAAAGCAAATAATAAAATGCAAACAAAACACTTGCACCTGAGAGGCCCTGGCAACAATACAGGTTGATGACTGGCTGAGGAGCAGTTCTGTGGAAAAAGTCTTGGCATAAAGCAAGCTGATTGTGAGCCAGCAGTGTGCCTCGTCAGGAAAGGTCACCAGCATCTCAGGCTTTTTAAAAAGAGCCGTGCCAGTAGATGAGGGAACTGACTGCCACCTCTACTCAGTGCTTATTATTCCAGACATGGTCTAACGCACCTCATTTTGGGCCCCCACAATACAAGAAGTACACGCAGAATGTGGACACAGCAGTCACCAAGATGCTCAAGGAGTCAGACTACTTGTCCTGTGAGTAAAGGGAGAGGGAGCTGGGCTGATTCAGCCAGGAGAAGTGATAGCTTTGGGAAGAGCTTAACAGGAAGTGTCTGTACCTACAAGAAGGTCAGCAAGCAGTCAGGCTCACCAAGGAGTACCCTGGGACAGGGGTAATGAGCTGTGAGACAACGTTCAAACTAGAGAAGTCCAGAATGGATACCAAGTAACTTATTTTCACCAAGAGGACAGTCAAGGAGTGGAACAGCCTAGAGGAGCTCTGCAGTCTCCTTGCTTCAAGTTTTTCATGGACTGACTAGGTAAAATCCCTCACAACCTGGTCTGACCTCATAAACGACCCTGCTTTGAGCAGGAGGTCAGACTGAAGACCTTGGAAGGCTCCTTTGAACCTAAACTTCCCAGCAATCTTATGAACACAAGAACAGATTCAGTTTAATATTGAGAGATAATATACATGACAAAAACCACTACTGAATTTCCACCACAGCAAGAACCTGCACTTCAATCTGGAAAAGTCTAAGCAAAATATTTTAGAAAGCTGCATAATCAAAAAACACCCCAAAATAAACAACCAGCAAGGAAAAAAAAAAAAAAAAGCTGAACAAAGAAATACTGAAAAGTGTGCAGTAGACCTATAGTATGCCCTGTTTTAGAATAGTGTCTGTGAGTAGAGACAATGAAGACTCAAACCCCTTCCACAACATGAGAAGGGTTTTTTTTCATCCAAAAACATGAGAGCTCAGAGTAAACAATGGTGTAGGCAGAGGGCAGATTTCTCATAAATAAAATCTAACATTTGGCCTGCAAATGTCCCTCAATGCAAGACACAGTACTGCGGCATAACCAAAAAAAAGAGCAGTGTGACAGTATTGGAAGAAACATCACCCTTTTGCTATTACAATATAAATAAAACTCAATTCACTCTCAAAAGAACACCTGTAAGAGGATACACAGAGAAAATGTACTACTAAGCAGACAAAAAACTAGTTCTTGAATAAACAAATAGCAACACTGAATTCCACAAGTCTTTCTAGGTTTTATGGTTTATGTACCTACAGGTACAAAGATTTATCTGTGTATTAGAGGATTAGAAACAATAGCAGTATAAGCTTTTCTGTTGCTGACAATGACATTACTTACACAAAGTAAAAGGNTATATATGTTATAAGATCATTCAACAGGCCTGATCCAGTGCAGCAATTTCTGCCTTCCTCTTTTTGCAGAACCTTGACTCTTTCCTTTGTTTGCCTGCATATGTTGAACAATTTGATGATAAGTGATCTCTATTTTTCACTTGGAATTCTGCAAGTTTTAAATTTTTTTCTAGAAAGTGATACACAGCTTACTTAATGCTCTAGAATTTCTGGAATAAGCTCATAAAGTAATATCCAATTCCATCTTTCTGCAACATTTACAAGTCACTTTATTGAGTAGTTCATCTTAATTCAATGAAATATATCTGACAAAGAGTTTTCTGAAAACAATTAATGAGCAAATAAAATTCCAGTAAAATTCCAAAAGCATTGCTTACATATTCACAAAGTTTGCTCTTAGGCCCAGCTATCTATTAATTGATTTTGAGATTTAAAAAGTACTTAAAACTTGAAATGTTCAGGTCTTATTTTCCCAATGACAGTAATGACATCATATTGCAGAAAGAACGAGAACATAGGTTTCTGATTAAGTAACTATCCTCTTTTTCTCCACCACACACAGTTCTTACACAATTCCTATGCACATTTCTTCCCCACAAGTCTCTCAGTTTCCCTTCATTCTGCCATCACCCTATCCTGTTCATCACTCTTTGAGTCTCTTTTTAAAGAAAACTGGAGCCCAGAGTCCTCTCTAAGTTCCAGCCATCTACAACCTCCAGCAGCCTCACCAGATCTGCTCACTGCAGCATTCAAAGAAGACTCTGCTTCCTAAGCCTTGAGTCTCTCTTGACTCACAGTGTACACAGGAAATGCAGCTGTCCTCAATATGTAGAATAAGAATGGAAGGTGAAGCTAAGACAGAGCCCTTGGATCTGTTGTACTGCTCCCAAGGAAAGGAGAAAAGGTAGAATGGCAGATCTGAAACACTTTAGCTTCTCATAAGAGGACTGCAGAAGGAGCCATGGATTGCAGGAGCAGGAATCAAAGGAAGAACACTCCACATATATTTCTTCTGGCAAGCAATGGAGAAAGCTTCAAGATTCTGGATGCAGGGACCAGAAACAGATCCTGAAACAGCAGAGGAAGAATTCAAAAGAAAACTTTTTTTTTTAGGACCTGCCCATTGTTGAATTGTGTATTTTATTATTTCAAAGCCTTTTTCTCTAAAAATCCAGGTACCTGTGAATATCCAAATTTCAATGTAAAGTAATATATTGAGTGTCCTAAATAATAAAAGACAATCTGTTTTATTTAAGATTTTTTTTTCAGTATTAAGACACCCAATACTTAACTTTTAGAAAATGAAATTTATCATGAGCTTCAACATAATAATTTTTTTTTGTCCAGAAATGCAACACCTGTTACTAAAATTTCATGCTACTCTTTCCAAAAATATCTTCAATCCTAAGGGATTTTATCAATGAGTAAACTTTATCTCCTAGACAAAGTCAGCAACACTCTGAAGAGTGTTTAGAAAGTTTCAAGGACAAATGCTTCATCTATCCTGAATCCTGATGTTGGAAAGCACATTTTCCTAACCAAGATTCAGCTCTTGCATTAGCTATCCTAGCCCACCAAAGGTAAACTGAGCTTAAGAGAAACCAAGCATTTTCTCAGGAAAAATGATAGATATTTGTGAGAAATCCTTTACTTATTATGAAAAGCTATTCATTTTAAACAGTTTTTTTGTCTTCACCAGTAGAAAGAAATGTACTAATGCAGATTGATGTACTAATTCATCAGAGAGCTGTTTATCACCACCCTTTCCTACTCATTCCCTAGTCCCTTTTCAAAGCTGTTTTTTCCTATTTAAAAACCAAAACAAGCAAAACCAAAACAAACAAAACAACAACAAAAAAACCCCCAACGAAACCCCAAACCAACAAAACAAAAGAACAATTTAAAAACTCCAAACAAACAAAAAAAATCCCCAAACAAGCAAGAAACCAAAAAGACTTCAGCCAGCCAAGAAATGAAGACTCTAAATATTTCACTGACTAGCATCTCAAGCAGACAACACAAAAGCCTTATCTGGCACACGACCAGACATTCTGGTGGGGACCAGCCAAGGTCAAATGCTGCTTCTACAGGTTGTGGCCATCTACATCCCATGCTTTAGGTGAAGTTATGATTTTCACACAGCCTACCATAGGCCCAGTTTAAGACTGATAAATCTGATCTTTTGTCACAACTACTGCTGTAACACCAAGGTCCTTCCCAATCATGAGCAGCATGTAAACCAGCACTAATGTAAGCAGGCCATCAGCACTTATTTTGTCTAATAGTTGTTTTAAGGGGAGTTGCACAACCCAGTGCCCGAAATTCAAGCAATTAGTCACTAGTCAGTACTGCTAACAGTGGTGGAAGCTGCGCTATAAAAAACCAAAATCTCAGAGACCATTTGAGATCTGACAGAAATGTAACCACTACTACGAATGAAAGGAAAGCTGAGTTACCTTTCTGCCTGGCTTCATTACAAACAAAAAATGGACAAACTGCAGTGGGGAAAATTTTACTCACTAGGAAAAGATGAATTAAATTTTTAGTTTAACTTCTTTTAATAAAAATGCAATTTAGCTGCTAACACTTTAATAATTTTTTTAGGAATAAATTAGTGTTGAGCTAGCATGTCAAAATATGCATAGAATAGCACAAATTGTTTAGCAAAATTAGTCTCGAAATATACTTCTTAGGTTAAATCTTCATTTCAGTACACAAATGAAAGCATTAAAAAATCCCCTTAGAATCTGTGATTTAAACTTAAAAGAAAAAAAAATAGATAAAACAGCTCCTAAAACGAGAAAGCACCAAGTATTTTTCTGAATCACATAGAGGAAAGTCTTAAAGACAAGGTATGCATGAAATATTGGCTGAATCTTAGTTTCTTTCAGGACTTTGTTCTATTGTGCAGCATTGTGATATAACTAAATTTTCACTTGAACCTATTTCTGCCTCTTTTTTTCTCAGTTTTTCCAAAGCATAGTCTTGATATATAAAAATCATCACCAAAATATGTGAACCATATCCTAACCCACTCAGTATTTTCTTGAAGCTTTCCAGCAGCATCTAGATGAAGCATTTCAATGTTATTACCATCACACCATCCTGACTGGTTTTCTGTTAGTTACAGGAGAAGCGAAAAGTCACTAACATAATCCCCCGGCTAAATCACACTTCACATTCAGCGCTCCCTACTAATCATTTTGAATGCTAACACACTTACACCACAGTAATTACCTTCAAAAGTTACTAATCTGTTACTGGTGTTTGTTATATGCAGTTTAATGGTCCTTTAACACCTGGCTCACTGAAACTTTACATTAACTACAAGAAATGCCAACATGTTAACACACACCATCATTAAAACATGCATCATCTGTATAGAACAGCAGGACAGATTGTCAGTGGGAACTCATTTAATGATTAACCCATGGAACTCAGAATATGTCATTTTTTGCTACACCTAAACAAGCACAAAAGCTGCAGCCGTGGCTAAAGACCAGAAGTTTTGCTATTAGTTTCAGCTGTCACAAATCAGTCACTAAGTCACTGCAGAAATAATCTATGGCTCACTTTCTATGTAATATTTAAAATGCTTGTTAACTAATATTCTGTGAAATACCCAGCAGCTTAGCATGAATTTCCTACCAAGCATAAGCAGTTTTATAAATATTACAAAAACAAAGATTGCACTTTGGAAAT
Organism: Sterrhoptilus dennistouni; assembly: GCA_013397095.1. Classification (NCBI taxonomy): domain Eukaryota; kingdom Metazoa; phylum Chordata; class Aves; order Passeriformes; family Zosteropidae; genus Sterrhoptilus; species Sterrhoptilus dennistouni. The sequence continues at coordinate 29,079 of VWZU01000032.1, read as the reverse complement.
GCTAAAAAGGTTGGGATCCCAGCCACATTCCATGCTGTATAAATATGAAACTTTAATAATTTAATTTTTAATATAACATTTTAAAATTTTTTAATGTATTACTAAGTTGCCAAGTATTTAAAATACAATAGTCCGTGTGTGCATATATATATATGTAAAATAATTAATATAAATCTTGCTCTGAAAGCAGTTTAAAGCACCTAGTTGTTCACAGCAAGATACAGTTTTACCTTACATCAACCACCGAAAATGTTGAAGTCACTCAAGTCATGATATGACAAGATACCCAGAAATATCACCTGAAAACTTCAACTCTGAAGCTGCCAAGGCACTTTGAATAATAATTCAATCATCTCAGACACAAAAAATGAATAAAGTGTTCTGAATTTAAGCAAAAGTGTTTTCCTTTTCCTGCTCCACTGCTGACAATCCATTTTGTTCCATCCATACACTCCATCCATTTTGTAGTGTGTTCTGCACATACATAGTATGGATGGATTCTATTGAAATATGAATTAGTAAAACAAAAAAATTACCCTATTTTATTTAATTAACCTTTTATATTATTATTCAGCTAAAGAGCAGAAGCGTTTCACAAGCCATGAATTCTTGCTAACTTTTGCTACCTTTTACACTTTCATAACAAAATTTTTACACTTTCCATTTAGGGGACACATCTGACCCTAAAGCCCTTGAACAGTTCACCTCCACCAGCACTTTCAGAAGCCACTTGTACTCAAGCCAGTGACTCTTAACTCATTTTACAGTCAATTTACTATTTATGGTGCAGACACAGATGCACAAGTTATAGCAGTTTAAACTGACATCTGTAAGTGGCTGGTAAGTCTGATATACATATTGTTAACCACCTTGACACAGATGAGAGAAAGCATATTAACTTTCCCCCACTTGGATTTGGAAGTCAAGATGATGCATTGCCCCAAAACGACAACAGGCATGAAGGGCTAAAAGAATTTTCAAGGGTTTAAGAAAGCAGATGATAACCAGAATTACAGAAAACTAAGTTACACTTTTGCACTACACATTTAATCACCTTCATTGCCACAAATACTGTTTGCAGCTGTTTGTTAGGAATGACTGAAAGTGACATAAACCAGCACATGCAAATTGGTGCAAAAGTTGTTCTGCCTTAAGACCAGACACGCAAGCAATAAAATGAACTTTCTTTTCTGTGTTCACAGGAATCTGTTATGTGGATTCTAAACGCACAGAAACTGCCAGGGGCCCAGAAAGTTCCTCAATAGCTGGAGGCTGAGAAGAAATCTGTTATATGTATATACTAGCTCTGCCTTAGGTCTGTATTAGGCATCCACTTTTAACCACTGTCAAAAAAAGAGAAGGAATACAGGCTATCCATACCCACAGTACACAGCTGCTTTCCAATTTCTCCAGTTACCAGAATGCAAATCCAAACTCGTTTTTAGTCACAGGGGAGCCACTGACACTGCTGCTTGCTTGTAAAATTCTTACAAGTTCATCAAGATCATTAAAAAGATTAGCTCTCTGACAGACTACCAAACCATTTAAATAGACACTCATCTCTGGGGCAGAGCCTGGGCTTTTCTACAACTTACCCTCAAAAAAACTTCAACAAACCTTTAGCTGCCATGGGAATAAGTTATTTCTCTGGGAATTACATGTGGAAATTGCATCTGTTGAAACCAACCAATATGATTTCAAAGTCCCTCTAAATGTTTTTAACCTAATTCCATACTACTGCATCTGTAGACAACTACTACATTCTCCCCTCTTATGATACACCCTCCTCTTGCCTACTGCACAAATGCTTCAGTGACTTTAAACAAACACCAGGAAACACTGACATGTTTTTAATGTTGCTTTTACCCTTCAGGTGAACTGATATCACACAATATGTTTTTGCAGAGTTCAGTGTCTGGTCATTCTCTTAGGTACTGGAATGAAGACCATCACTACTATATTTTACTACTACCATCAGAAGAAGAACAAGCCACACTCTTCTGATCAAACCTCACATGCACTTCTTCCACACCCAAAATTTTTTTTTGAGAAAGTGAAAAAAAAAATCATACCTATCTAGTTTACAAAATGAAAAGGAAATAGTCCTTGCAAGGTAACGCAAATGTACAAAGTCTTGCAAATGCATGAAGTCAACAAGACCAATGACTTTTATATCTTCCAATGACTCAGCCAAACTAACATTCTACAAATGATTTCTAATGTAAATCCAAGATTTTTTGAAGTAGGGTAAGTAAGCTTTAATGTCCCTGGTTTAAATTTCTCCCCAAATACCTATCCCCCTCGAGTCTGCCATAAGAAGAGGAAAACTGAAAACACTCAATACTTCTGCATCTGTAAGACTTCATATAAAGTGACCAATTATAAAGAACTCTGTCACAATTCACATGGACTAAACCACTGCCAACAATTCCATAAAGCCAATGCCAAATGGAAAGAGATCAAAAGGCAATATTCTGAAAATGCAGAAACCCCTCAAACTGTGTGCCAATAGTACACCTGCATGAGAAGACACTTAGTAAGCAAAGCCACAAATGAATTTCCCTGACTGCCATTTACATCACAGTGGGACTATACTACATAAGCTCTCAAACGCAGACCGTTTTTTCAATCTTTAAGCAAATATCTGCTTTTTCGTCTGCTTTGCAAAGCATTATAAACTGCTATAATCAACTGAAGAAGAGATGCTATTGGTTGAGAAAAAACTAATGAGAAAATATTTATGAAAAAGGAAGAACCTTCAAAGGAATGGAAAATAGGAGGTTTTTTTTAACGGAATTTTTTTAAGACTGAAGGGTTTGTTCTATTAGAAATGAGACACACATCTATTGACTACAGTGACATGCCATGCCAGTACACTTCCTCCACATGAACTGTACATATGAAAAGACTAGATCAAAGAATGTATGGTGAGTTCTTACAGATCTCAGTCACCTTGGCACATGATGGGATTTTCCAAGAGAAAGAAAATCCATCATTGTGTTGACCTTCTCTTTTGTGATTCAAAAGCACTTCAGCGTATTTTGAGATTAGAAAATAAGAGTCATCTTTCAGTTCAGCCTCTATATTTTAACAGTCTTCACTATGGATAAGTAGGTTTCAAATGAGCAATCCATCTCGTCTTTGCAGAAAGCAGTACACACAACTGGCAGAATCCTGAACTCAATGCTGAATTTCTTTTAAAATGTCCAAGCAACAAGGCCATCAACAGCATTCCTTTGCAATAGTTCAAGTAGTACTGTCTAATTCCATGTTCTTTTTTGCAAAGTCCTCATTTTTACCTTATTTATAACTGCTTTTTTTATAGTGAACCCTGATAACATACTGTACTGGTTTTGGCTGGGATTGAGATACATTTCTAGACAGTAGCTGGTAGAAGACTATGTTTGAGATTTGCGCTGGAAGCAGTGCCGATAACACAGGGATGTTTCTGTTACTGCTGAGCAGGCCTCACACAGCATCAAGGTCTTTTTCTGTTTCTCACACCACCCCACCAGCAAGCAGGCTAGGGGTACACAAGAAGCCAAGAGGAGACACAGCCACGACAGCTGACCCCAACTGTCCAAACAAAGACTCCACATGACATGGTATCATGCTTAGCATGAAAACCGAGGGAGTGAGGGTGTGCGTGGATGTTGGCCAGTAATAACATTGCTAAGAGACTGGCTGGGCATCAATTGTTTGGCAGCAAGTAATTCTTTTCCTTTTACATCATTTGTTCTTTCACAAGTTTTATTTTCCTCTCCTCTTTGCTGTTGATCTGTTTTCTTTTTTTCCCCCAAATTATTTCACCACCTTTATCTCGATCCACATTATTTTCTGACTTTTACCCTTGCAATTCTACCCCTCCAGCTCACTGCAGAGGCAGAAGTGGATGAGCAGCAATGTGGTGCTTAGTTTAACCCTAGCCAGCTAGGGTTAAACCCCATACCATAATTATAGCTCTTTGTTACAATGCCTTGAAATTTTGAAATCTGTTATAAACTCGCAAGCAGGTTTGCTTGGGTTTTCTTCCCCATGTAGAAAGGTTCAAGCGTGTAGTCTTTTGTAGGAAAGTATTTTAGGTTCTTCTCCTGGCCCCAGCGTTGATGTTCCAGAGAAAAAGTAACCCAACATTTCTGCTCCCTTGATGGACTATGTTAATTTATACTTAAAACAAGAGGACTATGTCTGTTGCTTCGCGTATCTGTCTCTCAGGTCAGCCCAGCGTCGGCTGGGCCACCCTGCTAGCTCTGATACACTTCAACAGTACCTTTGCGTGGGTCTTGGCTCCGCAGCACCTTTGCCTTCGCTGCCACGGCCGTGGTTTGAAAGAGGGGACACTCAGAGGCTCAGGGAGAAAGGTTTTATTCGGGGATCACAGGGGCAGTCCCTGGTTCCAGGCCTGTGCCTCAGGAGAGTGACCCAGGGCCTGGTCTGCAGGGAGTTTTTGTTCACCAGAAATCTCAGGGGTGGGCACAAGTTAAAAACCAATGAAACAAAGCAAGGTGGCTAATGCCAAATGCAATACACAACATCAACAAATCAGGTGAATTGGGGTGGGGTCCTGGGAGATCCACCAACCACTGTCCGACACCTCTCAGAAGGACTCAGGCCTGGAAGATTGATGGACGGGGCGGGGGGGGGGAGGAGATGCGTTGGGATGAGGGAAAAGACAATGGGATGACCAAACTCCAGGCAGAGGATTAGGTTGTCTTGGAAACTCTTATCAACTTCTGATAAGAACATTCCAGGACAGGAGCTTTACCTGGCTAGGGTTAAAGTCCAAATCACATCAAACTTATAACTAAAAACCTAAAAACAATTCCAGCACCCCCACATATGTCATAACACTTTCACAAGCTTTTATAACATGTAATTAAAAGGAATTTGAAGTAAATTAATTCTTTACTGACAGGTAAATGGATTTTTTTTTTCAATACATGATATGCAAATATTTTGGGTTTGAAATAACTCTCCCAAGGAGCTGTAGCATTTCCAGGTTAACAAAATGAAGCTACCAGAGCATGGAGATGACATCTGTTTCTGTTGTGAAAAATTCTTCGTCCTCCTAGTTCTTAAGCTGCTACATTTTGGAAGAAGCATAAATTGTCTTGTTAAGCAGAATACCTCCCTACTTTTCAAAAATTATACAAGATACTTCATACAAAGACTCCAGGAATTTAGTATGGTTGTAAGTCAGCTTGACAAAGACTAGCTGCTCCTACAACTCATGTTCCAGAAAAATAATGGAAATATACCCTGTATATCAGGGCACAGAAATCCTGGAAGCTTGACAAGTAACTCACCAGTGGACATTAAAAATTAAATAACTAAATAAGATAAACCCCAAAGCCTACTGTCCTGGATCCAGTGGAGAAGCAACAGCCACATGAGTAAACTGAAACCTACTCAGAACTGTCAGGTACTCACAAGAAAGTACACCGAGGTTGAAAGCTCACCTCTCATAACAAGCCAAGATTTTCCAAGAGCGCAGGGATTCACACTGCAGGGAATCATAATCTGAAAGCAGCATGTACCAGGCCAGTACTAGACTGGAAAACATATTTTTTATAACTACAGACACAAAGAAGACTGTTCATTTCATTACTTTATAGGCCTGAGTGTTTTAAATTATTTAGTGCTATCAGAAGAGAAACCCAGTTTTGTACCACTAAGTAGGATTCTAAGCCCCTGAGATACAGGCATCAAGGTTTTGGATGCTGTAAGTTTAATTACTTCACTAAGGAAGGTTTTTTTTCATTATATTAATTCTAAATCCCATAAAATGAAAGCATGAGCTTAACTTTTGCACTATTGTCATCATTATGCAACATCCACATCAGGAACTGAGCATACCTTACCCATAAATGCAGTTAGTGGAACACGCCTGCTTTTAGGAGAGAAGAACTAACAACACTTCCTTGTGAATCTTAAGATTCTGTTTATAAATATAAAAATACCTGACTTAACACAGGCTCGTGTTCCTTTATTCTCAACATGTGTGAAGTAAAAGCAAGTGTTTAGATACTTGAGTCACGTACTTTTTAACCTTTTTATCATCTCCGTGTGTATGCTTCAGCATAAAAAAAAACCCCAAAGCCAAACAGCACAACAAAACATAGCCAGTGCCAACAGAGTGCTGAAGACTGATTTAATTGTGCTAACTCACAATTAGACACCAAGAGGCAAGAAAAGTAAGAATTAACCAGGTTGAGAACAGGCAGTATTCAATAATGTAAGGGAAAGATTCACACTGATAGATATTAACAGTGTAGCAACTTGAAATAAAATAAGGATTAACAGGTGGCCTCAAGACAGCTTGTAAGTAGCACTGGACAGTGAGACTGAAAAACAGGACAAGCCTCAGTATCTGTGTCACTGGTTTTGAAAGAGCCAAAGTATGAAAAAATAGCTTAATTCCTGGCCTACCAATTCAGTTCAATAATTATTTCTATAAATACTAATGGAAAAAAAAAACCCAACAACAACTAGATGTGGCACTCTATGCTATGATCTAGTTAAGGTGTTAGGGCTGGGTTGGACTCAATCTTGAAGGTCTCTTCCAACCTACACATTCTGTAATTCTGTGAAAACTTTGAATAAAATTACATTTACTTAACACTATACAATACAGAATCGTTCCCCTTTTCCTTTTATTAGGAATTGAGTGTTATTAGACATGCTGTGCAGCCACATTTTAATCAAAATTTTGTGTATCTTGATTTTTAGTATACAAAACATTAAAGTGGCAGAACTATATTTTTTCTTCTTTCCTTTCTACAACACTGAAGCAAAACCATGATTCATAAATACCTTTCTATAAATTATTTTGACTTTAGTCAAAGGCCCTCACTCCCTCTGAATTCATAGGCTTTTACTTCAAGACGTGAAGGAACAACTAGGAGTAGAGCAGGAAATTCTATATTTAACATGAGCATTTTAACTGCATTTTTTAATAAAGAAGTCTTCTGCATAAGCTTAAAAATCCTGCCAACATTGAAAGAAATCTGAAAGTACTTCAAATCAGGCATAGAATTTTAGCTTCCTCCTGCAATACTTTACAGCAAAGGAACAAGTGAGAAACCAAGTTTAACTACAGCCTGTGCAGTAATGCTTAACTGATGGATCAAAACAGTTGAAATCAGTCACAAACAAGAAGTTCAGTGCTTGCTGATACTGTCAGGGTACTACGGTTAATGGAAAAAGTCTAGTAATTGTTAGTAGTTTATCAACTACAACAAAATATAATTAAAATCATAATCCAAATAATAGTAAAGAATGTAGGGTTCCGAGCAGAAGCACTGTTTTTCAGTTTCTCCTGGTGCAATGGAGAGGTAGCAGATTTCACTCTGATATCAGGCAACCAGAATGACCCAGTGCTGCCTCCCACTAGCAGCTCCAGCAAACATGACTGGGGAGAACACCATGAAGGTCTTGCTTGGATTCCCGGTTCTGAAGAGATCAGTCCCACAAAATTCCCTCAATTATACCCCACTAGTGAGCCTTTGCCAGCTTGTGGTGGTATTCAAAGGTTGGAATCAATGATCTTGGAGGTCTCTTCCAACTTTAATGATTCTATGATTCCTTTTCTTTTTATTTTTTTTTCAAAAGGAAGAAAAAGAGACCCTGAAAAGCCAGAAACCAGACAGCCCACTCCAAACTATTCTAAAAAATGAAACAATACTTCACTGTATGATACTCACTAGCTAATCATTTGGATAAAACAAACTGCATATTATTATCAAGACTTCCACATCTGCCAAAACTAAATTAATTTTTACCCATATGCTCATTTGAAAAAACTGACTTGTTGCTTCCCCTCTGTATAGCACTAACATTAGGTAATTATTAGAATCAAGAGCATGCTATTGACAGGTGCTATTGTGTTTTCATTGTGTTTTCAACTGCAGCTCAGTTTCAATGGTTTGTTCTATAACCACAATCCCCCTCCCCCAATGGTATTGTTATAATTTTATTCCTAACGGATTGTTCCTTTCCCCCGTATTGTTGGCTTTGCCCTGGTTGTCTATCTTCCCTAAACCTGCCCTTCTCTCCTCCTACAGAACTGGCAATCCTTCCCTAACCCTGCCCCTTCTTCCACACTGTTTCCTATCAATCCCCCAATCTTTGATGCCCTGATGGTCAGTTGAGGCTGTTCACTCTCCTTGTGTTCTTTCATTGTTCTATGTATTGTACTCCCAGCCTTATGCTCCTCCCCCATGTAACTCTTATTGCTTGGAAACTGTATCCTCTCCCAAGACCTCCCTTGCTTATAAGTCTCTAGGAGCTCAGATTTTGTGTCTTCTCTCCCTGACCCTCCTGGGAATAAACACCTTTGGAAATCACACAGAAGACCTCTCTCCCTGTTCCTCGTCCCTGCCCTTGACGAATTCCTCCGTGTGCCATAGAGCAGTTGTGCCCTATAGCCACACCCCAGACTGCGTGGCTTTCTGGAGGTGGCCCACTCTTGGCAATGGTGCTGGGAGCTGATCAGGCTGAAGAACTGTGGCATCGTGCCAAGGTGCCAGCTGTCTTTACCATGTTGATGCCATTTTAAAGAAAGTGTATGCAAAATTGAGAACACGAGTACAATTCAACAACCACAATATTAAAAAAAAAGTTAAATTACTAGTTCAATAAAAACTTAAACATTAACAACAGTGGTAGAAATAAACACTAAAGTGAGAACTGAGTCCATCAGTAACCTTCCTTAAGCTTAATTTCTAATGAGTTGCCACTGAGTTTGCCATTCGTTTCAAGAGTGGCGAAGGCAAGCATGAAAGCTGACTTTACAATTGTCTCACCAGGTTGTTAGGAGTCAAGCAAGAACATCATTCTTCAGGATGTCTGACTGCAGGGCTTAAATTTTCTGATCATACCTTACATAGCGTTAATTAGTTTGAAGGCCATAAATATTTAAAGTGACTTGCTCAGCTCTACATAAGGCACAATATTACATTTTCTTTTTCAATATCAGATGAAATCTCCTTTTATCATCAAGTCTTGACCAGGATGTCTCAAAATACTATACAGTCCAGGATGCCAGAAGATCTGAGACACTTACAGAACCAAACCAGTTCACAAGCATACAGCATGACATATCATTTGTTTTTCACTCTATGATAGAATCCTCATGTAAAACTTCTTAGGTTATTTTCAGGCTGGCACAAAAAAAATGAATTCTTGCAGTACCCAAATATTTATATCCTCATATTCTTGGTAACTTCACAAAAGATGATTCTGGTCTCATCTCTTTCAGAATACTTCATTCAAGTACACCTCATGTCTCCTGCCTGAAAAAACTGGGAGTGGGTGGGGAGGGATGGGGAAATAACATGTTTTCTCTTTCCTTCCTGGAAGTGCCTGAAAACACATGTTCCAATCCTTAGTGGGTGGCAAAACCCCCTGTCATTTCTAAAGGTTTTCCAAAGCTTAATTTTCTAAGTATCTCCAGGACAATAAATAGTAAGTATCTACACTAAGGTATTTATTAAAAATACCATCACCAGTCTATGTTTACTCCATGTACCCCCCATTCCAGCCAAGCAAGCTTTTGTTCCTCCAAAACACAGTGGCATTTACCTCACTGACCTTGGGACTGCCTTCCTCCAGTATTTTTCCCTCATCAGTTTGCATGGGAACGGGATCTGTGCAAAGCTCTGCAGAAATGCAAAATACTGCCTAAAAGATAAACAACAAAGATATATTTTAAAAACAATGATTTTTCTGCTTTTAACAATGTTATGCGAGATTGCAGCGCACATAAACAACAATTCTAGGCTATAACCTTCAATGCTGCCATTCTGCATGTATCTGCTGAAATTACTTTTTACACAAATGAGAACTGTTATTCAGGATAAGACAAAACTACTTAATCAAAAGAAAAAAAACGACACTTAACGGGAATATACTTTCTTTTTAACTTTAAAGTGTCATTGCTGAGTATTTAATGTAGTCACTGATTTTACTCATTAAAGTCACAGTCAGCAAGGAATGATCACAGACCAGAGCTGAGCAATTCTTTACTAGGAAATAGCTTTTGTGCCAATATAAGCTTCAAAGACTCAGCTTACAGACAACCTTAAATGTTACTAGTTTGAAAAAATTTTAAGTCTTCCAGCAATCTCACAGTACCTCTGAAGTCTTACTTCCAGGATTTTTTCCTTGGCTTCATTAAAAAACCCCAAACATTCTAGAATCTAAATAGTTCAGGGAAGAGATAGTAATTTACCTTCAGGCTGGCATTTCCAATTTAACCCGGGTCAATAGATCCCAATGTTTCCAATATTCAACACTACTAGGTAACCTAGTAACTTTTTCTGACAGTATCAGTGTAGTTCCAAAATCTGCACCTCATACTTCCTTCTTTAAATTGTGAAGTAACTTTTGGAAGGATGCAATACAATTAGAGAGACTTTGGTGTTTAAGATTAGAACGTCTTCTACTCCAGAGGATGAGGCAGCTTTCATGGGTAATGGATCAAATTAATAAATTTAAGAGATCAAATGCACCCGCATAAATTCAGCAGGAATCTCTCACACTCAACGTGTAAGACATAAGTCATGACCAGATTTCTAACATTCCAGGTATATGGAAAGTAAGGGGTACATTGAGTATACTGAGTTAAAAATTCTCTTAAAGCCAAGAGTTGGCCTTTAACAGTTGTCCCTCTCAAGATTATGTAACTCTTAAACTGCACTAGCATTTAACATACACTTTCAGTTTCTCTACTTCTGCACCTTGGCTAAAGAACTACTGTCACCTTCACAGCAGCAATTCCAAGCCTGAAACTAACAAGAGAAAGCTTCTAAATGATGCGCCTCCTTCACTTAATTGTTAATGCCTGATCAGAGTGTAAGGCTATCTGCACTCCAATCTCCTCTGTTATGCTGCACATAGGTAAAACAACACCTGTCATCGTTGACTCAAGGAGTGAAGAACATGTTCTACAAACATTAAGGGCCTCAAGCTACAAAATGTTACAAATAACTTAATAAATCTTACGATCAACAAGCCGTTACATTCAGTAATACCATACATTCTAGTGCAAGGCACAAGAGTTGTAAAGACTTTGAGCACAGTAATTTCCATTTTTGGGAAAAGAAGGAATGAGGAGAAAAGCAAACTCTTACCCAAATCCTCACTTAAACATTCTGCCTTCAGCACATAATCAAAAATCAAGAGGCATAAAATGCTAAATATGACATCTATGAGAAAATCCTCCTGCCTATAACAAATGTTTCTTGCTTTTTGTTCTGCACCCATAGTGGAGGAGGCCAGGTTGGGCAGTCCCTGTCCATGGTACTTCTCTGTCATGCTCAGTTTCTGAAACCCACTCCAGAGCTTCCAGCAGTTTTGGAGCATGATTTTGCAGTATGCGAGTCAAGTAATTAGGAAGCTCCTCATATTTTTGTTAGGCAGACAGTATGACGTCTAACAGCCAAAAACACTTTGGCCAGAAGAATTCCTGTGGCATTTACCTGGCCACAAAGCCAGAGAAATAAGCAAGAATGAACCTGAGCTACAAAAACATTAAAAGAACCTTATATATAAAACAAGACAAGAACGGTCAGACCAAGAGCACTGTAAGGGGAAGTTACTTTTCATTCAGAGTGCTGGAAGAACTCAAACATAAGCCTCTGAAAAACTGATGTGTTTTATCTTCTGAGATCCTTCACTACCAGAGGAATTGGCAGTATTGACAACAGTTTTTATATACTACTCCTGGAAGAAAACAGAAAAAACTACCAACCAGTGCATGTCAAAGGAAGAAAGAAAAGGTCAGTAGAACTAGGAAATTTTAAAAAATGGAAAGGTCACAAGAATGAAGAAAAGAAAGCTCTTCCACAGATGACAGATTAAATACACTGGAACTGTCCAGAACTCAGAGATTAGAGTAGGAGATTGCACAAATAAACTCTTTTTCTTCTCCATGGTATTTTCTTTTTTATAATTTCTATTTTCTCTCAATTTATTTCATAATTAATGTTTTTGTTTGCTTTGACGCTTTAAAAAACCATATAATATTATGTCATACAATATTTAGAGTGAACTTACATGGGATGGTAAAAAGCTAGAAGTTCTAAAAGGCTCAGTAATTCACTAGAAAACATCACAAGGGAAAAAGAAAATCCACCAACAAAAATTTTTAGCTGGTGCAGGAAGACCCTACGCCACAGACTAAAAGAAGTGTTGCAAGAAAAAGTTTTGCTGAAAACTATTTTTGTTACAGGTTTTTTAATATTTTATTGCATTTGCTTCTGGGTTCTTTCAGGAGATAAAACATCCTGCAATAAACGATGAGCCCGATTCAATAATTTTGATGTTTCATCATTGATTCCCTTAGCCACTGGCACAAGAATGCTGCAATGCAAGTTTATTTATTGTCAAAAAGAGACATTTCAAGATTCCTGAATCTAGGGGACACTACTTCTGTGGCAGACTTTTGTAGCAGTGCTTTACAACTGAGGGTGACTTCTCAGCCAACAGACTGATAATTGCCAGCATATGAAAAAAATAGCCTAATTATTCTATGTTACTGACATCACCTCTTCAGCTCACCAGCTTCTGACCAGAGCACTGAAGGTGACACAGAAGGTCATTTATTTTATGCATGAAGGATGGATGGGAAGTAAGAATTTCTACTAGCATCCTACAGGATCAGGAAATGTCAAAAGCCTAAAGGCATTTGTTTACTTCTATTCAGTACTTAATGTGATATTTCAGGTTCCTGGGTGATAAAAAGAAACTTTACAGACAGTCCATTTAGATTTTCAGATCAACAAAGCCACTCTGGGAAAAGGTCAAAAGTAAGATAATCCTCTTCTTCTACCCTTGCATATATCGACCCATAGTACCTGAAACGCAACTGAAATCCCCCAATTTTTTTATTCACCTGATATCCTTCAGAAAAATTAACTAACCTCAATTGGAGTAAGGTAACGCCAAGGAAGGCATGACAAATACAAGTGCACTGGTATGCCCACATATGATACAGCAAATGCATACCTAAACTTAGGAACAACTTTTATTTAACTCTTTAAAATGTAATACAGTGATGACAATCTATTCTCAAAGGTAAAAACATTCATTAATATGAACCAGCTGGATTTCTTACGAACCTTATTGCCTACTGCAATATTGTCCTGCCATTAAACAATATGATTTTGGGACAATCCAGTTTAATATTTAGTCCTACTTTTGCTCCATCTCTTTCTGCAGCAAAGATATATTCATTTTGTTTACTGGGATCAGCATGACGGATGCAGCTACCAGCCACTCAGTGTAAGCAGAACAGCGCAGAGCCCTTTATGGATACCGTCTTTGCACTACTGCATTCTAACACACTCTGGCAATAAAAACCTGAACAAAATTTCCATATACCTATAAATCCCTGAAAACCAATGCCAGTGAACAAGGTACTTCCTCTAGGCCTAATTTTCCCTCCACATAGAAAGGTCCAGCATGGAAAAACACAAGGTTCTTAATCGCAAGAGAGAGCTGGAATTCCAATGATTTCAAATTTGATTTCATCAAACAGGCACCACCGGGACTAAGCACCTTGTTTAACTCAAGGGCCTTTCATGCAGTAACACTTTTTCTTTTTAGATTGGCAGCAGGAATCAAATATGGACTAAAGAGAAAATCTGTTCTTCATTTGATAATGAAGAAAAAAACTTCTTCAAGCCTCTAAAGAGCGCAGCTGCAAGAGAAGAACTTATTAATGTGGAACCAATTGCAATTCCTGTGAATTCCCAAGTTTAAATTGGATATGGCCCACTAGAAACCCCCTGAAGGACAGTAAGCTGTGCCAACTATCATCATTACAAACATCAAGCAGAAATTGAAGGTAGGTTCCAAACTCTCTCACAAAGTACAACAGGCACACAAGTGCTCTTCCGAGATGGTCATCCTGTATATGTGGCATACTTGAAACAAGAGCAGTTACAACAAGGCACTACTTGACTAAACTGTGTCTTAAATGAGACTGCACTTATTTGACACAATTGTATTGACACATGATCGCTGTCACCAGCCTCTTAGTACAGACAAAATTTAACACATGATCCAGCCTAACTGTATTTAATTGCTAAAGCATTGTACTACATTGAGTCTGTTAAGAATGTACAAAAGCAACATAAGATTTAACGTACAGAAGAACAGAGTATTTTTTGTCACTTTAAATGCAAACTGCTCTGAAAGTAAGAGCATTCAGAAGATAAAAACCCCTTGACTATAACTTTATTGCTTATAGGAAATAATCACTTACCAATTCCAGCGACTTAAAAAATCTCAACATAAAGGAACTGATTTTCAAAGAAAATGACACATACCTATCAACTTTAGCTTACAGAAACAAATCACATCAGGCAGTAACATAAACTTCACATGCAAACCCACAGGAAATAACACAGTACAAAGCACATGAAAACAGATATACATTCTTCAGTATCTTAGTAACCAGCATTGGCTATTGTTCTTCTCACCTCCAACTTTCAAGATCAAAAAACTGAGCTTTGGTTGATTTTTACCTTTGACAGTTTCCAAGGGCTGCCAAAGCCCACAAGGATCCGTCCTGGCTACATTCAGTGCAAAAACAAAACCCTAAAAGGAGACAAAAAGAAAAAAAAAAAGTCAACCAACTGTGGTCATTAGTAAATTAAAAGCAAATATAAAAGCAAAAGTCATCTCTCTCCAAAGCTCAGCAAACCTAGGTGCACAGAAGTGAACAGAATGGCTGCCATCAGGAAAATATTTTCTTAAAAATCTCCCCACAATCTCCCATCCAAATCTGGAAAAACAGCAAACACTGGTAGCATGTGTGAGAGAATCTCCTACTGATTATGAGATACAACAGAACAGTAGGAGGCTCTAGAAACATAATTTCTATTCACAACTGGGAAAAACATGGGGTGAAACTGGTTTCTTCTACAAGAACCGAGAGAAGACACACAAACGTGTTTCCTTGTAGTCAAGGGAAGTTATGTAATTCTACAATAACTCCTGAATATTAAATATTATGTGTAAAAATGAATCCCATACCTACCAATTGTCAGGTATTTAATCCTATTTTGAAAGGATAACATAGCAGGACTGCAGTGGTTAACAATCAAGCCCATTTCAAATCATACATAATCTGTCTTAACCACAGCTAGTATTAAATACTTGAGTTTTGGTTTTGCAAAACATAACCAACTTCCAGAAATTAAAAGAAGTCCAGAACCATCAGCTTCCACTATACATCCAAGTTAACATCACTAAAACCTAAATTATTCCCATTGCCATTACTCAGGTTTGTTAGTATTTTTTCTAAATTCACTGCATCATTTTGTGGGCTATTCCTTAATGTACAGGATTATTTAGGAACAATGTTCCTGTCATTGGACTAACTGCCATAAACTGAGTATTTTTTTTCTCCTGATCTTCTAGCATTAATGGAAAGCTTTCCGGGCATGATTTCCATTCAAACAACTTCTGACTAGAAAATACATTTAGTGATAAAAGGGAATCTTACCTGCCACGGTGGTTTACCTGTCCCTTTGCTTAGTGAGTAATGTTTTACAGATGCAAACTTTAATTTTGAACTTGGTTCTGACTTATGCTGTGGGGTGATTCTGATAAAGCAACCAAGAGCACGCTCTGCTAAAAAGGCCTCAAGCTGTCTTAAAACATCATTGTACAAAAATCATCTGCTGATGTAAATAAACAAAAACATCACATACTCAATTAGGATATTGGGAAGTTGGCTTCAAGATGGCTTCACAACTTCAAAACAACACAGAAATATTGCATGGTTTTTCATCTACAGCATAGCAGCAGTGTAATAGTCATGATTTACTATAAAAATTACCCAGCACAACCCAGGTCTCACTGTGATTGTAATTCTCCACTTCACTTTTCAAGCCTGAAGACGGAATCATAGCTTGTAACCAATAATTTGGTAGAAGGAGAGATACTACTGGTGCCTGAGAAGAGGATATGCAATCTCTTTGCATTACTTAGGTGGAAAGAAATCCAGGAAGGATTAGTACTTCAAGGAAAAACAAATTCAAGATTTCACTCTATACAAAGCAGCTGGGAGGAATGGGAAAAGGCAGAAATCCTCAATTTCTCAGAAAAAAAAATCCAGAGGAATATTCAGGAATAGCAGTAACATACCCCACAAAACCACTGTGATGTTCTATAGCAAAACACAACATGAGAAAGGGTGTCCATTATGTTTAATTTACTGTTGGCTGCACAACTTCAAATTTTGTTCAGTATTAAATTCTTTGCACTGATGGCTTCAGTAACACATGGAAAATGCTTCAGCTGTTCATGTAGATACAACACATGTACTTTTAACAAGATAAATAGATGTATATTGGAATAGATATTATATACATTAGTCTATACTGCTCTTCTAAAGTAACAAGAACAGAAGGACCATAAAGAAGTTAAAGACAATCTATATGAACAAACCACAAGTCCCATTTCACAGCACTTAAGTCCTTTTACATGAACAGCTCAAATATAAACCATTTTGTAAAACAGAATGCTCTTGAAAACGTCAGGGGGTTTAAAGTGGACAACTACACAACATGATCTGCTCAAGAAAATCCAGTCATTAGTAATTTTGTGGGTTTTTTTCTCATTAAAGAATGCCGCCCTTTTTGATTCATCATTAAGGGAGACATGTGAAACAGGCAAAAGGATACTGCTCAAATGATCCTAAATTGGACTTTCAATTTCAAAAATCCTGGCTCTAGTCTTTGAGTCTAAAGACAGTCTTGAAACATAAGGACAGAATACTTTGTCACCTTCCCAGTGTTCAAAACCATTTACATAAACAATATTTAAGGTGATAAATGTTTCTCTTCCCAGGAAAAAAAAAGTAAACTGCAAAGCTTATTTTAAAAAATGTTTTGCTTACATGTTTTTGCCACTTTCTAGTGTGCAAAGCAGCATAAACCCCACTTCTTCTCTGCTCATATTTGTCCTCACTTTGCTACAGCAGCCTATTGTATGCTATATATACTACACATCACTTCTCGACTGTAATCAAGGTTACATCCCAACTATAATGAGCCAAAGGCTGGCAAGTGGTTAGGTTTTCCAAGTCCTTTGTGCTTTGTTCCACTGTCTTTTCACTGTGACTGAAGCATATATACAAACACATTTTTGTGCATATACACATATATGTGTGTAGACACAATATATGTATGTAATGAAACATGAAACACCCTCAAAATTATTTCTACTTTTTCTCTTCAGGACCTTCAACAGTCAACATCACAATGTTTATGGAAACAGTCAAACTGAAGTTGTTGGGAATAGTGTCTCTTAACTGACTGACAGCATCTCCTTGACAGTCAGCAGCACAGTAAGAGCTGTGGTGATACCTGAAGCAGCAAGGAATTAAAACATAGTGAGTTGAGAATATCAGCTGCTTTTTACACTCCACATCAAAGTTTAACCCAATCAAGAGATTTGTTTTGCAGAGTTAGGAGACAAACTGTCACTTAAAAAAACCCGCCTTCTTTTCAACTGTTCATCTCTGATTCTATTAGGTCTTCCAAATTATCGGTTCTCAGGCACAGAAAAGGGCTACTTCACACTGCTAATGCTACCAATACTTGTTAACAGTAGCAATGCTCGGAATCCCAATGGCACAAAAGCAGTCATTACCATAAGTATTACAACTATCATCCCATTTAATGGTGCCCCAGCGGCAAAAATGGCCCGCAATCAACATGCTCAAAATGCCAGCAATCCATGTATACCAGCATTCCCAAGGATTCAGCACTTTATTTCAGGGCATTTGCAAAGTGACAAAGTCTTCAGAATACAGAGTTTACTAAGGAGAGGTGAAGAGCGGATATTATACTAGACCAAAAACAAGAACCATGTTCTCCATCTTAAGCAAAACGTTGTGATGAGTGAGAAGCCTGCTACTTAAAAGCTAAAATTTAAAGCTGTAACTAACTCTTTACTACTGATAATTCCAACAGAGTCATTCTGACAGATTATTCATACCATTAAAGTCAACCCAAGATCGAAGGTTTCCTTTGGAACCACCAGGAACACTCATCAAGTCTTACACAGCCGTATGTTTATCAAACCCAGCAACAGTAACCAAATTAAAACTGATAATGTGGTAAGCAGCCTTGTGCAGAGGAAAGGGGGAACAGTGGCTTATTCACTGACAGCAGCAATTACAAGAGCAAAAGACAACATTTCTAAAAATCATTCACATGCAAGGACAGAATTGGAAGGTATCGTGCCTTTCAAACTATATAGTTCTTACAATCTTTCTGTATTTAATTAGAAGAGTATCAAAGTTTCCTGTGTTAAACTCGTTTTGCTTTGAGCAAGAGCTGCGTTGTTAAGGGATTCAAACCAGCATATCAATATTGGTGCTAAGTCCTCCCGCAGCCATGAAGGCAGACGAGCATCCCCTGCGGCCCGAGAAAGGCTCTAGGTCTCAGCACTGCGCCCTGTAATGCAGCCGCGGGTAGAAGATTATGGCCAGACTGAGCCGGGACACAGCCAGGAGAAAAGCCAGGGAAGCTCCACGAAGAATGAAGATTAAGTCATGATTTGCTTTTTCTGCTTTTTAAACTTCACTCTTTTATAGTTTACACCCTGAAATTTTCCGAAATAATGTTACATATTTATCTCACTTCTAATGATTAATAACAGAGAGATTCTTTTATACAAAGACGTTTGACTTCCCATTAACATGATTATATATGCAGGGAAGTCCAAGATCTTAGCACTAATATTGTCAAAGAAAAACGCTGATTGTTAAGCAAATAATTCTAAACTATAGTTGCAAACACCAACTTCAAACATAACCAGCTGCCAAATAGAACTTCATCAATATTTATAGCATGACATCAGTCTGAACTGTACTTTTCAGGTATTTCAGCACCTAAGAAAGGAATGGGAAGCCAATTTTCAAAAATCTAGTTTACATTCAACTTTTTTTTTCAATCTTCAAAGAAATGAGGTAAGATACTCATTTTTATGGCTAATTTTTAGATTTAAAAACACAATGCAAGTTATTACTGATACAATGCTAGTCCTCAACACTGCAATCTTTGCTGAACATGTTCAGTGAGTACCACTGAATTTGGAACTATTTGCTATGAGAGCTTCAGACCTGCTCAACTAAGTGTGAGGTCAGGGCCCTAAATTTTCAGTCTTTTGGCACAAAAGAGTTCTTCAACTTTCTCATCTTATTTCCCCTAAAGTGGCATTTTAAAAAAAAGTAACCCAGCTTTACTGTTGCAACCAAAATCACAAAAGTCTACCTTTAGGCTACCTACTTGAACTACATGACAACTGATTTTCACATCCAAGCTCCTTTAAGCCACATTTAAAAACTCAACTCTTGAAATTTCCTCCTACTTTTGAATCTTCTTCATTTATATGTTACTTTTCGTTCATCCTTTATTAAATCTGAAAAGGCAGTAACACAAATTCTCAACTATTTTTTGTCCAAACTTCATAAGACTAAAGTTACTTTTAGTTCATTTACATACTCAGCTGTGGCAGGAGTGAGATAAGCTGATATACAGTATCCTTACACAAGGCGGTGCCAGTTTATCTAGTTACCTTCAACTGGTGAAAGCAACATTATCCAGCATTGTTTAAGTACAGGGTTAGTGCTGGAGAGGGAACGGAATAATTATGTCACCGTATTCTTGCCCTCAGGCTACCACAATGTAACACTGTCAGGAGCGTTTTTCTTTGCTTACTAGTCAACGTTAAACAGTATTCGATACAATGGGACTTCTACCTGTTTTCTCCACAGCCTCATTTAGTTTTCAATCAACAGAAAGCTTCTCTCAATATGAATCTATTTCCTGCAACACATAAATTGCCAGGGACAGGGAAAAGAAAGTTGGATTTGAATATGAAAGAACCAGAGAACTTCCAACAAATGAGAGTATTATCAGCCAGTTTTGGTTGTGTCTCTGAGTACTCTGAAAATTAAAAAGGCAAACCAAAGAGAATTATAGATAGCTAATCTATGGCAACTATGTAGTTTAAAAAATGTGTGAAAAAGCCTAGCTCTGCAATAAAACACATCTTCCCCCTTTCGAGTACCATTTAGCAAAGTGGGTGCCATGAGAAACACATGCAGTGTCCCCATAGCTTTTACTAAATATAACAAAAACACTGAACATCAACTAAAATCTACACCTGTTCTTCAGGCTGTCACCACACCAGCTGCAGAAAGTAGACGAGCAGATCCTGAAGCACCCAAACATTTATCCAAGCAAAAAGCACAGCTATAACAATAAAAATTCAGTTAGCTTTACTATCCCACTTCACCTTGAAGGGCTAGGAAAAACATGAACTAAGTCTGTATGAAATCACCACAAAAAAAGACAATTATTATGAGGGGTGTGGAAACACTATAGTTAGTATTCCAGGGAATAGTATAGACAAGCTCCATTTTAAATGTGAGGATCCATTTCAAATGTGAGAAAATTTATGTATTGAATTTTTTTGCAGTGTCAATGAAAAGTGGTATGAATCTTAATGAACAGTTACAAATAAGCACTGTGGCTTGACTCCCATTTTTGCTCTCTTCAAAAGAAGACTCATCTGCATTTTTAATTTGCAAGAATAGGCATCTGATACAATGCAACTCAAACCTGATAATGCAGAATCTCAGCCATTTGGCAAACAAAACCACTAAAGATTTAATTTTAAAATTAAACGAATTTTTCTCAGAATGCAAATACATATGGAAGGATAAGAACTTAAATTACAATGGCTATAATAGTAAAATATCCTGCATAGACACACATTTGTGCCAAAGTGCTCTTTTTTAGCTTCTCACTTGAAGCAGTTAAGTGGAACTTAAAAGACAAGCAAACAAAAACTCCAAAATAAAACCCCACAAACATAGTTATCAGAACAAACATATTCCCAACACAGAGTGAAACCACTATATTTACAGCAATATAAAAGTGCTGTTATAATAACACTAATACATCCAGGAAAAATCTCAATACATAAAAATCTCAGAGAGGGTCGCAAAGAAAGATACTAAACTCCATAAAAGTAGCTGAAAATGCTTTAAAACAACTATTTAGAGCAATATATATTATAGCCTTCTTTCTAAAAGGGATTTTGAGCTGCTTCAGATAAAGGATGGATCATATTTCATTCTAGAGTGAAGTATATTTTGGTCTTTGTAAGAAGCTGGGGTGATGGGACTACATTCCCTTCCTCTACCTCAGAGGCAAATTTTTTTAATCAAAACATTATCCTTATGCCTTTTCCCAAGTTCGTCATCATTCGTCATGCTTGATACTATTAACTTATGGTTTCTCAAGTCACAGTGTGCAAGCAATGAAACCCTCAGAGATTTGAAATAGTGTTTCACTGTAATGGTAGAGAAAGTGAGTGTGCACAGGTGATTTAATCTTCTACAAAAACTAACTTCTGGAAAAGCTTTAAAATCACAACGTTAATGTACTGCTGTATAAAAAGAAGACTATACTATCAGCAGCAATAAGAAAATAAAATGTACTCTGGCACTTCCATTTTCTCCAAAAAGAGACATCAAATTATTTCTAAGGACCCCCAAGTGTCCCAGCAGAGAGCTAAAAAGTTCTCAAATGTCCAGGAGAAGAGCTGGACAACCTGGGTCTCTTCAGCTCCTAAGACACAGAAGTTCATAACTGGAGGACACTGACACCAGAGTGCCGGCTAATTTGTATCTCTTGGCTGTAAGAAGCAGCAAGACAAGAGGACCTACTCCCATTATCACTGGTGGATCACCTAAGGCCAAAATATATTTAGTCCACTACAGTAGACTGGCAAGTCCCTGAAGACTTCCATCTATTCCCCAGAGGTGAGGTTCCTGTCTTTCCTACCACTCATATGGTACTGTCATGAGACTTATGCAGAGAGGTCACAGGGCCAAACAAGTTGGTAATGAGATGGCCATGGAGCAGCCCAGGAGTTACTTAGTTCTGACCATGTGGAGACCTATTAGACCAGTCCTAAAACAAAAAAGTCAGCAAACACCTTTCCAAACATTCAGCTTCTGAACTTAAAATCATACATTTAATTTAACCAGTGAAACTCTCTCACAATGTCTGCTTTTGCCACATGAATAACACACTAGAGAACTGCAGGTACAACCAGTGTTCGTGATAAGAAAAAAAGAGGGACTCAAGTAGGAAAAAAAACAAACCTGTAATCCTAGGATACAAGATGATCAGAAGAACAGGAAGAAGCATTTCCAAAAAGCAAAGTAGAGGCTAGAATCTGAAAAATCTTCAAACTTAGCAGAAGAAAGCCAACAGTATTCACAAAAACCATGCTTGCTCTTTGTAGACTACTACCAAATCAAAGGGCATAAATTTCTCCTGTTACAGAACAGACTTCAATACACTACTGAAAAACTCTGCCAGGTTGTTTTATAGCACTTTTTATGACACTGTCAAGAGTTATGATAAAATTATAGAAATTAAATGCAAGTTAAAACATCAATGACTTTTACTTCATTACTAATTTAGAGGGATTAGAGGACTACCCCTCACACAAGCAACATGATATTATCGTATCACCTTTTGACTAATCCTCTGTCAGGCTATCTAAAATTATCGACTCTGTTTTGCAACTTTGCTTCTTATCCTTTCATCCGTTAATTAGCTTTCCAGCCTCCCATCTTCTGTCTAACATGGTTAAATATATCAACTTCCAGGTTTTTTTATTCTGACCAGGATCCAGTAGCACACAGTACAATTGCTGCCTTATGACACCTCCCATTTCTCCTAACAAGCAGGATGTTTCTCCACAGACTTAAAAGCTAAACAGGCTAAGAGTTGCTTTCAGATCCATTTTATTTTTTTAAGTAGATATTTTAAAAAATTTAAACAGTGCATGTCTTGGATAGAACATTAACCTGCTTCCCAGATTTTCTCACAGAGGAACTATTGTGTTTTTTCTAACCCACAGACATTAAATCAGGAAATACATGCACGATATCCAATTTCAGAAATACTAAAGCTGGCACGGCTCAGAAACGCAATCCATACTGACTAGCTGAAACTGGAAAAGGTCATCTCCGTAGCTCACTACATGGTAAACACAGAGAACATCCAAACTCCAACCACAACCCTTACACTGATGAAAACTTAAAAACCTCAGAACATTCCCCTACATCATGCAAACCATAATAAGTGCAAAGCCACCCTCTCCCTCTAACCACTATAAGAAGGCAAAGGGAAAAAATAAATTTAACATACTCACTGCCTACTGCTCTAAAAGAGAAAAATTAAGCGACACCAATGCCTTGCAGCAAAGCATGTTTACTTCCCTGAAGAAATTTTAAAAAATGAGTAGAAGTGCAACACAAAAACGGCATGAACAGAAGAGAAACATAAGGAAGTACAAGAGTTTTACTACACGCTGAAAGGGACAGGGAACAGCAATCAGAATATCCTGATTACTCTCGGCCCGGTCACCTCGGTCACTTCGTGAGCAGAAATACCAGCAGGCAACTACGTGTCTGACAGTGACAGCTGGCCCAAATACCAAAAAGTGCCCCTATTTTTATTAGAAGATAGTAGCCAAAAGTTTCGTTTTTCTACTGTTCTTTTATTCACAAGAAATTAACATGAATTCTTCAATCCATATTCCACAGTTTGCTGAAAGAACAAGCAACCTTAGTATACACGTTTTACCTGAAAATGGAGAAAGATGGTAAATGCTAAGCTAAGGAAGATTGTTTGCAAGAATATATGTATTTTTCCATCACAAGTGGTAAAACTTACAATTCATGTTACTGTTTGCTCAACATCTCTGTGCTTGGTTCTTGCAATTAGAACTAAAGACTGACATTCCCTTGCTATTCTTTCTCTAAGACAGTGAAACATTTCATTATTAAAATTTCTAAAAATGTAAGAAACAGATCATTAAAAGCAAATCCAGAGCAAATACATTTTATAAGCACTGAGATGACAGAAAACTTTAGCTTTAAAGAAAAGCAGTGGTACATATGTGCTAGTATCAGGTACTTCCCTTCTCTATCTGTGAGTTAAACATGCTTAATTTATCCCGTGAAAACTGACCCAAATTACACAAGAAGTTAAGGCTGAGTGAAAAATAAAAACTAATGATAAAGAAGTGAACAGCTGTAAGAAGCTAGGTATGCTGTAAGTAGAAGTATTGCAGAATTCATGAATCTAATAGCAGCACTATGAGCAATGACTGAGGAAAGCCATTGCAAAGAAATGGGAAAATGACTGTTAGTTGTTATTAGTGCACAAAGCAGACAATATATATGTATAAAAAGATTTCCAAGAAAATAAACGCAATAATGGCAATAAGTGACTAGAACAGACTCTGCATCCAAGCATTCTGCAGAAAATGGAGAATAGAGTAACCAAACCATTAGGCAGACTATTAATTAACTCATTCAAGTCAATAACTAAGCTTCTTAGGCTTGTTCTATGATCTCCAGTTCATACTGTTTAATTGTAAATCCAATCTCTTTCTGCAGAAATACACCAGCTTTACTGGAGGGAAAAAAAAAAAGAGAAAAAAAATCACTCAAAACCGGAAGAGAACAAACCCCATTTGAACATATTTTCAAATTACTAATTTTATAGCAGTCCTTCAATTCTTTCCATCATTCTGGCTGCAGCTATCCATCCCACTGTTCCAGATGCAGCTATCTCTACATGTGATTTCTATTATGCATTACTTCTGCAAAAAATTAATTTCTTATTTGCTATGATAGGAGGCAGATCTAAAGTAATATACACTACCTCAGAGCTACACAAAATTCTCTTCTGAAGCTTCCTCCTCTGAAGTCATCCTCCTGCATCAAGTTTTAATGATGAAATACGCATCACCAAGCAAAGCCATGACACACACACAGTTTTATTGGACTATTCAATCAAGCAAACTCTGGCAGATTAAACTTAGTAAAGACTTTTATGTCCAAACGTTTTAACATATTATTTAAATGAAAGTGTAGATCTCTATCTAAATTTGCAGGTATCCAGAAACTGGAGTAATGCATTAATTCAAAAGTCTGCCTAATCAAGAGACACTGACTGGTTCATCATCACATTTTTACCAGAACTTCTGTATTACAGGATTCAGATGATTCCCTTTAAGCATCCCAATAATATTTTGTGCATTAGCACATATGCTGTATAGCTAAACAAGATGACCTCACCTACTCCCTGCTGAGACAGATGTGCCTGTACCTTACCGCCCCAAAACCTCAGAGCAGAAAATCTAACACAAAGCTAACACCTCTTGGGACTCTCTTCCCACATCTCCAGCCTCAACGTTTTGCAGGGCGATTTCTTCGCTAAGGAATTGTCTAGTTACATCTGCAACTCAGTTAAACTCAGGTGAATAATCACTCCTGCAAACTCCTCCCCCTAGATACATCTACCTCGCAGACCCAGCACTAAGCACGGCTCATGTAGAAAACCTGGAGCTTATCTTTTAATTCGGGGCCTTGGGTAAAGCAGCAGATGAGAGCATTCACTCACATCTCAACAGCGCGCGTTCCAAAGGACCTGCACCCTTAGAGAGTCACCATTGCTGAGCAACTTCAGCGCGGACAAGCCAAGTATAAAGCTGCTTGAACTTGTGCACATATTTAACAACCTACCAATCAAAGTTATCACCTCTACAACACCTGTAGCAGGAACTGATTTCCAAAATCCATTCATATGGATAGCGATATTGCTGGAAAACACTAGGTAAAACTGACTTCAAATACAGAGCTGTACAACCCTCAAAGACCTGCCTACTATTTTGCAGGAAAAGTCACAGTTTTTGTCAAGGTTATAAACGTGACACTGACCTCTAGCAAGCCATGATTCAAAAATGGTAATTAATGGATTGTAAAAACAACAAAAAGAAGTTAGCTTTACAAAGAGGTATTTTAGCAAATGTTCAAGAGGTTAATGAAACGTTACCAAGGAAAAACAAGTACTGTTGACAGCAGTAAGCACCTCTACTTCAGCTAGGAAAACACTTCGTTGAGTCTTCGGTTTATTCAACAAGCCTCAGCTGTATGCTGTAGTAGATCCTCCCACCGCAATTTCAATAAGCATATCTAAGCTTGCAAGCAAGATACCACGCTGCAAGCAGCGCTTATCCACAGCCAGCGTCTCCAGAAACAAACATTCCCTCATTTTGCTACAAACAGCTGGGGAAACGGTTTTTACCCCCGTGGGACAGACCTCTGAACACGGTCACTCTTCCCACTCACCCATCACATATACACATACACGCATTTTAACCAGCATCACGTTCCACTCAATCCAGCGCGGTTTGCAGTGCTATCAACGCAACCTCGGTTCTGTCCCCACACTACAGCACTTTTTTTTCCCCTAATCACACCAGGGCTCCTCGGAGTCTTTCCGCCGCTGTACCTCCTGCCCGGCCTGGGTAATCCGGCGGGCGGGCGGCTCTTCCCGCGGGGCTCTGTGTGGAGCCGGAGGGGGCACCAGGCGCAGCCGCGGCGAGCAGCGGCCGCACGTGAGGCGACGAGGGAGTAGCACTCGCCCGGCTGTGCCCCGGGACAGGCACTCGGCGGGGTCGGGGCGGGAGC